>CP125836.1:8406414-8783914 GCA_030408175.1 Trifolium repens
AGGTGCCGATACAACTCTATCAGGGAGCTGTTCATTGATAACTGAACTATCGTCTCCATTTTTATCTACCTCTAATGAACCGCCATTTTCAATGCATGTAGAAAGAGGTGCCGATACAACTCTATCAGGGAGCTGTTCATTGATAACTGAACTATCGTCTCCATTTTTATCTACCTCTAATGAACCGCCATTTTCGATGCATGTAGAAAGAGGTGTCAGTGCAACTTCATCATGCAGCTGTTCGTTCACAACTGAACTATCGTCTACATCTTCGGCACAGGCTACAGCTTTTGAGGTGACATCAGGTGAATGACTGCTTCCATTACAAGATTCTTTTGATACTTCCTGCTTTCAAGTTTTGGCGACACATTTGTCAAAAAAAAAGTTTCGGTGACACAAAAACACTAATCAGGAATGAAAGGCATAAGTTGAAGGCAAAGAAAACTTTGCCGTGTTTGTGACATATAGCAAACACGCCCAATACAAGCTGAAACTACATGTATCAAAGTTTAATTTTGCAGAAGAAAAATAAATAAAAATATGATATTTATGCTTGACTTAGACTAATGTCTAGCAATGAAGTTGTAAAAAATAAAATACATTCTTGACTGCACTCAATAGCCACAACGTATTCATTTTCGGAGCAGCTAAATTAATAATACGAGTTATAAATATGACTATGACCACAATGTCAAGTGTATCAACTAGGTCATCATCAGATTTGAGGAAACAATACTAACTTAGCAGTAAGTGAGTGAATCGCGCATTTGCCATACAAGAAAACTAATTCAAATCTCGCAACTAGCACTTGTGAAATATCCAAAGAACACAAATAATCATTCATACCTGTTCATCAGAATACCTCTCAGAATGAGAGCTAACAGATCCCAAACTGTCAGCTTCACCCGAACTCTTCTCGGAAGATTTTCGCTTCCGAAACCATCTCTTCTTATCCGTCATTGTGTCTACCAATCAAACATTTAACATCAACACAGAAGAGCATTCATCTGCACACATTAGTTCCCAAAATGTTCACAAAAATCAGTCAAAAACCAATGCAAAATCCTAAAATTTCAAAATGTCTCAATAATACTATACAATGAATAGAAAACATGAACAAACCCTAGCCAAGACTTAAGCTTTTTACAGAACAACAAAAACCCAGAAACAAAAAACACTTTCTCTTCAACAATCCCAGTGATTCATACATCAGAAGAAAATTTCAAAATTCAAAAAAAAAAAAATACAACTTTACTTAACATAAAAAGAACAAACTTTAAGAGAAGTTTGAGCTAAAAAAACATCAAAACCCCATTTTTTCTTAACAAAAATTCAAATTTCAAAATAAAAAATTTCAAAAAGATAACATAATTTTTTTGCAGCAAATTTACTGACCCAATATAATAAAACAGTGGATGGTTACTGTCAATTTCTCATTCAACTTAAATACATTGAACATTCCCAAAAAAAATCTAATTTTTACTATAAAAAACAGTTCTTTAATAAAGCTTTACTATGAACTGTTAAAGAAAGAAATGAAACCATAAAGAGATGAAAATGAAATACCTTTGACCAGTGATGATGCCAACTCAACTCAACAAAACAATAAATGGAAGCAATGGAAAAGGGTGAGAGTACAGATTAGAGATTTAAAGAGTGTGTTCATGTTAATGTGAAACAAAAGGAAGCGTGTGTATTAAATGATACTCCAATAAATAAATAAATATAGTACTAGTAGTAGTAAAAAAATTTAATTCTAATAAAATATTAAAATGTTACGGAAGTTTAGATCAGTTGATAAAAACGTTACATTTTGTATCTAAACGTTGAAGTTTGAATTTGGGACACTCCACTTGTTTACTTAAACGGTAGAATTCTAGTAACCAAACTATTTGACAAAAAAATATTATATATTATTAATTAATTAAAATAAAATATGCAGAATGTGTCATAAGAGTAACAGTGAGTGTTTACATACATAAGAACTTGTGTGTATTGTAAAGTGTAAACAACAACAAAGGTAGCAGGTAATAGATTGGATTAGGACTTCTTTTTCTTGTTTTATTTACCTGCTGGGTGTTATTAATTTATTTTTTGAAATATATATTTATTTTTAATTTGAATAATAGTATAGTGAAAAAGAGGTGCATGTGATGTTGAATATTTGTGTCAGAGTCAGAAGAGTTGTGAAATTGAAGGGTGTGCTTTGTGGTAGTGGGGGTGTGTGACCACAAACACTTTTTCAGCTTTTCACGAAAATGTTTTTTTGTTTATATTTGAACTTCAGCTACTCTTGTTCCCGCCCACGGCTAATACTCTTTCAAGAAATCAAAACATTTAAATTCTTCAATGAAAGTATCATCTAAAATTGGGTTTTTTTTTATTATGTAATTTTTTTTATCCATCATGGAAATGCACTAAAATAATTAAGGGTTATTTTATCCATCATGGAAATGCACTAAAGTCTCTATCTTGTTTTTATAAATCTGAATTTTTAAAATAGTCTTTTTTTAATTCTCATAAATTTGAATTTGTTTCCATGCTTCTATCTATTTTGAATTTCGAACACAATGGTTTGACTTGTTGAACATATAAATGTTTTTTTAGTCAAGTAATTTAGTGATTAGATTCGCACATTTTAAGTATAGAGAAATGAGAAATTCTAAATTTGAGCGCTATTCTCTACAAATAATGTTTCTTCAGCTATCAAACGAGATGCATTTATGAGATTCTTTTGATTTTATTGTATTGTCAGATACATCACTTACTTCCAATCTTTGAATAGTATAGAAACTTTAATCCAAACATTAATTTCTTGCAAATATCCTCAGATTATGTTCACACATATGTGAGGACTACAATTAACCATATTTAATTCCTGTATTGGAAATTAACTTCTCAATAGTCCAAACTCAACTTTATACGAGTTTTTCCCTCGATTTTAAATATATTTAATGATATATGTTTGAAAAGTGAATTTGTCACCCTCTCACTAACATTGGAAATTGATAATAACATTAAATATGATGATGGTCTTTTGTCTTTTTTAAAAATGTGAGCATTTGACCAATCGTTAGTTGGTTCAGTGGTGATTGGCGTTGAACTTAGAAGTGAGGACCACGGTTCGATTCCCCACAACTGCGATCGGGAGGGGGCTGGAACCACTTGATACCAGAACTGACCCCCGAACCAGATTAAACTGGTGGTGAAAAAAAAAAGTGAGCATCTATGTTTCCTCCTTAAAAAGTTGAAATTTCTTCTATTTTTTTTCCCTCTTTTCTTATACATCTATATTTCTATTCTACTATTGGGAATTGATAACATTAATTAGAGAAAATTCTAAGATGGACCACTTATACAAGTGGTTCATCATGGATCGATATTTAAAAAATATTTAAAGTAATAATGATGATATTTAAAAAATTCTAACATGGATCATTTGTATGGATAAATTCATGAATAAAATATGAGGTAACAATACTTTTACAATTTAACATTAAAAGTGCATGAAGAAATTACATTTAGGAGTAACTAAAAATAAATAAAAAACGCGTACGTCCGATAGGACGGGTTATCTACTAGTTGTGGATAAATTACCATCAAAATCTTTTTTGCTAAAAGTCCGAAAATGAGTTGACCTTTCTAAAGCAATGTTGAATAGTGTGCGATCAATCCTGAAGGAGTGTAGTAAATTAAGGACATCTAAGAGAGGTTCGAGATAAGATATGGTGGTAGAACAATTAAGGACAACAATTGCAACAAGGATATACTCTTTATCAAAAATAATACGATCAAATGGAGATGATAAACAATACACAAAACATGAAGCAAACTCAACATCTCAATATCTGGACAATTATTATGACCAATATTGCAATACTGCAATAGAAACATTGGATAAGGTCAATATGAGCATCTTGAAGTAATGCACCACAAGCATGAAAGCCATTCCATTTGCTATTTGCTCCATCAACATTAAAGTTAAGGGTACCTATTGGGGGGGGGGGGGGGGGGGGGCTCATATGGATAGTGAAATCAAAGTTATCCATATAGGCTGTAAATACCGTGAACAACTATTTCCACTTGGTTAGCTATTTGAAGGAGCCAATTTTATCGACGATCGGAATACCGGTTAAAATATAATTTTCACAAATCATTAATAAACAAGGTTAACATATAATTCATTACTAGTTATAATTAAGATATATTAGTTGTTGCGTCGTCCCAAACATTACAAATAACATACCAAATGTTTGAGCATTTTTTCTCAAGCGAATATCAAGGAGAACATTAAGGTCACAAGCGTATTTAGCCATCGTCACTCGGGCCTAAAGCTTGTCTAGATTAGCAACAAGATTCCAGGCTAGCTTCAACATGTACGCTTGGTTCAACATGCATGTATTTTAAAATCCATGGCCACCTTCCCCTTTAGGTAGGCAAGAAACTAGGTGACATTTTCTTTGCTCTAATTAATATGTATCTCCAAAAAAAGTTCTTGCAAATTCTCTTCGTCTCTTCACAAATAGAAATATGAATAAAACAAGTTTTCATAACACAACAAAGAATACTAGCCAAAAAAGACCGAGCTAGAATGACACGACCTACAAAAAAAAGAGAGCTCATTTTCCGTAATCAAATACACACTACGTAAAAAAATTGTATTTTGTTAATCTATTTTCATATTTGTTAGAATTTCGATCTTAATCCATATTTTATGTCCAAAAAATAGTGACTTTTACTTGAGAAAAAGTGAATCTTAATAGTGATATTTTATCTTTAAAATCAAAAGTGAGGCCATATAGCACTTTTTTTTTCTTCAACAAATATGAAAATAGAGAAGAAATGAAACTTTAAAAATGCTTTAGGATATTTAAAAAAGACTAGAAAAAAGGATAAATACGCTTTTACATCTTGTAAAGTAGGCGAATTTTATTTTACACCTATAATATTGACGAAGAAAAAATCGTCATCATTACAAGAATAATAAAAAAAAAAGAATACAGAAATAAAACAAAAATCGCTTACGGTAAAAACTTATGGAAAATGCTATTTAGCAAGAATTTTTTGATGCAAGAAAGAGAAGAATAAATCTTCACCCTTAATTACATCCATAACCACCCATGTTTTCCACTAAAAAAGAAGATTAAATGACATCATCCTTTAAGATTTTGCCATGTGTTAATTCTTGCATTTCTTGTGTAAAAATTTCATGCTAAATAGCAATGCTCAAAACTTATTTACACTTATAATAAAGAAGGAATTAATTAATTTTTTTCTCCTATCTTTTTTCTAGACACAAAAGAATGAACTAATGTTTTCAAGATATTTTTTGCTTAAGTACCTTTCTCTCCCTTCTCAATTGTTATCTCTGGATTCTGATACCTTTTTGTGCGACTGAAACTGAAATCCAAACCTTTTCAGTTTTCGCTATATACAAGTAACACTCACTTGTGAAACGGCTTCGTTTCGATCCTCTTCTTTTTTCGGTCAACGCGCACTTCCGATTCGTTCGGTACACGCTGTCCTCCCAACAATTCCAATTTCCCACAACACATATATTTCTCTTTCACGCGCTTTTCGCTGCCACGGTGGCTCTTCCTCAATCAGCCGCTACCGCCACAGCCACCACCACCGCTTCCACGCCGTCACCGGAGAATACAATTTAATGGATAATGAATCGGTATTTAACGGAGATGGCAACTTTAACCGAACATTCTCTTCTTATTCTTCCGCTTCCCAGAGAGATGTTCGTTACAGGTTTAATTCTCATAATTCTTGTTTAAGTTTTATTCAATTATTCGATTCTTTGTTTTCTTAATGGTTTTCAATTTTTTTTTTTTATATATGGTTACGAGGTTTTTACTAGGTTTTTGAGTTTTTCTGTGTTGTTGATCATGGCAACGATTTTTTTTTTGTCCCTTTCAACACACATGACATGACACAATTCATTGTCAATTATAAACATCTGCTATGTTATACCATGAATCACCGATTTAATTATTGAATTGTGCTTGATATATATGTAATTAAGGGTATTTCAAAATAATCTCTTAATTTGAAAATTCTCAATTATATTAGTCCTTTACCGACTATTTGATCGAACAAACTATGTATGAGGCACAAACACAGATACTGACATGATATGACACCGACACTGACACATCAACATTAAGAATAAATTGAAAAATATAGAAGTGATTGAATGCATTGATGTTGTGTCGGTGTAGTACACCGACAAACCTTCAATCTGACGGTGCTACATTGAGAACTATTATGATTTTCAATTTTAAGAATTGACATGATATGACGTTGACACCGATACAATTGACACTGATACATCAACATTAGGAATATTGTGAAAAAAAATAGAAGTGATGGAGCATTGGTGCTATGTCGGTGTAGGTCACCGACAAAACTTCAATCTGACGGTGCTACATTGAGAATTATTATGATTTTCAATTTTAAGATTTTTTTTGAAAAACTTGGTATTCAACGAACTATTTTGAGATACTGATACTGAATTGGTGATTCACTTTATATGTCACATCAGCAACTACAAATTAGGATGATAGTAAATTGCATTATTAAGGGGGTAACTTTAAATTGTTAACTGATTTAAGAAGGAATTTTCATGGTTGGTAATACAGCATTAGATTGGGTACCCAGTCACTTTCATAGCTTGGATTTTCTTGTTCTATCATAAGGATTAAGGAAACATTTTATGCTATGTGATGCATAAAATAAGGAAATGGGATGTGATTGTTTTTCCTTTGCTTGTAGTTGTTGGAAGATTTGTAGACATATGTTCAATAGTATAAATAATAGTATTTCATTTGTGAAAAGTAAAAACAAAACCCGTAGAACAACATCTAAGTTTTGGCCTATTGAGAATTGGAGTACAAAACCTTCCTTTGAGCTGTAATGGCACAATGATGAGGTTTAAAGTGTTGAATTTTGAGTGATTTCCAACAATTGTTACAAATTACAGAACTTTTTTACTGTATTAAGAGAAGGGAAGTGCTATTTATCGCCGAAAGATTGTATCACGAACCATCAGGAGAGTAATGTGGCGCACTTAAATAATTGTTCCCTTTATATTTTGAGTGAATTTTCAGTGATTACCAACAATTGTTCCCTTTATATTTTCATGGATAATATGTTCGTAAAGGAAAAATAGTGTTACTTTGAATATGATTCAATTGCCATGAGTAATACGAGTTTGTTAGGTTCAAGAACTGAGATATGATAGAATTTAAATAGAAAAAAGGCAGGACACTACGCCAAGTTCTAAGATTTTTTAGCAATTACTTTTCATCATATCCCAACACTTGGTTGATGGCGGAGAGCTTCATGATTGGATCATGGCACAGCATGGGATGTGCTATAATTTGAGCCTTTGGAACTTTAAAATAGAACACAACAAATGTTACATCCATTTCTCTTTCAATGTAAGGGTATTACCAGATGCACAGCCAGATAATTCTGTCATTACTTACTATCACTTTTTATGTATCAATATCGATGAATTGAAGATTGAGCTTGTTATTTTGTATTGATTTGTCAAAGTGGTGGAACTGTATTCTGTTTTCTTATTGTTGCATTTATTTACAATACCTTATCTTTATATTTTTTGCAGCTGTGGCGCTTGTGGTTATGAGTTGAACCTATCCTCCTCAAACCGGAACACAACATCCATCGGATCTAAATACGGGAAGTCCATAAAGCGAGGTATCATACCATTCTTCAATATTGACGATAGTAGATTTACCCAAGTTGACGAGATAAAGTGTGTACCACATTTTCATAAGCGTTCATGGGGCTTATTCCGCCGAAGGACTAAGCTTCTTTGTCGAAAATGTGGCAACCATATTGGAAATGCATACGATGGTTATACTTCATCCTCCCCTATCGTGTCAAACGGAGCAGAATCACCCCCTAGCTCCAAAGCGGCCAATAGTGTAAAATATGACATTCGCCTTCGGTCATTACAACCTTCATCTTCCGACGAATCTGGAATCCCTGTATTAGCTCGAAATGCCTGGTAAAATTGTACACTTTTTTTCCTACAAAGTAGTCCTACATAGTAGTCATAGGTGGTGTGGTGGTTGGAAATTCATTGATATATACGGTGATCCCGGTTTGGCAAGGTTTATTTTTTTATTTGTATTTTTTTTTGTTTGTATTTTCCCTCATCAAAATGTGAATAATAGCTATATGTGAATGTTGCAATAATTGAGTTAAAATTATATTGGTGGGAAGGAAAAGAGGATTTAAGATAAAAAAAAAAAAGCTTGTTCATAAGCCTAAATAGCTAGTTCGTAAGCCAATTTAAACATATTCTTAATAGTTTTTGAGTGTTTGATATTGTCTGAGTAATAAGAAATATGTGTACAGTTACGAGTTTTGAAAACTGTAACAAAAACCAGATTAAAAGGGTATTTAGGTTGTTCAACAGATTAGGCAAGACTTGAATACAAAATAGAGGTATTAAGAGTCAACATATATTGCTTTGCTTGTGAGGCAAGTGATGTTAGCAAATTAGTACTCTAATATCACTGCCTAACATGGTGAAAAGAGCAAACTTCTCAATTTTGTCAAAACTAGAATGTCTATTGTGATGTAAGATTAGATGTCTGCTCTTTGCACTCTCTAAAGTCTAAATTGCTCAAATTAGAAAAAACATTACTAAAAGATATCTTATGGTAAGATTTATACTATCAAGAGATATCTTTCGATAGATAGGAGAACATAAGAGGATTCTGATCAATTTATGAGGCGGAGAACAATCATCTAAAAATTATAGTATTACTATCATATAGGTTATATATGAGGCCTTTTGGGCAAAAGGAAACAAGGTCTACATTAAAGGCACACGTTGAAGTTAATAAAAACAAACTGCATTATGTAACTTGTAAGTCAACATTGGGGGCACATTTCGTGTCTAAATCCTCATCTATGCTATTTCTACCATTTTCATAATTGGAATCATGTATTCTTTGCAAATATATAACATTAACTCATTTAAATAAATAAAAAATTAGGGCGGATTTTACGGTGAACCAACACCTTAGAAATCACTTAAAACTCTAACGGCAATTGACGACACCCTTGAAGAAGTTGAAGCTAACAATTAACTTGATCAGTGTCTATTTTGCGAAAACAATAATAAATAAACATGATTAAATTTTGTTGCATGTATTTTGTTTTCTGTTATTTATCATGTTGATACAAGTATAATCACTATCTCAATTATGAGGATAAGAAGGATCGTGATCTTCTATTTTTTCAAGAAGACATCAACCATCTTTGAAATTTCAAAAGATCAACTGTTTCTAGTAGACTACCTTCACAGTAGAATTAGAATTTGCCTGGAATCAAAAGCTGAAAATTCAAAACTCTAGAGAAATGCATGGACAATGTCTTATCATTGTTGAGAAATGAGAATTATCCTATAGTGGTATAGGCTTCACTTAGCAACCACACATTATTTATTTTTATTTTATTTTTTATATAAGTTTTTATAGTATCACACGTGGTTGGAACAAGTTAAATCAAAAGTACAATAATATTGGAAAAAATCTCCAAATGTTTATTCTTAACTTTCAAATGTTGTTCATGGACTAAATGTTCTGTACCCTAATGGAGTTTATTCATATTTCAAGTGTGTCATTTTTTGTGGTTTTATTATCTATAGCTACTACTACCATAGTGATTGGAAGTAGTAGCAATAGTGAGTGCAATTTCCCTGCAATCTTTAACTTTGGTGACTCAAACTCAGACACTGGTGGCTTGGCTGCTTCACTTCTACCACCAATACCACCATATGGAAAGACTTATTTTCACAGACCTCAAGGGAGGTTCTCTGATGGCCGTCTAGTCATTGATTTCATTGGTAATTAATAATTAATATTGTTTTCTACTATATTTTAAGATTAACTTTCCACTCCTAACATCACTTTGGGGATATATATTTGATAAAAAGTTTTTTTTTTTTTATAAAAAAAATAGTTTAGTTGTCAGAATTTCATCCCTTATAATAAATAAATGAATAATTTCAAATTTAAACCTCAATTTCTGCATATTACATTATAAATTTATAATATATTCATCAAATGAATTATGACAATTAATTTTAATTTTTTTACTGTACGAAAGTATATGCTTCCAAGTTCCAAACAATATATGTACTTACGAAAATTTCTAATGGACTTGGATCCTCTCCTTCAATGAATTCTCTCCCACTCTCTTCTTCATTGATTTGTGTTTATCTCTCTCTTATATTTTCTCTCTCATTTTTTTATTTATTTGATTTTCTATCTCTTTTTACACTTGTATCCAACCTAGTTAACATTTGTTTTATAAAAATGTGAAGCGGAGAAAATTGTTTTGATTTACATTACTTTATTCTGAGGTTGAGAAATTTTTATGTGAATAACGTTAGTTGAAATATGATTGAAAAATTTATTCTACTAATCAAAAATCATGAAATTTTTTTTCATGGTCAAGTGCAAAATTATGATGTTATTATTTTCTAAAGCATTAGAGATGGTCTAATCCTGCATACCATACTATGCCTTTTGCAACAATTTATTTTAATCAATTTAATTAATTCAAAATAAATGGTTTTATATTCAATTTTTCATCCATAATATAATTTCAGCCCAGAGTTTTGGACTACCATATCTAAGCGCATATCTTGATTCTTTGGGGACCAACTTTTCACATGGTGCAAACTTTGCTACATCAGCATCAACAATTAGGCCACCACCTAGTATTATACCTCAAGGTGGATTTAGTCCTTTCTACCTTGATGTTCAATACACTCAATTCAAAAATTTCAAACCAAGAACACAATTCATTACACAACAAGGTATTAGAAAAGCTTTCAAAAATTCAATATTTACATATATTTTATGGTTTATTTAATTTTATTCTAACTTTTCTTTGTAGGAGGTATATTTGCAAGTTTGATGCCTAAAGAAGAGTATTTCTCTAAGGCTTTGTACACATTTGATATTGGTCAAAATGATCTTGGTGCTGGTTTTTTTGGAAACAAGACTATACAACAAGTAAATACTTCTGTGCCAGAGATAATCAATAGTTTCTCCAAAAATGTTAAGGTAATTTAATAATACCCTTTATAAATATTTAATTATTTAACTAATTTTTTAGTTAAAAAAACAACTAATTTTTTAATTTATTATTCTCATTTGATGATTTTTTTTTTTATCAAGGACATATACAATTTGGGAGCTAGATCATTTTGGATACACAACACTGGACCCATTGGCTGCCTCCCTTATATTTCGGCGGGTTTTCCGTTAGCCGAAAAGGATGAAAATGGTTGTGCAAAACAATATAATGAAGTAGCTCAATATTTTAACCAAAAGTTGAAGGAAGAAGTGGTTCAACTTCGTGATGATCTTCCTTTGGCTGCAATTACATATGTAGATATCTACTCAGTAAAATACTCTCTTTTTAGCAATCCAAAGAAATACGGTGAGCCAAATTAATAGCCCATTTGTTAGAATTTATTTATTAAAAAAAATTATGTGTGTTTTTTTCTTTTATTAAAAAATTGAGTATAATTCATTGATTTGTAGGATTTGAGCATCCCCTAATTGCTTGTTGTGGCTATGGAGGGAAATATAATTTTAATGTTGGATGTGGAGGAACCATAGAGGTCAATGGCACTCAAATTTTTGTAGGTTCATGTGAAAGACCATCTATTAGAGTAATTTGGGATGGTGTTCATTATACAGAAGCAGCTAATAAGTTCCTTTTTCATCAAATTTCTACTGGAGCTTTTTCTGATCCACACATTCCCTTGAATATGGCATGCCACAGAAATTCCATAAAAATGTATTGAGCTTTAGTTTCTTATCCATAACCAAAGTCATACCATAAGTAAATGTTGTAGTAAGAAATGAAGTATTGTATTTCACCATTTCAATATAGCTTTATATATTACATTAAAAATCATAAAGCTATATTTCTTTTCATTAATTAGTATATAATTATCTCAAACAATAAGTTAATTTAGAAGTAAAAAAATAGAGTTAAACATATACTTCAATACATGCAGAAGGCAATTAGAAGCCCGGAAGAAACTAACTCATTTGAGCAGTCTGATTAAGATCTGAGCCGTCTGATTTTGATCAAATGGTTCAAAGCAATTGACTGCAATCTAACTACATGCTATGAATCCATTTTCTTAATTTTATAGTAGGTCCAAAATGCCTAAAATAAATTGGGCTCATTCATTTTTACTAGAAATATTTACCATATACCTTTACATTTATATTTCGCCTCTATCCATAAAAAATTGGCATTTTTTTATAATTTATAAGGATGAAAATATAAATGTAGAGTTAGAGGGTAAATTTTTTTCTACTAGCCCAATCAAGAGCATATTTTCCTGCTTGGAATATTTTCTCACTTGATCCTCCTTAATTCCTAAATATATGTATGGATTGACACTTGTTTCATTTTTTCCTCACATTCTCTTATGCTAGGTGTATCATCCTTATATTTTGGATCATAACAATTTCTCAACCAAGTTTATTAATATTAATTAATAATTAAGTAATAATAAGATATAAATTCAAGTTTTTGACAAACATATTATGATCATATGATAATTTAATAGATTCCTTTGTGTTACATCAAATTCATGGCACTAATTGAATTTCTTAGTCACATACCAATTGTGTCTTTGATTGTTCTTATTTTATGTACTAATACTACTAGTACTGCCCGAATATTTGCCACTAAGAATTGTGATTTTCCTGCCATATTTAACTTTGGTGCTTCAAATGCTGATACTGGTGGTTTGGCTGCTGCCTTTAGAGCACCACCATGGCCTTATGGACAAACTTATTTTCATAGATCAACCGGAAGATACTCTGATGGTAGAATTATTCTTGATTTCATAGGTAATTAATATAATTTATTTCTCTATTTCATTTTCTATTAACATATCTAATCTAATGTTTTATTTTGTTTAATAATCACTTTTTAAAAGTGATTAAGGATTTGCATTTTGGTGGTTAATGAGATATTTTATAAAAGGTTTAATAAGTTATTTTCATAGATCAACCGGAAGATACTCTGATGGTAGAATTATTCTTGATTTCATAGGTAATTAATATAATTTATTTCTCTATTTCATTTTCTATTAACATATCTAATCTAATGTTTTATTTTGTTTAATAATCACTTTTTAAAAGTGATTAAGGATTTGCATTTTGGTGGTTAATGAGATATTTTATAAAAGGTTTAATAAGTGATTAATTGATACGAGCTAGTACATTTTAATAGCTAATGAAATATTCTATATGAGATTAATGACATAAACGTGTATTATGGGTGCGTTTGTTTTGGATTTTTTTAAGAAAAAATCTATTTTTTTTTTTTAAAAATCCTTTTATAATTTTGATGGTGTTTATAGATTTTTTTAAAAATTATTTTTAACCCCAAAATGAAAAGTTGTTTTTGATAGCTTTTCAGGAATCTATTTTTTTAAAAAACTAAGGAAACTAAGTGTAGTAGCTGTCTATTTTAAGAAAATTGATATTTATGATTGTAAACAAACACAAAGTAACTTTAAATTTTCTTCAAAATCTCTACAAAATAATCTCAAGTTTTTTTTTTAAAAAAAACATTTTTTCTTAAGCTTAAACAAACGCACCCTTAATTTGTGTCGCAAAAGTATATCTCTATTATTATCTCCAAAATAATTTTGCAAATATACATAAAAAAATCTAGAAAGCAGGGTAAAACCATGTTTGTTTGGAAAATGTCTCACCCATTATATTCACTAGAATTATGATTCTCAAAATAGTAAAAAAAACACCTTGGAAATACCTAAAGAAAGAATATGCAAGATAAATAAAATGATCCGAAGAGTTCATATCTTGAATGAGTGAGTTCGAGTTACAAAGAATAAAGAAGGATAGATGGTTAAGGAATAGTCAGATAAATTATAGGATAATACTAATAAAGTATGATTACTTAATTTCTAGATTGCATAATTTTAGAAACAAATCTTGTAACATTCTCTAAAAGATATATAGCGGTCTTGGAGAACATAAAGGGTTTATGTAAGATCACTTTAACATAAGTTTGTTATATGTGCATTCCAGACCCAAAAACAAAGAAATCAAATGTAGATGCAGGCTCATTCAAAAAAATGATATTGACATTACAAATAAAATAAAAAGAAAAAAGTTGAACAAGATATTTTAGTGTAGGTGGAGTGTTGAAAATAATATTTTAAAAATATTACAACAGGATCATTGTTACCTTTACGGAAAATTCTAATTTTAATTTATATAATTTGTTTTTTCAGCACAGAGCTTTGGACTTCCCTATCTAAGTCCATATCTTAATTCTTTGGGGTCCAACTTCACACATGGTGCAAACTTTGCAACATTTGGGTCAACGATTAGAATCCCTAATAGTGTTATGCCTTATGGTAGATTTAGTCCATTTTCTCTTCCAATTCAGTTCATTCAATTCCGAGATTTCATACTGAAAACAAAAATCATTAGGGATCAAGGTAAAAGAAAAATAATTTTTCTCTAATTTGTTTTTTGTTTTCATTCATTGATATTTTCCAATGATTCCGATTTTAATTAATGATGTAAATGTTACATTTTTTTCCTCTTAATTTCAAAATATTCTTACCAGGAGGTGTATTGGCGACATTGATTCCCAAAGAGGATTATTTTTCCAAAGCTTTATACACATTTGATATTGGTCAAAATGATCTTACTGCTGGTTTTTTTGGTAATGCGACTATACAACAAGTGATTGTTACCATACCTGATATAGTAAACAAATTCATAGAGATTATCAAGGTATAGTTTAACACTCTTTATATAGAATAATCATATATACTTCAAATTGATAGTATATCTTCCTGAAACTAATTTCATTGTCATATATCATAAAATTCTAAATTGTTGATTTCTAATTTTTTTTTCCTTTCTAAATTGATGAAACTTGTTGGTGATCTAGAACATATACACTTTAGGAGCCAGATCATTTTGGATACACAACACGGGACCAATTGGCTGCCTTTCTTTAATTTTGGCTAATTTTCCATCAGCTATAAAGGATAGTTATGGATGTGCAAAGGAATACAATGAAGTATCTCAACATTTTAATTCAAAATTGAAGAAAGCCTTAAATCAATTACGTGAGGATCTCCCTCATGCTACAATTATATATGTAGATATTTACTCCGCCAAATATTCTCTTTTTCAAAATCCAAAAAAATACGGTGAGTCAAATCAAAATACCTTTATTTTCAATTTAAGCTATGTGTACAATGATGTATATATGTTATGTTTGAAAGTTTCATTAACATGTAGGCTTTGAGCTTCCACATGTGACATGTTGTGGATTTGGAGGGAAGTACAACTATGGTGATCATGCTCTATGTGGAAAATTCATTAACATAAATGGTACAAAACATGTTGTGGGTTCATGTAAAAATCCATCTACTAGAGTGATATGGGATGGAACCCATTACACAGAAGCAGCTAACAAAATCGTCTTCGATCAGATCTCTACTGGTGTTCTCACAGATCCTCCTATTTCCCTAAATCTAGTATGTTACAAAAAATTCACTTGAAATTAAGGACTCTTGTATATTAAAATTTAGTGTAATTGAATAGTGCCATGCACAGCCAACGAATACATAATATTTGTGTATATGGTTCAAAATCTTTGCATACTATAACTAATACAATTGATTTTTTTTTCTTGCATATATAAAGTTTTAATATGATTTTATATAAAATATTCGTTCTCTTATATTAATAGGAATTTGTGTTTTTTTTTTAACAGTTTTCAGCGGAAAGAGGTTATGATCATTAATATTTTAGTCAAAAGGTAAATAAAGTATTATCAATTGTTTCATCCACATTTTGAACTTGAGATATTCCAAATCATTGGACATTAACCGAAATTCATTGACTATTGGAGTTCAACGACTTGATTATTTATTGTAATTTCTTAGTTATAAAATTGTCATTCTCTTGACGAGATATTGTCTATATATTTTCTCATAGCTATAGAGAAATACTTGTATAGGCACAAGCATAAACTATTTAAATTTGGGCGCACACACAAAATTCAACTAAAATTAAATGATAAATGAAATAGTCAATATTAATTGATGTGATTAATTTCTTTATGATTTAAGTTTTGTGCCTATACATAATAGATTTGAGGTTGTGCCTAGGTTAGAAATCCTCCATAGCTATAACTAGTGTAACTATATTTATTAACAAAACTAAAACAGCTATTATGATAAAGTAAAAAATTGATGCAAAATATAACATACAATCTACAAAAAATTAACAATTAAGAATGACAAGGATTAATTATGTTTGAAACGTATGAAAAATAAAAGATTAAATAGATTAAATTCAACTATAATAAGTATTATTAGGTATAATATAACACAAATTATTGCAGAGTTTCTTAGATATAATAAATACCAAATGTATTTAGAGATCATTTAAGTTTTGTGTTTGTAATAATAATTAGGTTCTTTAAATTTTTCAGATAACTAATAAGTTTTTTAAGTTTCTAACGTGTTGCACCGTTACTCTTCTAATTAACTTACATTAACAAAAATGCCGACTATTAGGTTCTTCTGGAATTCTTGTTTAGTCATAGTTGCCTAGCTATAAGAAACTTTAAAAGTTTGTTCTATAGAAATAAATAAAATATTAATAGGTTAGTACATACAATTCATATGGTCAAAAGTTAAAGATATATTGAATAAGAAAAGTGTTTTTTTTTTCTTTCACCATCAATTGAATCTAGTTCGAATGTCAGTTCTGGCATCAAGTGATTTCATCCTCCTCTCAATCACAGTTGTGGGGGATCGAATTGTGGTTTTCTCTATCAAATTTAGCGTCAATCACCACTAAATCAAATAATAATTGGTCATATGATATGGTGTTGTTATTCGTACAAACAAACGATACATTTCTTCTTTATATTTAATGTACCAATAAACTTCTTTAAAAAAGTTAGGCAAATTCTTAACTACCCATTAAAATGAATTGGGCAGAGTAGCCTATCTGACTTGTCAAAACTATAATGGCCAAAACTTCAATCCACTTTAAAAACGTGTGATTCTTGAAGGCTTAATTAGTACGTTGGTTCCTTAAAAATATTTTTGATTTCATATTGGTCCTATAAAAAATGTTTCACAGTTTGGTCCCTTAAAGATATTACCGTTTACCATATCGGCACATTCCGTTAATTTATCAACCTCCAATATATTAGGTGGACCAACATTATAAGTGATCCACCATACACCTCAATATATTTTTTAATCTTAACCATTGAATCTTTTTAAAGAAAAATAAACCATTAGATTTTGCATGTCCATCAAATCTAACATAGCACCATCACCAACTAATTTTTATTTCTATTTCTTCATCTTCTTCCTCCATTCCTTCATCATATTATTATTCATAATTTCATCATTGAAGTGCCGAGTTTCAAAACTAATTTCCAAAGAATTTCACAATCTCGTATCACCATTACCAACTATTTTTTTTTAAAATTTCTAAAATTTTAACTTCTCATAAAATCCTAAATTTTGAAACAAAAACCCTAAATTTCCAAAATCTCATATCATCACATAAAATTCCTTCCTAATCCCGAATCTTTAAACACACCTTCAAACAAAATCCTTTGACAAATTAGAGAGGAAAACAGTGAAATCCCAAATCTGTTTGTTGTGTTCATCGTGTTTTTGCTTGCTTAGTGTTCTTCTATTTTTTTAATCTTCTTGCTAAGATCGTTTGGTTTGTAGTGATTTGTTAACTCTGTGTGCGGGTCTGTTTGTTTTGGTTTTTTTTTTAAAATGGATTTTATAGTGTTAAATAATTTTGTGTAAAAAAATTTACAAAGAAACTTTTTATAAAAGCTTCACATGAAAATTTGTTTTGACTAGTTATTCTTAAAATGTCATTTTAGGCATTTCATCATTTTATTGAAAAAAAATTTGGATATCAAAATTTCAAAAAAAATCACTTAATTTGAAGCTATTTCAAATAGATTTTCATAAAAATCATTTTGGAAATACAACTTTTTCAAAAAAATGTAATTTTGACTATATTTTGTTCTTCAATAATGTATGTTTATGTTATATGATGTCAAAATTAGTATTTCAATTTAGAAAGAATAAATATAGAAAAACTTGTGATATTTTGAAAAACTGTTTTACAAAATCCATTTTCAAAAATTTAAAAAAAAAAAAAAAAACTATTCTTTTAAAGCTAAAACAAAGGCACCCTACATGTTTCTCCTTGTTGTGTTCATTTTGTTCCTATTTCATGTATCTACTTGGCTATAGCTACTATGTTGTTTGTGTGAGCTCAATGAGGGAAAGAAATTCTTGGGTATGTTAGTAAAGGTGGATATGAAGAAAATTATGGATTGTTTGAAGTTGTTAGAAAATTTGAAAATGATTAATAAATTTATGATAATATGAAGAAGAGTGTGTGGAAGAAGATGAAAATATAGAAAATGGTAATGGTGCACCATTTAGATTTCATGGACATGCAAAATCCAAGGTGGAGTTTAACATGAGAAAGTGAAATACTTTCTCACCATGGGAAAGTTAATTATTACTCATTAGATCAAATAAACACCACACTCTTGTGATAGTCTCTCTACACTAGATTTTATTGTATTTCTCCCACTATCTTCAGTCTTCACCATGGTTGTCTCTCCTCCATGCTCCATTGTCCATTCACTCATGAATATTAAGAACCTTTGAATAATATACCAAATCAAATCTTATAAAGCACCTCTTCACACTTAATTTTTTTCCCCTCTTCTCATTTTTCAAAAAACTAAAATGCTACAAAAATGGAGTTTTAAGATCTAAAATCAAATGATTTTTGTTTGAAAAAATCTACTACAACAATGGTGTATTTTTTTAGATCTAGAATCTGAAAGTCTACAACAATTTTAAAAACTTAAAGATTTAAGTGTTTACAAAATTTACAAACCATGATTTAAATTATAACCACTATTTATTGTTGCCTCAAAAAACAAAAACATTTATTTGTTCTTCATATTGTTAATTTGTTAGTAATGGTAACTGTTCATATAATAGAAAAGCAAACAAATCTAAAGACAATGATGTGTTAGCATCAAACCATGTTCTTTCATTTTAATGTTGCTGCAACTGAATGGATATGGAGTAGAGACAATGATGGTAAAGATACTGTGTAAAAAAATCTAGTATAGAGAGACTATCATAAGAGTGTGGTGTTTATTTGATCTAATGGTTAAAACTAACTTTCCCATGGTGGGAAAATATTCCACTTTCCCATGTTAAACTCCACCAAAATCCAATGATCTCTCTTTTTACAATATGATTAAAATTAAAAAATTTATCGAAATATATGGTGGACCACCTACAATGTTGGGGTCCTCCTTATCAATTTGGTTAAAAATTAATAGAAAATTAACACAAGGGACATTTTTAACTAATAGAGAATCATTAAGGGACTCAGATATTCACTAAAAGTCTCACGTTTGAATTTAGATATACATCTAATGATAGTAATAGTAATCATAATCTGCTATAAATAGAAGTTTTGGATGAGCATATTATAACCATATCTATATCTACGTGCTTCATCATGAAATTCATGGCACTAATTGAATTTTTTATTGCTCTTATTTTATTATGTAGTACATCCCCAATATTTGCTGCGGTGGATTGTGATTTTCCTGCCATTTTCAGCTTTGGTGCTTCAAACGCTGATACTGGTGGGTTGGCTGCTGCATTTCAAACACCACCGTCGCCATATGGACAGACTTTTTTCAATAGATCAACTGGAAGATACTCTGATGGCAGAATCATTCTTGATTTTATGGGTAATATAATTTCTTTATTATTTTAATCACTTTTTAAAATTGGTCAAAGACAATGCTTTTATAGTGAAAACAGATGAAGTTCTACACCCGTAACACATAGGCTCTGTTTGGTAAAAATAGCGGTTGGCTGATAAGCTAGCTGATGGCTGATGACTTATGACTTATAACTTATAGCTGATGGCTGATGACTTATAGCTGATAAGCTAATTGAAGTGTTTGGTAAAATTAGCGGTTCAAGTAGCTGATAATGTAAAATGACATAAAAGGGTATTGTTAATTTATAATAAATTTTATATTAAATTAATATTTAACATACTTTGATTTAAAAATAAATAACTTATAATAGAATTTTGAAATTCAATTTACTAATATAATATTTTTTAATATTATTAAACTAATTTTTAAGTCCTTGAAAGTTTATTTTCTAACGTCATTGAAGTTGTATATACACATTAATACATATAAAATTAAAGTATGTTGCATTGTGTATATCTACGTATATTTTTAGAGTGTATATATAAGTATATGAAACCACGGAAGTTGTATATACACATTAATACATATAAAAATAAAGTACGTTGTACTGTGAATATACGTATATATATGAAAATGAAACCACGAAAATTATATATATACACATTAATACATATAAGAAACATTGACTTTTTTTATTAGCAAGAAATGGTTTAGTGTTTAAGTACATAATTATTTTATTTTAAATTAAAATAAATTAGAAAGAATAAAAATGGATTTTAGTTTAAATAATAGGGGTAAAATTGGAAGAAAAAATGATAAGCTATAAGCTATAAGCTCATAAGCTACTTGAAATAGCGTTTGAAAAATAAGCTATAAGTCAGTAAAATAAGCTATAAGCTCGTGACAGAAAACTGTTACCAAACAGGTCTTTTAGCTTATAAGCTATAAGACATAAGCTATAAGCTAATTTTCTGGCCTTACCAAACAGAGCCATACTCTCTTTTTGAATATAAGGAAAAACAACTTTTAGATAAAACATGTATTTGGATTATAAATAGTTTAAACACATATTTTTTCAATGAATCTAAATTCTTTTTCTTGCTTATATTCAAATTTAGAGAGAGTAATTAATCATATTAAAAAATAAAAAATGCTATTTAGAAAGAAATATTTTTTAAAAAAAAAGAAAAAGAAGATTTCTTATATGATATAATTTAACACTTACAAATTATAATCACTTACAGATTATTTTAGTCATAAGTGAATGTAATGTCCTCGTGTTTACCACACCACTTGAATTATGTTTCTAATATACTTTTATTTTTGTCAGCCAGCTTAGTGGATAAAAATTCTACTCTTAAGATGAATAAGTCATAACTGAAGTGTTTTCCCACTTTCTGCATATATATAAAATGTGATGTCACCATCAAAGGTGGGAATAGGCCAAGCTGGCCTACGGGAACTTAAGGCCTAGCCTATTAGGCTCAGGCTAGGCCGGCCTATTTCTTTAAATAGAGCAGAACAAGACTTTTTTATGAGTCTATTTAGTTAAACAGGTCAGACCGTAGACCATTAAAAAACTTTTTAGCCTATTAGGCCGACCTACTAAAGTTAATATGAATAATACTTTTAATACTATTGTTATTTATATATTAAAATTTGTACTTTGATTAAATTATAAATTCATTTGATTTTTTGATTTTTTGACGGACCAGACTTAGGTTTGGCAAAGCCTAGCTTGGCCTAACCCATTCCAACTCTAGTTACTACCAATTGAACTATATATTTTATTATATAACCATAGTAGTATTTATCTGTTTTTTAGTAAGAAAATAAATAATACTTTATTTACTTAAGTTGTAAACAATGTAATTAACTACTGAGTAAATTTAGTTAACTATATATTCAATTAAATTAACTATATGTATTAAGTGTAAATTTAATAAATTTAATTAACTAGTATCTATTTAAAGGGATACTGTTTTTCTTTTTTTGACACAAAAGGGATACTGTTTTAGATAAATTACAAAATGACATTTGTCTAGGCATTCAAATATATAAATTTGTATGCTACGACAATTGTGACAAAGAAAAAGTTATCAATGGTTTTAGTTCATAAATGTGTAGAAAATTATAACTCAATCTTAAATAATATTTTTTGCACTTTATCAATTAAATTGATCAATAAAAAATATATTTTAAAACTAAACTAACTAAAAATATTCATACCACACAAGTACAATTTTAAAGTCAAATTGGAGGTGTCTCATTTATCATTCCATTAATAAGTGGCCTCCCCTATTTTTATTCTTGGCTTAATTAGAGTTCTAGTTTCTTATTTTTACTATTTACGGTATTGATCTCCATATCTTATAGTATGACAGTTTTAGTCTCTCTATTCAATATTTTGTCTAAAAATAAGTGATGTGATGGTTTTAAACAACATGTATGATCCGATGATGAAAAAAATATATTACTATTGATGAAATTGTAAGAAAAAAACATTTATAAGCTTAATTTAAAATATGTCGTATCACTATGTTATTAACAAAATATTTGATGGAGAAATTAAAACCGTCAAATTTTAAAATAGAGGGACTAATTCTGAAAAATGGTGAAAATAAGGGGATCAAAACTATAATTAAGCTTGTTTTTAATTATTTTTTTTTAGTTTTTTCACTACATTATTTTCATCGTTATGGTGAACTAATTATCGTAGAGTGTCACACGGCTCAATTTCAATTGGGAAAATGTTATTTAGTAAGAAACTTGTTTATTTTTTTAACCATATTTTATCTTATATTTAGGACCGGAGAATATATTTATGAAGAAATTTTATTCTAATTTAAATTTGTAATTTCAGCACAAAGATTTGGACTTCCCTATCTCAGTGCATATCTTAATTCTCTCGGGTCCAACTTCACAACCGGTGCAAACTTTGCAACATTTGGATCCACAATTAGAATCCCTACTAGTATTATACCTCAAGGTAGACTCAGTCCATTTTCCTTTGGAATTCAATATAATCAATTCAGAGATTTCATACCTAAAACAAAATTCATTAGAGATCAAGGTAAGTTAATACATTTTTTAATGTATTTTTTGTTTTCGTTAATATATTTTGATAATTTGGACTTCATTTAAAGACAAATTTTGAATTATTATTTTTAATTTCAATTTTTTATACTAGGAGGTGTATTTGCAATATTGGTTCCTAAAGAAGATTATTTTTCCAAAGCCCTATACACATTTGATATTGGTCAAAACGATCTTACTGCTGGTTTTTTTGGTAATGCGACTATACAACAGGTGAATGCTACTATACCCGATATAGTAAACAGTTTCATAGAGAATATCAAGGTAGTTGAACACTCTCCTTTCATAAATTATCTAAAAACAAATAATCAAGTTATGCCATACTTTAATCAAGTTTTCTTTCGATTAAAAAAAAGGTTAGTCCATGCCATACTTTAGTTTATAAATGGATTGAATACACTATTTTAAGATTATTTTTCTATTTTTGTTTTTTTAACTATTGCCATACAGACACTGTTTAACCCTTTTTTATTTAAAATTTTTAACAAATGTCTCGGTGTACTGATTAGCCTGACTCTTATGTGTGTATGGGGGAAGGTAGTGGGGCGAAAATAATCCAAACTTCAATAATGACTCATGGTACTTGCTAGAAGTATCGGGAAGGTAGTGCGTTTGATTTGCAAAACAATAAGTACTTGACAGAACAATACATGACAGAACATGGTAGAACAAAACATGATAAAATTGCACCGGTTAAAAAGAGAGATAATATTTTTTATATTCGAAAATAAAATAAGTATTTTTATATATTTTTTTATAGTTGTATCATGGACAAAAAGTTATCACGTGGTTTAGAGAGGGATACAAAATTTTGTTTGTATCATGTCTCTTACTGTCTATTTTGTCTAGTATCATAACCAATTTCTGAATTAAACAGGATATAATAAAAGTTGTCCCGTTCAATCCTCTGTTTTTTAGCAGATCAAACACAAGTGTGAAAGTGGTATAATTGACTATAAAGCACGGACACCTCTAAGAGGTAGCGTGTCGCGGTGTCCGACACGCGTCGGTGTCCGACACTTGTATGACACCCGTACGACACCTGTCGGAATAGTCAAACAAGTTTCACCAAAAAATAATATATTTTCTTTGTTTTGACACTCTAAAAAAGTTTAGCATGTATTGAAACAACATTATAAACTAGTAGATAACCCGTCCTATCGGACGGGTCGAGACGTTACGCGTATTTTTTATTTTTAGTTGCGAACTTTTAAGTTACAATTTAATGAAAATTGATTATGCATGTAGTTTATAGATTTATACACTCTAAAAAAGTTTAGCATGTATTGAAACAACATTATAAATGAAGAGTTTAAAGATATTAATATTGATTAGAATATTTTTGACTTTTTTAATATAAAATATAAATCGATAAATAAATTCAAATTTTATCATATACATAACGGTGTCAGTGCCCTATATTTTTTACATTATCGGTATCGGAGTGTCCATGTCGTGTCGTGTCGCGGTGTCCGTGTCAGAGTCCGTACTTATAGATAATTGATATCGGTTATGTTAAAAGATAATGAATAAGAGTTAAGTTTTAGTGCACTTATATTTGTTTTGCGTTGTTTTTTCAATCTCGTATTGATCATGTCACCATTTCACTTGTTAGAATTAGGAGGATCGTAAAATTCTATATCTAGTAAGTATTGTGGGTCATCGTTGGAATATTTTGAGGCGATTTTCAAGTGATTTACTTACTATAATCACTTAACAAAGTTTAACTATAATTGATGCTATATCCTCCTGATCATGAGATTAATTTTATTGTCTTATCGTAAATTTCTTAATTGTTGATTTCTAATTTCTTGTTCTAAATTGATGGTTTTTTTTTTTTGGTCTAGAACATATACAATTTAGGGGCCAGATCATTTTGGATACATAACACGGGACCAATCGGATGTCTTCCTTTAATTTTGGCTAATTTTCCATCTGCTCCAAAAGATAATTATGGTTGTGCAAAACAATATAATGAAGTATCTCAATATTTTAATTTAAAGTTGAAGGAAGCTTTAACTCAACTTCGTAATGATCTTCCTCTTGCTGCAATCACATATGTAGATATTTACTCTCCTAAATACGACCTTTTTCAAAATCCAACAAAATACGGTGAGTCAAATCAAAATAACCCCATTTTTAAGTTGGTGGATTATAATATATATGTTATTAATTTGAAAGTTTGATTAACATTTAGGATTTGAACTTCCACTTGTGACATGTTGTGGCTATGGAGGAGAGTACAATTATAACATTCGTGTTGGATGTGGAGAAAGGATAAACATAAATGGCACACAAAGTGTTGTGGGTTCATGTAAAAATCCATCTACTAGAGTAATATGGGATGGAATTCATTATACAGAGAGAGCTAATAGTATTGTCTTTGATGAAATCTCTACCGGACGTTTCACAGATCCTCCTATTCCTTTAAATCTGGCATGTAAAAGAAAGCTCACTTGAAGTTAATGAGCAATTTGTATGCTAAAAATAAGAACAACCCTTATTATCAGTCTAAAAATAAATGTATTGAATATATGATAATAATTGAATAAATTCTTATAAGAAATATGTTGTTTTTTTTAAGAAATAAGAAATATGGTTTTGCAGCCACCTTTTTGTGTTCAGCACTAGCTAATCGCCTCATTTCATAAGTTAACCATATTGAAGTGGTAAGCTAGCAATATTGTTTAAAAAATCTCTCTATCTTAAAATAGGTAAAAGGAAGTTTGATTATGGTCTCCTTGAATAACGATAGTTTCAAGGTGTATATTCAAATTGGTAAAAAAAAAAAATCGAAAACCAATTTAAAAATGGAAAAAGAAAACCAACACTATCTGCCGCTATATTTGTTACAATATTTTTTTTATAGATAGAAAAAATGATATAAAGTTATTATAAATTCATATAATATTTAATAGTACGTATGATTTTGTGGTAAAGAGTATTATGTTAGAAATTTTGAGTTCGATTCTTATCTTTATTATAAGAGAAAAAAAAAGCATTAATCAATGTTCAATGCCAAAATCAATATGCATGTATGATTCCAACAAACAAAAGTGTATGTAACCAAAATATTGAATTCAAATTAATGGTTTATGAGCTTATTTCAACGGCATAAGATACAAGGAATACAGATTCATTGCAGTCCGCATGATCGCAACCGTCTGATTAAGATTGGACGGTTCAAATTTTAAAATTAAAATATTTATATTTTAAAAAGCTAAAATTATATTAATATTCAAACAGTTTGATTTTGATTAAATGGTTCAGAGCAGCTGACTGCAGCCGGACTGCACCTAACCCGCTTTGAATCTATTTCCTAATATATGACTCATTAAAGATAAGCTACAGAAGTGCATTAATTAGAGCTTAGGTATTTATGTCATTTGTTAGAGAGGCAATCCCCATGACATGTAACCAAAAGGATTATTCCTATAAATTTATATCCCTTAAAGTAAAATTAACTTGCACTTTATTCAACCAACGATTATAAATTTTTTTTTTTTTTTTTTACAAAAACAAAACGATATTCATTCATTCAAATTGATAGAATACATCATACAACCACATATTCAATATCGCTAAAAACGTAAAGGATGAATCTGCGAACATACTCACAGCATCCGAGTTAATAGCATATAACGGCAAAATGCCTAATACAAATAATATGATAAAATTAAAATGACCGGAATATCTATGACTCCGGATCTGCAACGTTGATGCCCAAATCATTGATTGAATCTGTAATTGACTGAAGCCGATCTTTCAATAAGAATCAAACGAACACCGCAAAATACGGGAAATCAAATAGCGCCGCACAAGACGACGAACAACGAAACGCCGCACTCAGACGACGAAATCACAGAAAACACAAAAAAAAACTTGATCTATATGAAAATCACTTATTTATGTTAAAAAAGAAGGAAAGAAAGATGTAGAGGGGTGATTATAGGCCAAAAATGACCTAAAATCACCCCTCTCCCTATGAACAACAATGGAGAAAAAAAAGTTAAAAGAAAGGGGTGATTATAAATATTTCTTCTTTTGTAGACCATATTATTTACATTTCGTGATTTTGATTTATAGGCCGTCTAAGAAGTTCAGTTGATTTGATGTTTTTTGATTGATGTAAAAATCCTCTAAACTGTCTTCAAAGAATCTAGAGTGGTTTGACTTTGAATTGTAATATCCCCTATACTCCTTATAATTCAATTTTGCTTATTAAAAAAAAACAACGATTATAACCCTATTTATAATACATCCCTTGCTTTAAAAGAGCTAGATCCTTACACATAAAAGAATACCCGATCTAGTCTAGTATAAAAATATATGAAGGTTGAGTTGGTGTGATCAATTATTACCCTAATAAATGAGCAAATAAGAGGTGGTTCAAACATGGCCAACAGATGTCGTACATTTTTATTTTCTTATAAAGTAGAAGTATTATTATTTTATAATTGGCAAAAATAAATAAATTTATAAATATAAAATATTGAAAAAATTAGTAAAATATGAGCAACTAACTTTAATATCATATTCATATGTGCTTCAAAAAAAACTTTAATATGATATGCAATCTTTTTAGTTTAAAGCTTAATTTGTAACTTCAATTTAAAAATAACGGTCAAAATGTTTAATTCCTATTGAACTTGTAAATCCAAATATATGTTCCCTCTTAAGATGTTAATAATTATAGAAATAAGGTTTTTAAAAAACAGTCGCGGTCACGTCTCGGTTACGTAAAAGTTTTTGCAATTTTGGTCGGTACAGATGTTACGACACTAAATGCGGTCGTCGCGGTGTGAATTAATCACAATTTCTTTTAATATAAAAAACGGTAATAACGGTAACGGTATCAGCACCTGACAAAACAGTTTTATCGCGACTATTTTCGCAGTCGCGGAGCTTTATTTAAAACCTTACTTAAAACTAACGCACATTTTAGATAAAATAATTATTATTCTAACAACTTCTTTTTTTGATAAAACAACTTTTTTTAATATCTGTGATTTTTGTTTGAGTTTCCTATTATAATAAACCCGATGAAGTACAATCACCAAAACCCCTAAGATTTTTTTTTTCTACTTTTTTTAGAAGATTTTTTTCTATTTAATTTCTATAGAATATATTATAGTGCATGAATCCAAGATAGACTCCACCTCATTAAATAAAAAAAATTAATTAAATACCATACACAGTCAAACCAAAAAAGGCTAATCGGCTATAAATATATTCAAGTTTTTGATAACCATACTATGATCATTTTCCTTTGTGCTAGCTTCATTAAATTCACATGGCAAAAATTGAGTTTCTTAGGTACATGCCACTTGTGTCTTTGATTGTGGTTATTTTATGCACTACTACTTCCCCAATATTTGCTACAAAGGGTTGTAATTTTCCTGCCATTTTCAACTTTGGTGCTTCAAATGCTGATACTGGTGGATTGGCTGCTGCCTTCCAAGCACTGCCATTGCCATATGGAGAGACTTATTTTCATAGATCAACTGGAAGGTTCTCTGATGGAAGAATCATTCTTGATTTCATAGGTAATATTCAAAGTTACTTTCTCTATTTCATTTTATAGTAACATATATATTGCTTTATTTTGTAAATCACTTTTGAAAAATGGTTAAAAAAAAGATTTTATATCATTTTGGTATAGAGAACTATAGTCACACGACAATGAGTTTAATCTTGAAGTCGTTAGACCTTGTGAGAGAAATTATATATACTCACGAGACCTATAACGGTTTCATAGTTGTTGTAAAAGATTTAATTAAGTCCAACTATTAGATTAATGAATATATTTCTTAAAAATATGTTCATGATTTAAGTTGTAGTAGGAATGTCGTTAAAAAAATCATATTGTTTTGTTTTGTCAAAGAAATAAATAAATTATATTGTAGTCAAAACTATAGTATTAACTTTAAAAAAAAAGAACATATTTCTTTCAAAGCTTTTACTTTGGGTTGGAGCCCAAATTGGAATTAAATTGTTTACAATTATTATTAACACCATAATTTTGACTATTGCATCTAAAGATGCATATTTTTTTTATTTTTTTGACATTAAAGATGCATATGTTTTTTTCCTACTTTTGTCTCATAAAAATGTCTTATTAGCAATATTTTTGTTTTAAAATAATATATAATTATCACTATAAAATATCAATGAAACATTAATTATTATTTTTTCACTTATATATTCTTATTTATTATGTTTTAACATATCTAGCTACTTCATTAGTTATAATTAATATGTTTTAAGAAATAACATATATTTTATTATTATAATAAAATCAACACAATTAATCACATGTACGTGCTTCAACAACAATTTGAAATAATTGATAATTGGATACTATTTCAACTAAAACTCCTGAGTATAGGTGGATTGTCATTGTCCTTCCTAGTCAGACAATTATAAATGTAACATGTACGAAGTAGACT
This sequence comes from Trifolium repens, assembly GCA_030408175.1. NCBI lineage: Eukaryota > Viridiplantae > Streptophyta > Magnoliopsida > Fabales > Fabaceae > Trifolium > Trifolium repens. Next base: position 8,435,862 of record CP125836.1, read on the forward strand.
TCATTTGTGAAGCAGTGCACATACTTTGAAAGTCCTTACCAACATACGGAAGTTATACAATTTTTTCAACTAATACGTATGATATTTATTATACACTCCATTATATTTTAGTTAGAACCACATGAAGTCTAAAGGCACTTACATGTAACATTTTTCCCCCAAAAAAAATAAATTAATATTAATTATAGAGGGAAAAATCACAAGAAATATCAAGAATAATCTCCCCTTAAATCTAACAAAATCAGTGGTATGAAAAATAAGACATTTGATTATCACCCTTAATAGTACTAGTATTTGTTTTGTATAAAGAAAAAAAAACACACACATAGAGACACATGGTTTATATCAATGAAGGATATTTGCTATGTTTTTGAAAGAATTTAATTTTTAACTCTAACCTATAAAATTTTGTAATTTCAGCGCAGAGTTTTGGACTTCCCTATCTTAGTCCATATCTTAATTCTCTTGGGTCAAACTTTACACATGGTGCAAATTTTGCAACAGCAGGATCAACCATCAGAATCCCCAACAGTATTATACCTCATGGAATATTTAGTCCATTTTCTCTTACAATTCAATACAATCAATTCAGAGATTTCATACCTAAAACAAAATTCATTAGGGATCAAGGTAAATTGAGAAAAAAATTCAATTTTTTTGCTTTTGTTAAATATCTTTTGGTGATTATATTATGAGTTTAATTAAGGACACAAATTACTCTCTCTTTTTTTTATTTATATCTTTTTCTTAATTTTGAAACTTTCTTTCCAGGAGGTATATTTGCAACCTTGATTCCCAAAGAAGATTATTTTTCCAAAGCATTATACACATTTGATATTGGTCAAAATGATCTTACTGCTGGTTTTTTTAGTAATGCGACTATACAACAAATCAATGCTACGGTACCCGATATAGTAAACAATTTCATAGAGAATATCAAGGTATCAAACCCCTTCTTTCATAAATTTATATACACGATAACACATAAATAATTAAATAATTTGTCAAAAAAACAATTTCTATAGCTAATTAATTGTCTAATAATGTTCAAATATTAAATGTTATAGGGGTTTAACAACTTTAATGTAATTTCATATATTTAAATACTATAATCGAGGAGGGTTCTAGGGTGAACAACTTTTGTAAATTGTATACTAATGAATCAATACTTAATAACCAACCAAAACTATAACAGAAACTCACAATACATGTCAAAAGTAGTAAGGAAGAAAAAAAATATAAGTTAAGTTTTGCAGCACTTATATCATTTTTTGTTCTTTCTTTTCAAATTAGTAAAAACACGGCCTCACTCGTTAGAATTAGAAAAATCTTGAGTTTCTTTTATTTTTTGTTGCTAGTATTTAAGGTGATTTAAAACTGAGATTAATTGTTATGCACTGACGGTGTAAAATATTTTTACACATGTATCCAATCAAATTACATGATAGTTTCACTTTATTAAGTTTGTTTTTAAAACATCTCAACAAATGCCTACATATCGTGATTTGAGTGGATGCTTGTGAAGAAAAAGTTACATTGTCTATTTTTGAGAATTTGCCTCACTACAAGAAATATGATTTTTTACAACAACTTTTTTTGTTAAAAATTGTTACAAGTCGCTGACAAAACTACCCAAGATAGTTTTGTCAGCGACCTGTAACAAAAAAAGTTGTTGCCAAAAATCGTATTTCTTGTAGTGGCCTATTGTCAATATTATATCTTCCCAATAATATTTTCCTTGTCTTATCATATATTTCTAACTTTATTATTTCTTCTAAGTTTCTTGTTCTAATTTGATGAAACTTGTTGGTGGTCTAGAACATATACAATTTAGGGGCCAAATTATTTTGGATACACAACACAGGACCAATCGGATGTCTTCCTTTAATTTTGGCTAATTTTCCATCCGCTATAAAGGATAGTTATGGTTGTGCAAAGCAATACAATGAAGTATCTCAATATTTCAATTTAAAGTTGAAGGAAGCCTTAGCTCAACTTCGAAAAGATCTTCCTCTTGCCGCAATCACATATGTAGATATCTATTCTCCAAAGTACTCACTTTTTCAAAATCCAAAGAAATATGGTGAGCAAAATCAAGATGACCCCATTTTCAAGCTAGTGTATATTTAGATTGACTGTGAGTTTGACAAAATTATGATCACATGTTGATTTTATTAAAACTCCAAAGTGTAGTTTTTGTCAAAATCTTGGTAGCTCGCCAAGATTCTGATAATGTCTACAAATTGAGATCTATGTACTATAATGTATATATGTTATTAATTTGAAAGCTTCTTTAACATGTAGGATTTGAGCTTCCATTTGTGGCATGTTGCGGCTATGGAGGGAAGTACAACTATAACATTCGAAATAGATGTGGAGAAACCATAAACATAAATGGTACAAAAAAAGTTGTGGGTTCGTGTAAAAATCCATCGATTAGAGTGGTATGGGATGGAACCCATTACACAGAGACAGCTAACAAAATCGTCTTTGATCAAATTTCTACTGGAGCTTTCACGGATCCTCCTATTCCCCTAAATATGGCCTGTCAACAAAAATTCTTTTAAAATGAGGAGCTTTAATAAAAATAAGGTGAAATCCTATTATCAATATAAAAATTTATTTGGCATGTGATATAAAAATTATGTATTTAATTAGATAATTTAGATATTAGTAAGAGGTGATATTTATATTTTGAACTGGACTTTTATTTAATTGTTTAGTTGGGTTTTTTTGACCTTTGGGCCCTTTTAATCTATTATCCAATATATAAAAGTTCATCTAACAATATAATTTATATAAATACTACATGCATCTTATCAATATACAAACTATTTAATTAGCTATAATATAAGAGCAATGATATCATGACACAATTTTTCTACACAATACTTACACAAAATTATCATATATATTTCATTTTAATTACAAAATTGCCCTTGTATAAGTTTTGTGTCAAAATAGTGTCTCATAATATCATTTCACATAGTATAATCTCTATCATTGTAGTACATCTGAACATAATTGTTGTTTTATTTCATGCATGTCTTTGCTCTATTTTGTTCGCTAATATTTTGGATGTGGCTACATGTAGGCAGGGCAGCTTTTTAGCATGTGTCGAATGTCTTATCGTATTAGATTTAAATTTTGGAAGAGTTTTAGGGACTCTAAATTTTGAAGTCCTCCTACATTAATAGTTATATATTATTAATTTTTATTAAATATTAAATGTATATCAATAGATTAGTGGTAGATTGTAATATTTGTTTGTGCAACTATTTCAAATCTCAACATTGTAATTTATTTCAAAATAATAGATTCGAGATCGGAAGTTAGTGTTTAGTGGCATTTTTATGGGTCGGGTTTATGGTTTCTTTGGTGGTCTGAAGCTGAGAGTGTCTTTATAAGAATTGGATTAGAAGTAGACATCTATTATGTAGTGTTTGTTTTGGTATTTTTATTGGTGTTCCGCTTATATACGGCGACTTTGTTTTGTAGCTCATTTTTACCGGTCTCTGCTCGTCTTGTGCAGAGATTTACTTTTTATTAATAATATTTTTGCCATTAAAAAAACATTGTAATTTTATTTTTGCATAATTTTAAATCTAGTCATCTAGTCATTTCAAATTAAATTAAAAGTTAAATTCAATCTTTGTTGCAAATTTAATCCTTGATCAGTGTATGTCTTTTTTGATATTTTATGCAACGATAATTATTAACAATTTAAGGGCTCATTTGGATTAGCTTATGCAAGTAAATAAGGTTTTATGTTAATTTATAAGTTTCCACTAGCAAATATTGTATTTTTAAGTTATTAATTAATCATAAACTATCTTAAAAAATTATAATAATATATAAAAAAATTATTTATTTGCATAAATTTTATATAAACTCCAAAAAATGTTAAGGAAAGAAAATAATAATAAAAATATTCCTACGAGGAAAAAGGAATAGTAAAATTGAAAAGGTTAACTAAATAGTAGTAAAATTGATTTTGAACTATTAAATTATACATTAGTCACGGTTGAAATAGAATTCTTTATCCATAGTTCAAATAACTGTAGTTAATTGGCCGTGGTTAAACAACAAATTTTTTGTAGTGGTATATCTCGTCCGTCACATTAAAATTTAGATAAGTGACTCATGTAATATTTTCAATGTTTGGTTGTAGTGGTATAGCTCTTTTCACGTAAGTTAATTTTTAGCATTGACATAAACGTTAAAAAATAATTTTCTAAAACTAAAAGGCAATGCTAGTGTAATTATAAAAATTCTACAATTAACAATCAAATTAAACCTCTAAAAAACTAAGACATTGAACTCAAGTGATTAATGAGTTTCTCTTAAAACGAATTATTTGGGAGAACCCGAGTTTAATATCTTGTGATAAATAATTTTTTGCCATATTTTACTTACTTCGTGACCGAACTCTAAATTTCTATCTATTTTGAGAATTAATAAATAAATAAAAACCTCAAACAAACAATTTAAACAACAACAGACAAAATAAATAGCAATTGATCAAAATAAATAGATTGAACTACTCGTATTTGTTTTGCCAGACAGTAACAACTATAGTTGATGTCTTGATGATGATTAACAATTGATATTTTGTTAAATCATCTCCGATTATTGTGGGTCCTTTGAGATTGAATTCTATTTTAAATAAATTATGTTTTCTTAGTTAGGTTAATCATGTAATATTTTCAATGTTTGGTTGTAGTTTTTTTTTTTTTTTTTTATAAGTGAGAAATTTAGGGTGAGGGGATGGTGCCCCAGTCTAAGACAGAGAAGATCTTAGGACACTAGCGGGGCTCAAACCTGGGATCTCTCGGATTCAAGACCTGTCATTTTACCATTATACCAAGTCTTTGGAGTTAATGTTTGGTTGTAGTTTAAATTTATGAAACAAAATTATCCGTATTTATATTATATTTACGTCTGTCAATAATAATATGACATATATTTACCTATGTTTATGATCCCTCGTCAAATGTCCAACATTTGCATTATTATTTTGTCGATTAAAAATCAGTTATGTCATATTATTTGATTATATAAAATAAATTCGCAATAGAAATTTAGAAGAAAAAAAATCAACTTTAAACTTATTATTAAATAGTGTGGTGATTGATATATTGATGACTTTCATTTTTCTCCTTTCTAATTTTGATAGCTAAATCTATATTTTTAAGTATGTATCATGCTTAGAAGTTGACGTCTTTTGTAAGGCATGATATTTCTAATCAAACTATAGTATATGTGGTTGTGAACTCTGCCATCATCCAATAATGCAGCAAATAAGTCTTGTGCTCAACCAAAAAGTCTTGTGGCCTCTCACACACGACAATATAGTATATTTTTATAGATTAAATATGTTATTTATCCTTAAAAAATTTAGAATTTCTGTGTTTAGACTTTATTTAATTTTTATTATTTTTATAGTCTCTAGAAAATTATTCTACACATAATTTTAGTTTTTATTCTTCATTCAACATGTATTTTTCAATAGCTTTTTGTATGTATTTAAAATACTATGAAAATGTGAGTGATTGATTTGGTTTTTATTTTTGTTAGAGGCTGAACTACCCCGTCTAAAATTTTGAAAGAACAAAATTTCTTTAACGTTTGAATCAATCAACGCATGCATCTTAATTGTATAAAGTTTATATAATTAAAATGCATGCGTCAATTGATTCAACAATTTAAGATGAATGCGTTGATTGATTCAAACATTGAAGAAATTTCTTTCCTTCAAATTTTTGGGATGACCATAGAGTAAGGACATTTTTGTAACAATATGGTTAACATTATCCCTAATACTTTGCTAAAAAAGAATAAAACATACCTAATATTTAGTAATGATAATTTTATGAATTTGTAATATTTATAGAGTTTCTTTCTTTTTTGACAAAATTTATAGAGTTTCTTTTTTTCTTTTGAAAGTAAAATTTATAGAGTTTCTTAATCTCTATAAAAAATGAACAAATTTATTCTATGAGGGAGACGATTAATATAAACATTAGTTAAAAGTACGTAGTTCTTTCATAAGTCTAATACTTATATATGGCAATTTTCGAATAAATATATAGTGCATCTCGCAACCGTTTATAGAAGATTGCTATGATGTTGGGTTAGACAATATTATTAAAGACAATTTAAATTATTAATTTTTGGTTATAAATAAGTTGATAAAGATTAAATAATTAAATTAACAAACTAAAGATTTTTTAAGATTTTTTCAATGACACCATCAATATATTTAATACTTCGAAATGCAATATGAACTTTAAAAACAAATCAAATCAAGAACTAAAATTGAAAATAGAAAAATTTAAAGGCCAAAGTTGAGAAAATCATATTTAAAGAAATAAAAATAATTGTAAAAATAAAAATAAAAATTGGTATATTTAATTAAAGGATCAAAAATATATTTAATACTTATTAATATTTTATATTATATATAGTACATGCATCCAAGATAGACTCCAGCTCACTAAATAATAGTCAAACCAAAAGGCAGCTAATTTTGAATTCCAGTTTACAAATCATAATGGCTATAAAGTCAAGTTTTTGATAACCATATTATGCATTTTCTTTTGTGTTAGCTTCATCAAATTCATGACACAAATTGAGTTTCTTAGGCACATGCCACTTGTGTCTTTGACTGTACTTATTTTATGCACAACTAGTGTTCCAATATTTGCTACAAAGGGTTGTGATTTTCCTGCCATTTTCAACTTTGGTGCTTCAAACTCTGATACTGGTGGATTGGCTGCTGCATTCCAAGCACTGCCGTTTCCATATGGAGAGACTTATTTTCATAGGTCAACTGGAAGGTACTCTGATGGCAGAATCATTCTCGATTTTATAGGTAATAATTTTTTATTTTTTTTTTGAACAGCAAAATATTAATTAAATATAGATAAATTTAGAATCAGTACAGAGGTACGTAACTCACAATCGAAGGAAAAGTACGGAAAGTATTTCACCCAAACAAATCGCAATAACACTATCGAAATAAGCAGACAGAAGGATAATATTGTTTCTAATAACAAACCCACATGGTTTTACATCAATGAAGGATTATTGCTATTCTTTTTTAAAGATTTTAATTCTTAATTTTAACTTGTATAATTTTGTAATTTCAGCACAAAGTTTTAGACTTCCATATCTTAGTCCATATCTTAATTCTCTTGGGTCCAACTTCACACATGGTGCAAACTTTGCTACGGCGGGATCAACAATCAGAATCCCAAATAGTATTTTACCTCGAGGAATGTTTAGTCCATTCTCCCTTATAATTCAGTACATGCAATTCAAAGATTTCATACCTAAAACAAAATTCATTAGAGATCAAGGTAAATTAAGAAAAAAAATTCATTGATATATTTTTTTTTATTAAATATCTTTTTGGTGGTTGTGATTTTAACAAGGGACACAAATTGACTTTTCTTTTTCCTGTGTTTCAAATTTTTCTTTTAGGAGGTGTATTTGCAACATTGATGCCCAAAGAAGATTATTTCTCCAAAGCTTTATATACATTTGATATTGGTCAAAATGATTTTGTCGCTGGGTTGAGTAGTAATGCGACTTTACAACAAGTCAATGCTACTGTACCCGATATAGTAAATACTTTCATAGAGAATATCAAGGTATTGTACACCCTTCTTTGATAAATTATGTATACAAATAAATAAGGGTATTTGTGGTTTGATTTGAATCAATTTTGAGGTAAAAATTTAATAGATTTAATCGCAATTTTGTTCAATTTTTTTTATGGTTAATTAAAAACAATTGACACGATCCAGCCAATTTAGTGTAGTTTATTTGGATCGTGTTTTGGATTTTAATTTTTTATTAAATATTATAAAGACACGGTAGAATAATGTGTTTAATGTAAATTTTTTGCATATAATATATTAAAAATTAATATTACGAAATGAAAAATTATATTTAAAATATATGATATAGTAAAAAAAGATAGATTAAATTAAACTAATAAGTAGTATTAATAAAATTTAAAAGCAATAAACAATATGTTAGTGCAATATATCACACTACTAAAAGATAAATTTTTTGGTTTGGATTGGCTTGTTTGGTTTGAAAAATTAATTCGAAATTTAATCCTATAATGGATATTATATCTTTCCATTCCAATGCCATTTTCATAGTCTACCATAAATTTCTAATTTGCTTATGTCTTCTCTTTCTTGTTCAAATTTGATAAAACTTGTTGGTGATCTAGAACATATACAACTTAGGGGCCAGATCATTTTGGATACACAACACAGGACCAAATGGATGTCTTCCTATATCTTTGGCTATTTCTCCATTCGCTATAAAGGATAGATATGGTTGTGCAAAACAATACAATGAAGTATCTATGTATTTCAATTTAAAGTTGAAGGAAGCATTAGCTCAACTTCGAAAAGATCTTCCTCTTGCTGCAATCACATATGTAGATATTTACTCTCCTAAGTATTTACTTTTTCAAAATCCAAAAAAATATGGTGAGCAAAATCAAGATAATCTCATTTTCAAATTAGTGTATATTTGGATTGCTAGTGAGTTTCAAAAAATTATAGTAACATTGTGATTTTGTTGAAGCTTTAAAACATAGCTTTTGCTTAAATCTCAGTGGCTAACCATAATTTTGATAAATCCAAAATTATGTACAATAATATATATGTTATTAATTTGAAAGCTTCATTAACACATAGGATTTGAGCTTCCATTGGTGGCATGTTGCGGCTATGGAGGGAAGTACAACAATAATGGTACTAATACATGTGGAGAATCCATACACATAAATGGTACAAAACATGTTGTGGGTTCATGTAAAAATCCATCTAAAAGAGTGATATGGGATGGAACCCATTACACAGAGGCAGCTAACAAATTCGTCTTTGATCAAATCTCTACTGGAGCATTCACGGATCCTCCCATTCCCCTAAATATGGCATGTCACCGAAAATTCACTTGAAATAACGAGCTTTGTAAACTAATAATAAGGTAAACCTTATTATCAATTTATCAATATATTTGACATGTAGTATAAATTGAATAAAGTTTTCTATACTAGACATTTATTGTTGTAGTAACATTTTTGTGTCCAGCACTAGTTTTTTTTTATTCCCTATGTGTCCAGCACTAACTAATCACCTCATTTTAACTACAGACATTCTTCAAAATAATTATCCTACTTTCATAAAGTTCATCTTGGAATATTAATGTAGTCGTAGGTGGGGAAAAAGGGTTTAAAAAATATCCCTCAACCTTAAAATAGTTGAAAGGAAACTTGATCCCACTCTATTAATTTAAGAGTGTTTATATTTAAATTGGTCCTAACCGCAAACCAATCCAAACAAAAGTAAACATTAATATTTATTTTTTAATAATATTTTGGATTTTACTTTATTTTATAAAACTTATTAGTTTAATGCAATATATTTTTTAATTTCGTATGTTAGTTTTAAGGTCAAGTCTATGGTGCATGAGACAATCCTTATTGTTTTGAAAACTATTATTTCAAAATTTCTTGATAAGTTTTTCTCATCTCTTAGATGTAAGAAACAATAACCTCAATACATCCAAATGCCTAGTTAGTGTTAGACTGTTAGCCTATGAAGAGTATAACTTCACAAGTTCTTCCTGGAAAGTTTTTTTGATGACCTCTCTCTTGATCTTGAGAGCAGCAGTGACTAGGCCAGACTCAGGTGTCCAGGGATCAGAAAGCAATTTTATTTTTGCTGGAATCTCAAATTTCTCCAAACGAGCTTTCTTTGCTTCCTGCAAATTGTTTCATAAACTATAAATTAATCATATTTGCATAATAAAGGCAACAAACACATCGCAGGTTGTCACTATGATGTACCGTAGGCATAAACAATTTACTACATAGTTGGCAAATATATACATACTCTTAAAACTGAAAAAACAATTTCTGAAACATTAGCAATGTTGTTATAGGATTTTGATATGAAGTCATACCTTTACTAGTGATGCATGCACCTCTTTCGCGCTTTCTTCATTAGAGCAGAGTTCTGAAAAACTAGAATACGGAATTTCTTGCTTTGAAGCCCATTCTTCCAATGTGGACTGAGAAGTCACAACAAGTGCCACACAGTAACTATGGAAAGGATCAGCATGTAACATTATATTGTCCACATAGGGGCTGACAATAAGAGCTGCCTCAACCTGTATTTCATAAATTATTTGCAGATGAAAGTTACAAGGGGAATCACTATTTTGATCTTCAAAATTGTAGGAATTTGACAATTTAATCTCTTAGATTTACGAAACAGTAATAGTCTATTAAATTAAAAATTGTCAATCAATGTAGTCACTCTGTGTACATCATTAGTAGGATTAACATTAGCATTAGTTGCTAAGAAGAACTAAAAAGATGTCAATATTTATTGATTAGAATTCTTCTTCTGGTAATAGTTTGGAGAGTACTTATTTTAAAGATGGAGAGTACTATTTTGAGAACCAAAATATAACTAACTTGAAAAATAATTGAGATTGATGTATATTCTATAAATTAATATACATACCTTTCCCAGTGAGACATACTCTCCATGCTGCAGTTTAACAATGTCCTTTTTACGATCAATGATCTCAAGGCAACCATCTGTATGAAACCTCCCTATGTCACCAGTGTAGAACCATCTCATTCCTTTTTCATCAACCTAGCCCCACCAAGCAAATAATAAAGATAATGATAATATATAGTGCAGAATTATACAACTTTCAGATTCACTAAAACAGAATCATTACAGCAATTTAAGCAGAAAATCAAGCTCTCTCCATCATATATTATCTGTCATTTAAAGTTCTGTACGCTTCTAAAAAAGACTTGATTGTACTAATTCTTATAGTAAAATGATCTTCTACGACAATTATCCCGCCTTATCTTATTTCCTCTCAAAAAGAAAGAAGAAGAAGAAGCAGATGCTTACCTTGTATGATTCTTTTGTCTTTTCTTCATTCTTGAAGTACCCAAGAGTAACATTTGGACCACCGATTACAATTTCACCACGAGGCATTGGTGAGTCATTAGTTAAATATCCACCTTCAGGCCAGTCGATTAACTAAAATAACAAATTGTCATATATAAGATAATGAGAGGATTTTTGAGTAAAAAATAATGACAGGTTATTATAGAAAGATAATTAGTTAGGAAGTCATTTGTTTAGCTTATTCAATATACTGCAATGAAAATATGTAATAATAATGATTGAGAAATAATATTCAGCTTTTTTATTCATTTAAACGACGAGTATTATGAATATGCACTTTCTGTATAAAAAGGTTCTACACTTGCATCTTCTCACGTCTCATCATGTAAATAATCGTGGAAATAAGTTAAAATTAATATAACAAAGTGGCATAGCATGAATGTGTAAAACTTTTAAACACTGAAAATGTAAACCAAATCGAGAAGTATGATTCCAGGAAACAGAAGTATGAGATGAAACGTAAATAAATTTCACAAGAAAGAATAAAAATTACACTTACTTCAATAGTACTATAAGATTCCTTAAAGTTAAGCTACTAGGATAGGAGTGTACTAGAGGTGAGGGATTTAAGCATTTGCTAGAGGTAATCAAACCACCATGTTACCAAAAGGATTCCTCTAAGACAAGGAGTTATAAATGTCGATTCTCTAACTATTATACGTCACAACTTGCACTTTATTAAGCCAACTATTCTAACTTTCGCTTTTATTCTCTAAAATGCATCCCTTGCTTTAAACGAAATAGATCTTTACACATAAAAACGAATCCTTCGAGTATATGAAGGTAAAGTTGGTGTGATCAATTATACCTTAACAAATGAGCAAGGAAGAGGTGGTCCAACACGGCCAACAGAGGTATCATCAAAATCAGAGAATGTCCCACCAGCACAAGTCTCTGTAAGACCGTATCCTTGACCTATTGGAGCACTGCAAATGACTATACAATATAAATATGATAAACTATAAAAAAGTAAAAATAATAAGCAAAAATGGTTTAATAAGAGAATAAAATATAATAATGTTTTCCTTTACACAAGGAGAGAAAGCCTTGGTGCAATGATAAGGTTTTTGCTTGTGACCTCTGACTAAATAACATTTACATAGAAGTTTCAAAGTTTGACATATCTACCCATGCTGTCTTTCATTAGTGCTTATGATTGGAGAGGAAATCAATGTTGATTCTTTGTTGTTTAACATGTTAGCATTTTGAGTTAATGTGTGTTTCTTGTCTAGTGTAGCTTGTGCTTTTAAATTTAAATGTTGATTTCTTTAGGAGAATATCTTATCCTCTGATCTTCCTTGCTCCTTTTTTTTCAATAACCATATCACATTTTCCAATTGAAAAATACTAATATATACAAGACTGACCCAAGACAAATATTGATGAATTGCTGTGTATCACCAGAAAGGGGAGCACCACCAGACAGTATAAAACGGATACGACCACCTAGAATTGCTCGGACTTTTCTAAACACAAGAAAATTCCAGAGGGCCTTTTCCAAGCCCCAAGCTCCAAACCAGCTCCCATTAATTGCTTGCAACCTCCTCTCATAGGCTAAATAAAATAACTTCTTTGATAACCCTCCTGCTGCATTTACCTGCATTGAAAAGTTTTTCAGTCTTGCACTACTATAGAAGCAAGTGATGTTAATCTTCAAAATTGTTGGAAAAGACAATGTCATTTGATCCCCTAAATTTACAAAATGAAAAATTAGTTTTCAAATTTAAGTTATCAACTAATTCAGTTCATATGTTAAACAGTGTCAGACATGTGGAGTTGATATGTTTGTGGAATGCTCATTTGAAGCATGTTTCGAGAAATGTGTTTAGGGTTTATGTTGATTTCTATTTTACAATCCAGATTCATCACAATTGATTAAACTACAGATGGACTAAATTGATCGATGATCTTCAATTTGAGGGACTAATTTGGTATTTCATAAATTTGGAGATCAAATTGCTCAATCTCTAAAATGTAGAGGAACAAAATAGTGATTTTCTTGTTTAAAGGGAGGTTTGATGTCACTAGCTAACCAACTAACACATACATGAAACATATCAAAATACCTTCTTGAACACTCCATCACGAACGCGGTCAAGAATTGCAGGTACAGCAGCCAATAAAGTTGGCATCAACACAGTAGCATCCCCCTTTGTTCCTTTCTTTATCTTGCTTGATGTATCTGTTAGAGTCAAAGGAGATCCATATCCTATAGCAATCCCAACAGCTGCCATCAAATTCTAAAATGAATTCGAGTTTGTCAATACACAAAAACACAAGAAAATTGAAATAGAATGCAATGATAAACACTAAAACTGAAACATTTATTGAAACTATTCACAAAAGCATATATATATATATATGTGCCTTTGCATACCTCAGCTGCTAGTTCAAGGATATGAGCCAGTGGCAAGTATGCTAAATATACATCCTTTTTCCCAAGTTTGGGAACAATTGTCATCACAGCAGAAAGAGTAGCTAAAACATTACCATGTGTCATCATCACACCCTGTGCAAAACAAAGAATGAAAGAAACTTTAGCGGACAAGAGAAAGAAATAAGGTAGAAAAATAGTATAAAAGTAATCACAGTTTTGGTATTCAAAATTGCATATATCAGATAATGTAGTCCTCAAATTTATTAAAAGATAAATTGGTCACTAAAATTGAAGACCATCAATCGGTTCAGCACTTCAGCCCGTATATCATATAATAAAATAAAATACTGAGTTGATAATTTTGTAATCCAAATTCATCGATTAAATTGATTGGGAAATGAACTGAATTGATTGAGGAACTTCAATTTTGAAGACTAATTTACTATTTTTTAAAATAACAAAGTACATAAAAAATTTCCATCATAAAATAATATTTTAAACTTTCAAATTCAGTGAAAGGAATTATAGACTAATATTGGAAGAGCTACATGTATCTCAGAAGCTTCTAACCTTAGGTAATCCGGTACTTCCACTAGTATACATTATAACTGCAACATCTGCTGGGAGAGGTAAATCAGCATCAACAGGATTTTCTTTACCAAGTCTCTTAACATCAGCAAAGGATATAATTGTCCAGCCAAGTCCAACAGATGAGGCATCAGATGCGATATCATCATCCAAGCATATCACACGTTTTACTGAGTCAAGTTGTCCTCTAATATTCACAAGTGTTTGCAATTCTTTCTTCCCACAAATTACTGTTGTAACCTCTGTCTGAAACAACAAAATTTGAGAGTGACTTCACAAAGAAACAAAGCAGCAAAGAGTGCATAGCATACTGGCTAATTCATAAACATTTCAGTAAACCATAGCGGACAGTAGACAAGTTCCTGAAATAAACAAGAGACAGGAAAAACAAATGACCTCATTCAGTGAGTGACATACAGCTTCCTCTCCCAACGATGCATACATAGTCACAACTGTCACATTTCGCCTGAAACAACCCTGAAGCAGAAAACTTAAGTATAAAAGGAAAGAACGAAAAGAAAGCAATTCAAATTCTTTGTCCATACTATTTTTAGGCCCAATAATTCGCAGAACCAATGTAGAGTGGTTATTTTATGATTAGTGTAAGAGGAAGCTATAAGATTTAGTTTAAATCATTTCAAATAAATAATAAGGATTTAACAGATATGCAATGTTAGTGTCCAAATAATTTAGACATACATCCAATAATATCTCACTACTCAATCACATCTACGTGGTGAAATTTGATCAGGGGCGTGTGCAAAACTTTTTCACATAAATTTGCATACAAAAAATTAACTCCTACACCTAAGTCTCAATTTTTTTTATTAAGGTTACATTCGTTTAAACCTGAATTAGAAGAGGAAGTAAGATATTTCAAAGGATGGAGGAGGACCAGAGAGATTTTTAAATTTTAAATACATGTTTTGTTGAGTTTAATGAGAGAGGAGATATTTTAATTGAGAATAATAATAAAATTAAGCTTTATAATATTATAAAATATGATATCAGAAATTTAAAAACTGTGTTTTTCCTCTAAAAACTGGAACCAAACAATTAAGTTTTAAAATAATCCCTCATTTTTTTGGTAGCAATGGCATATCACAAAGGGTGCTCTTCCATACTAATCACATCGAACCTTAAAGAATCTAATTATCTACCAATTGTTTCACACTGTCATAGAATGTTGGTTATACTTGCTCATCATAATGACTTCAAAAGTATTCCTTCTGTCTCATATCATAAGTCATTTTAGAAGAAAAAAATGTTGTCTCACAATGTATATTGTTTTGCAAATTATAAATTTTTTTCTATTATATTTTTAATAATTATTAATGTATGTTTTCATCAATGAACTTTTTTCTGTACAATTCTTATAAAAAAACACTGAAGAGTGTATTAGAAAACTAAATCATTTCTTTATAATGTATTGTTTATATATTTTTACAATATTAAAACTAAATGTGTACATTTACAAACTAAATTGCATATTAAAACTATGAACATAACCATACTTTAAGTGTGTACATGGAAGGTTGGTGTTTTTTAAAACCAAATGAAGTGAGTGACATTTAAAGAGATCTCATGGGTTGTCGATGCAATTTCTCCTTATTTTTAAGATTCACTTAGAAGAGTGGACCACATTTTAGATGCAATGCATATATGTCTATTTACAAACTCTTTGTTATAGAAAACTGAAATCGGCATTCCCGTGAGCATAACTCAATTGGTAGAGACATTGTATGTAAAATGCAGGAACCAGGATGCAAACCCTGATACTCCACTACTTCACCTTAAAAAGTGAAATTCTATCCACTAGGTTACTTGACCAAAAAAAAAATGAAATTGGCGAGCTTAACATGTTTAGAAGCCTAAACTAACTTCCATGGTTCTTTTAAAAAGGTTACATAAAACTGTAGTAAAAAAGATTACATCAAATTTAATGAAAAAAAATATTAAAAAAAAAAAAATAGATTTTGTTGATGGAAAGGTTGAACTTTAGTCAAAGAGAATATAAGGCATTCAACTTTACCAACTCAACTAGAAAAAAATGATTTGCAAATAAGCTATAAGCTATTAAAAATAAGAGAAAAGTGCTATCAACCAGTTTTTTTTTTTGTTGATGCATATAAAAGCTATAAGTTATAAGTTAAAAATTTGGCATTCTAGAAAAAACAGATTATAGAATAGCAGTAGTGATAACGAACCTGCAGAGCAAGGAACCATTCTTCTCTAGTATCAGCAAAGATAGCAGCACGTTCATTCCTCTCATGTCCCAATGCAGCCAATCCACTACCAAATCTCAACACATCTTCAAACGCATCAGCATACGATAACCACTCATAATCTCCATATTCAACTTTCTCGAATCTTCTACCATCGCTACTAGTTTCTGTTTCTTTCGATATAATCGAACGCGTTCCAAGCAAGAATCTCTCTCCGTGTTTCCTGCAAGCTTCTTCGAATAGTTCCGCTAAAGTGCTTACTCCTACCCATGCTGTTTCCACTGGTGAATCGAATCGTCTGTTACGAATTGTGACTCCGGATTCGCCGCTTGTGTCGGTGATCGGAACTCCGCGGCGTTTGGGATGGTTGGGGCGGAAGATGAGTGTGGCGAGAATCGGGAGTATGACGCCGACAATGTAGGGATTCATTGTAGCTTAGAGAGAGAGAGAGAGAGAGAGAGAGAGAGAGAGAGTTTTGACTCACAGTGGAAATTTTAGTTTTGACTCATTTGATTTTAGATTGAAATTGAAATGATTGGTTACATGAGTCTTTATTGGTTATCTTCTTTTTCCTTCTTTGATGGTTGGTTTCTGTTGGATTAGGTTGGGTTGTACTATATAAAAAGCGTTAAAAAAATACTCCTAAAAGTTAGAGTAAATGTTTTATCAAAATAAAAAAGGATAAGTAAATATTTTTTTTTTATGAGATGGAAAATAAAAACAAACAACTCATGAACAAGAAAATAAACTAAAGCTAATGTCCACAACCTATGAAGCACGTAGATGGATATCAGACACGATACTAATATGTCAACACCGATAATAATTTGAAAAAATAATATAATTCAATGTCGTACCGATACGTGTCCGACACCGGAAGACGTCTAATTTGAGAAGTGTCTGTGCTTCATAGCCCACAATATCAATCAACAATATGGATTGAGGGAACAATTATTCTAAATTTTCAAAGTTTTATTGAATGAAGCTCTAGTCTTTGTAAGTCAATCGGCGCATTCATTATTCTCTCTCTAAGAGTATGCTAAAAAAGACATTTCAATCTCTCCGGTGGAGATGACGAATTTATTGAATAAGTGGTGCATAATGATGAAGTTGAAAAATTATATGAGAAGCAACATGAAACAACGACAATGTGAAAACCGTGTTCTCTATTCTCTCAATATAATATTAAGGGACCAGTCGAGTTAGACGCGGCCCTGATGAGATTTGTTGAAGGTTGATTCGTCCGACGACTTTTGATAAAACTACGGCGCATATAGTTGAACCTAGAGGGAATGAAGTCAATACTTCCATAGTTTCGTTCAGGGACGGAACTAGGTAGTCATGAAAAGGGGCGGCCGCCACCCTTCTGGAGTATAGCACTATTGTACTATCCCCATGTATACATGTCATTGCCACTCTTGCCATTAAAATTAAATTGATAGTCTGCCACCCTTATTTGCTCTATCTTTTCTTTCTTTTTCAGATGGCTATATTTTAATTGTCATAATATTATCTCTCTCCGATTTAATATATAAGCCAATTTTAACTTTTTAGATTTATTAAAAAATAATATATTTGGTCAATAATATAGTTTAGATACATTATTTTTTCAATATATTTAAAAAATAAATATTTGCTTATATTTAGAACCGGATGGAGTACTAATCGATTATGTGCAATGTTTGTAAATTTTGTTTTCTAAGCATGATTATTTTAATACGTTATAATCTATGAAAAATACAGATATTTTTTGGATTAGACGTGTGCTAGTGTCAGACACCGACCCTTAAATTATATTGAATTATTTTATTCTCTTAAATTATTATCTGTGTCGATATGTCATGTATGTGTCTAGTCTGATATCCATATTAAGGGCCCGTTTGACCTGCTTTTTTAGGTCTTAAAAACTATCTGAAAGCTAAATGTAAAAATAAGATCTTAATTTTTAAAAAAAGTTAAAGCTGATTGGTAATAGTTGTAGTATTTTTTAACTTCAAAAGTATTTTATCTATGTATTTTAATCATAAAAATTAAGCAACTTTTTTTCTATTAAGAGCTTCTTGAAAATTTATTTGACCTTACTTCTCCTTTTATTGACTAAAAAAATCTAAAAGAAGTTAGGCCCAAACACAGTACATAAATTAAGGTGTATTCGATTATTAAATAGTAAAAAAAAAATTATCAGGAGTTGTATTTCCGCCACCCTCGATGAATTTTTCTGGTTCCGTCCCTGATTTCGTTTGGGTTTAATGATGGTTTTAATTTATGTTCATGTCGTTAATTTTCATTTCAATGTAGTACTATGTTGTTATTGAAAAAATTGTGTTTTTTGTACCATTTCGGTTTTTGCTAAGTGAACTTAGGAAATATTTTAGATCCTAACTTTTTCTTTGAAAGGATTCTCGATCCCAACTTGAATCTTATAAATAAAAGATATTACTTTTGCTGCCCTACCGTTTTTGGAACGCGCCCTACAAAATTACAAAAATACCCCTATCCGTGATTTAAGTCTCGGACACCCCTTAAAACACTCTACCGGATTTTATTTTTATAATGTCCGCTACTTAAGTCACGGACGATATTTTTCAAAATTTCTCATTTTTTCTAAATCCGTGACTTAAGCCACGGAATGGTATTTTTGTCATTTCGTATGGCACGCGAATAACCCATAAGGCGGCAAAAATAATTTTCTAAATAAATACTCATGCAATTACTACATTTAAGAATTAATGAAAGTTGATGACTTTTACGTCTCTTGTTGGATTCTTAGAGAGAATACACAACTTGCATGTTACTAAAGCCTCTCAAACTTTTTTGGCGACTCTATACACAAAACCTATCATTTTGTCCTCAATACTGGTTGTGCTAGATCTATTTCTACACAAACTCTTGCAAATCTCCTCTAATGTTCAACCTTTGGGGTATTTCGTTCAACCTTACCAGAAAACTGTTATCACAATAGACCTATGAAAGGCGTCTGTCATCATAGTCTTGCACGTTTCAAACAAGATTTTGATGTAGCAAATACATTTTCTCCCTCGTAACAGGAGCCTACTTGCTGCCCAAGCTCTTGTAACAAAAAGAAACATATAGCCATACTTCCATTTCCATTAGAACCTCCAGCCATCTTTCCCTATACCCAGAGGTTTTCTGGTAGGCGTTGCAGACTTGCAGCACTACTATACTGTCACAGAAACCAATTTCAAAATTATTAAATAAAAACTACTATACGTTAGAAGCTAAACCATATGACTTGTACGCTAACATCAGAATTTAATCACAAGTTTAGAAAATAACTTAAAAACTGTCAAATATGATCTGTTATGGTGTTTGCACAAGCGCTCAAATGTGCATTCCCCTCATAATAGCAAATTCTGGGTCAACATTTATCAAAAAACCAGAAGCATTATACCTTCCATGCTCTAACAGCCTCCCTATTCCTTCAACTTGTAAATCTATCTTTGGTGAGATCCACAAAAGATTTTGCATCACAGCATATACAAAAAAGAATTGCAATTAATATTTATCTAAACTTAAGTCGCATTAATGCACTTTAGTAAACTACACATTCAAACCACAAGATATGTAACATGTAAAAGTATGGTTGCCTCGGTAAAACAATAGTAACTCAAAGCTCTGTAATCGGAGAGTCTTTACAGCCTCAGAATGCTTAAATAGCTTAGTTTGGTGCCGTTCTATCATTCATTTGATCATGTGGTTGCTCGGGAGGTGCATTCCCTGAAAACATCCCCATCACATTCTGAAGGACACCACTTAGGTCCTGAGGGATTTGAACAGAGTTTAAATCAACATGGCCCCCAAATTGAATTTCGGGTTCGTCAGCTTCACTACTATTGGCATCTTCTTGACTTCCATTCATTTGATCATGTGGTTGCCCGGGAGGTACATTCCCTCCTGATAACATATCCATCACGGATTGAAAGGCACCTCTTAGTTCCTGAGGGATTTGATCATGGTTTACATTGGCATTGCCCCCAAATTGAATTTCCGGTTCATTAGCTCCACTACTATTGCCATCTTCTTGACTTTCCTGAGAACGTGACCTCTGATACGCATTTGTGGCCGCCATGAACATGCTTGCAAGATTGCCGGGGTTAAATGGCATTGAGGAAAATGGAGGCGGAGCTGCATGGCTTCTTGATCCCCTTGCAGAATGGTTTTGGGATTCTTGAGATGATCTTGAATTCTTTAAAGAATTAAATGTTAGATTTTGATATACAAAAGCAAATTGAAACAATAGAGAGAGGACATTGAAGTGAGATAACAAGCTAGACTGCATTCCAATACTACATGTTAGTTTCTAATATGAAAAGCAAATAGCTAGAGTGAATTCATAGATTTAATTTGATACAGAAAGGTAAATGAACAATAATGCATAAAATAATGACTAACTAAGTGAAAACATTTGTACGACTCCTGTAAACTGTGGGGATTGAAATGAAACAAAGCTGTGGAACACAACAATAACCACTAGGACCAGATCATGTATTACATAACATCCGCCAAAGGTTATCCATAATTGCTTTCCCACAATTTCTTCACTAAATAATCATTTTGAAAAAAGAGAAGACTCGTTAATTAGTACTGGTATGATATGTATTCCAGACACACAGCATATATAATATCTAACTGTATTTAAAAGAAATGATAATGATAATAATAATAATAATAATAATAATAATAATAATACCTGATTGTGATGTCCACGATGTTGCTCTTCCATCAATTTATGCTCAGCTGCCTGTGATTAATAAGAGCATTATGACCACATAGGAAAAGTATAAAGATAAGAAAAAGGAAAATAGAAAAACAGAACAAACCCTCATATTTTCTTTAACAGACTCGTTGTTGGGATCCAATTGCAAGGCTGCAAATATATAGATTCATGTTAGCGATAAATAGCTTGAATTCTTAGATTTAACGCATCCATATTCCCAACCAGCTTTGATCTGATACTCATAACAGTATAATAAATCAATAATGTGTTGATATTCTCTATACTTTCTAATAATAATTTTGATTAATACAAAATGATTTTTTGGTGAGAACAGTTCTTTAATACTTTGACTAGAATGTTCAAAACATGCACCGGCAATTGTAGGAAACGCAAATAGCAAATAGGTGCTAATCAGTAGAAAAACCAGTTTTTATTAACATTGAATTAGGCGACATGCACCATTTTACCTTTATATGCAACACCAGATGACAATAGTCAACATTCTCAGGAGGAGTCCCAGAAAGTATG
Source organism: Trifolium repens (assembly GCA_030408175.1). Taxonomy (NCBI): domain Eukaryota; kingdom Viridiplantae; phylum Streptophyta; class Magnoliopsida; order Fabales; family Fabaceae; genus Trifolium; species Trifolium repens. The sequence goes on from CP125836.1 coordinate 8,457,342, forward strand.
TCAAGCAGATTATAAAAACAAAACAAAAAAATATAATACTTCACAGACCTTTTTTAAACCCTTTATCAATAGCATCTCTGTAGTTTCCTTGTGCATAATAAGCAAATCCCAGACGACTGTATCCTTTGCTGTAGTTCGGATCAATCTCGATAGATCTAAGACAATCTTGGATTGCCTCTGTATATTTGTTAATTTGAGTATAAGCAGCTGCCCTGAAATATATTAAAAAAAAAATTTCACAAACGCAACTCCATCAGTTAAATAAACAGGTCCCTAAAGCAATAGATGCAAATAATGACGGGAATATTTACAGTATATTCTGCTCCTATTTAAATGATATTCTATATGAATTATACGATTGTATTTTCCTTTCAACACATTTAAAAATATAGAAATGCCTATATACATGGGGAGTGGGGATCGGGGTCAAGCGATCCACCACCACTCCTCTACCCTACTTTTTTTTCGGAGAAAAGGGACAGAATCAGCCTAAAACAAATATTCCAAATATCCCAAGTTTAAATCGCCATTGAGGAGCTAGAACACTGAGTCTTTGGCCTGCACTACCTCCTACAGTGCATTTTTTTTATTCTTACCGCCCACACTCTTTGGCGCCTCTCTCCTCTGTTACTTTGGTCCTCTTGTCTTGTTTGAATAGATAGGTCCAAGAAACTTAATTGCCAAGGTTGACAAGAAGGTAAAATCTATCATAATAGAGGAGGAGAGTGAAATTGAAATGCTAGTTGGAGATACAGAGGTAAAGGAAGAGCATAAACTTTCGAGGATGATAATGAACTAAGTGACATTGATCTTGGGATGATGAATGAGACCATAATGTAGTTACATTAGTTCTTTTGAGGGATTGAACACCTGAACTTAGTATTCCTAAGTTTTTTTCTACACTCCATCAATAATAAATATTTAGAACCTTCCAGAATTTGTTTTTCACAATTATTTGGCAGAACTTACTTGGTACAGCATAACAAGAATACTTCTCAATAAAAAAAATTCCATCCGAAAAATCTTAAAATGACCCTAAACTATGAAATTGTATCCCACAAAAAAAAGGTGTCTGGTCAAAAGCATAACGCTACCCACAGCTAGCACATGAAATTAGTTATTTATTAAATATAAAGAAAACTATAACTAGAGACATTTTTTAAACAGTGGTAATGGTATTTACATTCCACATTGAACCTACACACACACACACACACAAGGATATACTAAAAACAGGATAGTAATATATATATTTGAGAAACAGTATAAACAAAGTGGAATACCTGTTGCAGTAGTAAACAGCACTCTTTTCATATATCGCAATTGCACAATTATACAACTCAATTGCATCATAGTATCGCTTGGATTGCATTGCCTTGTTACCTGAGTAAAAACCAAATTTCATGTATTAAATGGTCTTATGAAAATCCATCACTGAAGATACCCTTAAGCAAATCCATCACTAAATTGAAAGCTTTCATGTATAAAGACGTTTTTGCATACTTCAACTTTGAGCAGTGAAGGATTGTTTGTATCATGTATGCCACAGTGTGAAGCAAGAGAGGGCGAAAGAGAGATTTCAAGGCAAAAGAAAGCTTCTTGAAGTTAAATTCGTTTATCATACCTAGTGATTTCAGTGATTCAGCCATATTCTTCAAATTAAACTGCTGACACCCAGATCTTTCCAACTCCTACATAGAAGCAGACTACATCAGACCTAAACAGTTTTACTAAAAAATTGGTTTCGATAAATCCATCAGCCAATTGTATTGATAGATTCATGTGCTCAACCCCAACTAGTGACTAAAGGCATGGCTAATGTACAATTGAACAGGATTATCAGCAAGAAATTACATACAATAACAAGCAGTGGTTATAGTAGAAGAAGAAATTATAATATGGATATCATCAACTACTTTGAGATACAAACAGACATGAGAATCTAATGGAATAAAATGGATAAAGGTACATTCATAGTATGAAAGTCATGTACTAAACTAGCATCTGACATAAGTTGAAGAAATGAAACACAAAATGGGACACAGTTCATTCATTTCTTCTCATTTTAATGCATAGATTAAATTTACACCCAAGCAAAATGTAACACCGCGTTTTTCTAGTATTTCATAAATAATTTATCTACGACTACTTTAAAAATTGGAAAACTAAATTTAAATATTATAGTTATTAGATATATGACAAGAAGCAGTGCCATTGATTCAAATTTGAGTTTGGAATTCATGGAGTCTGAACTGTGTTGTGACTGGCAGGGTAGAATTACACAGCTGGGAGACCCAGATTTGGCCCAGAAATGAAAATAATATATCAAATAATTATTTGAGTAGTTTGAGGTGTGTTTGTTGATTTTTAGCTCCAGAATGAAACACTATTTCATCCGAACCCTAGTTTATGTAGTTCATGGCAAGAGCGGGAGCAGAGGCTAGAGACCTGAACCAGGAGCATGAGGAATGACTCACCATGGATAAGATTATGGACTTTATGTCACTATCCATTTTGATTTAGATTTAATCCCTTTTTTCCATACAAGACAAGAATTTTCGCACCAAAGTGGAAAATTTGATTTTCACCCCTTTCCTCTCACTCCTCTTTTGCATGGTCTATTCAAGCAATGTGATGAAATCATGTACCTTCCTCTTTTCCCACCCATGAGACCACAACCTCCTTTGTCAAATGGGGGTTAACCCATATAAAATTTTCTTAACCTAATCTTACTAGTATAAATAGTACCACTAATAATAAGATTAGATAATTCCATGCATTGTATGTCTGATGTGGATGAAACTCTGTTTGGAGAATTCAATCATTTAGTTTGAAATTGATGTTGTGTGTTGGGTGTATTGAAATGTTGTAAATGAACATACTTCATTTAAATGTTAATGTTTATAATATTGTGCAAATTTTGAGTTGATGATACTCGTGAACTAAACATATGACAAGTATGAATATGCATAATGATGCTAGTTAATAACTACGTGAATTGTGAGTTGAAGCATGTATGTTGGTTTGTGATTTGAACTTGTTGGATTATTGTGGTTGAGATCTCTTGGAGGGAACTAGAACAAGTGTAGCCGAGACTTCCATGGACCCCAATGTGAAACTTTGGGGGCAAGGAAATGTTCCTGTTGATATTTGGAGATACCGGATGTTAATTAGAAAATTAATCTATTTGGCTAATACTCATCCAGACATTGCCTTTCCCGTGAGTGGTGTAAGACAATTCATGCACTCTCCTTCTTTATGAAGAACACCAGAGGCAATCTACAAAATTTTGAGATATTTAAAGGCTTTGCTAGAAAAGGTCTTCATTTTGAAGAAGAAAAAAACTAGTGAGAGGAACGTTTCTATCTTACTGCTGTCCAGACAACGTCAATTACAGATAGAAAGTCCACTTCAGAAGAACAAGGGAGTGATGCAAAATTCTAATTTAGAGCAACGGCCCAAGGAATTCAAGAAAGGATTTGAGATTTACAGAGTCATACAGAAATTCAAGAGAACAGTAGAACTTCCATTGAAGCTATATTGTGTGACAGGACAGAGTACATTAAATTTGACTGCCACTTCATTGAAAAGAAATTGGAATATAAAGTTATCTGCTCACCCTTTATGCGTATTGAACAAATAGTTAACATCCTAACCAATAGCCTAGCAAGGCGGAAGCAAGTTAGTTAGGCATGATATGTATCTAAGAACCAACTTGAGGTGTAGAAGATATTACAAATCTCATTGATTGGGAAAATCAGTATTTGATTTAACTTTTGATATTAAATATCAGTGTATATTTCTTTTTCTTTTTTATACAACCAATCCATCAAGGAACATACATCAATCTAATTCTTCTCTTTAAGCAGCGCATATTCACCTGAATAGTACACAACAGTACTTTGCCTCTTAGTTTGTACATGTAGCTTACCCTACCAAGTGGAAAATGTTTTTGTTTGTTGTTGAAAAAGTTTAAATCACTATCATGATAAAAGAAAAGCCATATATGCATATTCATGATGTATAATATCATACCATAAAACCATCATCAAATAAGCGAGATGCTTTCTCCAATTGCACAATGTCATCACCTCCATCAATATTGGTCCTGAAATAGCGTTTTTTCTCCAGAACAGCAAAGAATTGTCCACACAGTTCATCTTTAGACACTGCTGTCAAAAAATTTAAGCAAATATCAAGATAGTTCACCTTCTTCTACGAAATACTATACAAAGGTCAACTAAATCCAATATACCATTGGATTAGACCAAAGAGGAAACCAACTACTGTGCAAAAAAATTATAGTCAAAAATATCATTCTATGTACAATATTCTGAAATTCTAATCATTCACAATCAGATAAAGCATAAATAATATAATACATTAAGAAATTGTTTTTCAAAATACAGTACAAAATTTTAACATTTTGACCCTCAAAAGTACCACCAACCAACGGAAATATTAGGTTGAGAAAACTTGTCATGTAAACAAACAGAAAATGATTTACAGTATTTACTAATATTTGTAGTAATGCTTGTCAAACCGGTTCAAACACTAGAGCATGCTCATGGAGTCATGGTACAACAAATAAATGAATAGTTTTATAACATTTAAACAAATAAATGAGTTTAATATTACAAACTATAGGAATTTACCAAAAAAAATATATTACAAACTATAAACTTTTCCAGCAGTAAACGTCCTCTCAGTTAGAAGCTTGAGATGATAAATGGCAGAAAACATTCTCTGCATACATAATTATTTATGATCGCTCAAATTTCAAATAAAATAAAGGGAACAGATTTGCCTACCAGAAATGAGAGGGTCCAGCATCCAATCTTCATCCTAATGAAGACACATTGCGAGATAAATCACAACCAAAAAATCAAAATTTCAATACAATTTGAAGTTGACGTGATAGAGTAATGTACTTCTAAAACAGTGAAAACAGAGTAAACAAATCATGAAATACTTCAGCATCAATGTGACATACATTTGTAACTAGCTTAAAGCTTAAGGTACCAAAAATCTCATGATGTCCTTATTATATCTTAGAAGTGTTTCCATGATTCATTATTTGTTTCCTTATCTAAAAAGGATTTCATAGTCAATTATGAATACAATTGAAAGTTGGAATGTCTTTGTTCCACATATCCATCTACAGAATATACAGACTCGGCAGGTATTCTAAAAGGAAATTATACAATCAATCTAATAATACATTGATTCTTATACATTCATAACCAAATCAGGAACTAAAGGAAACAATATACATACAGCTGTACACATCAACTCTTCCCCTCAAGTTGGTGCATAGATATCGCACATGCCAACTTGGACATAACTGAATCAAATGGACCAGTATGGACTGTGTGGGTCATCTATCGGCTAGCTGATTAGTGCTTTTAATATAGGGTATCTTGTCAGCACTAAGAGGATGTAACTAATGGGTGTCTACGGTACTGCGCAGTGAAAGATAGCAGCAGAATATTTTTTTTCCCAAAGTTGTGATATCAAATTCAAAAGTTGACTGAATAACTTTTTTCCATATATCTCAACAGTATTTACAGAGTACAGACTCCTCCGGTATTCTAATTCTAATAAGGACAATAGTACAAGAAGCTAATTAATAATACATTTATTCACATATTAAAAAATAAATAAATACATTTATTCTAATTAATTCATAACCAAAACAGGAGATAAAGGAAAAAGTATATACACAGCTGTACACCTTAACTCTACGAATAGGGTTATCATAGCATTGCATTTTATAGTGTTATCAATAGTTATAGAGGATTGCAGGACATAGCAAAACGCCAAAAACCAGTCATGTGAAATAGAATTTAGTGTTGCAGGCAAACAACGGAAGCCACACACAGTGGTTGAAATACGTCAATTATATATAATTAAAGGCATGTTGCGTACAAATAAAAAAGAGAATGGAGACAGAGTGTGGCTTACAGATTGAAGGTTTACGTATTACTACGGTGAATATCGGAGTCCCACCGACTCTTTAGTTTTTCAATTTTCATAATCGGTCATGTTTGGCACAAATGCAGATTCTTCGGTTTTATTATTTTAAAAAGCCCTAAAATTCTCATTTTTTCCGCTATTGCCGCTATATCAGCTGGCAGAAACTGGAATACGCTATTTCCCTAATAGCGAAACTAGGATAGCGTCACAGTTTTTGTAGCGGATTTTGATGAATCCGCTATGCATAGCACTGCTATCGCCAATCCCCCACTATTTGACAACATTGATTTTATAACATGTATTAAACACTATATAAATATTATATCACACACTATCACAGATTCTTTGGTTTTATTATTGTAAAAAGCCCTAAAATTCTCGTTTTTTCCGCTATTGCCGCTATATCAGCTGGCAGAAACTGGAATACTATGCTATTGCCCTAGTAGCGAAACTAGGATAGTGTCCTGGTTTTCGTAGCGGATTTTGATGAATCCGCTGTGCTATACCGCTTCTATTTGACAACATTGATTTATAACATGTATTACACACTATATACATATAATATTCTATAATTCAAATTTTGTTCTCTCTTTTCCTACTGCTCAACCTAAATTCCTATAACTTCAACAGCGAAACTATTTTTTTTTGGTTTTCACCATCAGTTGAATCTGGTTCGGGGGTCAGTTTTGGCATCAAGTGGTTCCAGCCCCCTCCCAATCGCAGTTGCGGGGGATCGAACCGTGGTCCTCCCTACCAAGTTCAGCGCCAATCACCACTGAACCAACTAACGATTGGTACAGTGAAACTATTTAGTAGAATAGAAAACACGTGTGAAAATAGACATGGCATACTTGAAGAGTTGGGTACATGGTAAAACACACAATCCCTATTCTTTTTCTTTCTTGGGTACAGCTAACACAATGTTAGTGTGCCCTATACATATGCTTTTACGTTTTAAAAATTTCAATACCCTAAATAGCTATTCCATCTACAAAGGTAACACTTATTTCTATAAATATTCTCTCACTAAATAACAATTGAAGGGCTCCACTATAGCCGCTAAAAAGTTAGCATGTGTATAACAAAAATATTTATTCTACTATTATATTGTTACCGAAAGCCGAAAGGTAGGTACTACTGCAATCATCGTTTTCCACATTTAACGTATCCATTTTCAAAACCTGATTTAGTTGGACACTGAGATAGCCATTACATTGTCATTAAACATCAAATAGTAGTAGCAGAACTAGAAGTTATACATATTTACGATTTACCCCTACGTACTGCATGCTCACCAGTTTCAATCATAAAGAACAATTCAAGAAAAATCACGAAGAAAGAAGGAGAAACACAAGTTGTGATCAACCAAACAAGTATGAGAAAACACATTCACTCATCAAATCCGTCAACGAACAAAAACAAACCCGAGTTAATAAAAACAAATAGACAATGGAGGCTTCTAGGGCGGACCGTGGTCCAAGGTCAATTATTACTCGCAATCATTAATATTATATATTATTTTAATAAACATGTTAGGTTTTAGTATATTCAACAGTTATCTACCCGTCACCAACGGTCCATCCTAGACACAAACCTAAACAATCAACATACCACACGTCACACGAGTAAATTATCATAACGATAAATAGAAAAAAATAACAGGAAAGTGAGAATTAACCATGGATTTCGACGCATCAGGAGCACTCGGTGCAGAACTTGAAGCTTTCACAGAATCAGACCTACTTCTTTCACATTGCTTGTTTGCATCAAATGAGTTGAAAATGTCAATCAATGAATCAGGATCACCAGTTACAGAAGATGAGCTATTAATCTTAAAAGCCTCTACCAAACACTCCTTAGCTACTTCAATCCCTTCAGCATCAACACCAGGACTAGGTTCAACTATTCAACACAAACCAAAACCAAAATCAAAATCAAAATCAAAATCAAAACCTATTACTATTCATTGCAATATAAATAACAATAAATCAACCAAAACAACAAAAATTGCAGCTGAAAAGAAAATCATATAACAAAATTCTCTACAGTGTTACACAAATAATAGATCAAAATGAAATGATAACTGTAAATTTGAACCTAAAAAATGCGAAAGGGAGAGTAATGAGAGAGAGAGAGAATTGACGAACCATGGTTGAGGAAATGGAGAAAAGAACGAACTATGCGACGAGAGAGAGGGGAATCGGTGGTGATGCGATTGTGAGACATGAGTATGGGAATTTGAAGAAGAGAAGAAGAACGCTAGATTATGAAAGTGTTCATGTATTAATGTTTGGAGTTTATATATAATATGATAGTTCTAGAAAGTTCGTTGGACAAAGCTGCGAATGAAGCTATAGGAGTAGGTAGAAATAGAGAAGTACAACTAGAACTAGAATGCAACTCCAAATGACTCCAAAAGATTTAGATCATCTCATAAGGTAGATATTGTTATTTTGTTTCTTGACAAAAAAATAGTTACCACAAAAGTCTTTAGAAGATGAGAATTTAACATCTTGGTGTTTTGTATAAATGTAGGTTTTGTTTAGCGAGGAAGACTTTATCAAGTCGCACAAGTTCGAATAATATTATGAATATGGATTTTATAAAATTTATTGTTGGATTGAAAGTTTATGATTATGTTTGGTAAATTTAAGCTATAAGTTATTTGATAGCTGATAAGTTAGTTTTTAGCCGATAGTTGATAAGCTAGTTAAATATTGTTTGGTAAATTTAGCTGTTATAAATACAAATGATATAAAAGTATATGGTTATTTTATATGGTTGATTAGTTATTTTTGTGAATAAGTAGTTTAAAAAAATAAAGAAATAATAAAATTAAAATAATAAGATTAAAATTGGAGTGAAAAGTAAAAGGTTATAAACTCAAACTCTACTTAAAATAACATCCGAAAAAAATTATAATCTAATGAAAAATACTTGTTACCAAACACCTTTAATGTTATGAAATAAACTTATAAGCTAACATAATAGTAAGTTATAAGTTAACTTATTTGTGTTACCAAACATACCCTATATAATAGTAAGCTATAACTTGTTACGATTTTTTTTAGGAAAATGTTAAACAGTGCCCCGGGGGGCACTAGTTAAACATATAAATATGGAAATTATATCTTGGAACTTGTGCATTCAATGCATCGAGAATGTAAAAAGTTATTTTATCAATATCAATTTTATCTTTTATTTCTATTTTTTGTATACTTAACAAGTGCTCCCGGGGCACTGTTTAGTATGACTTTTTTTTTATCTCTATCTTAAATGTCATGCTATATGTTTGTTGTTCTTATCCACCAACACTACCAAATGACTAAACATGATATAGATGTCCACAAATACTAGGCACCATAATATGCTTCATAATAAGTGTTTCTTGTGCTCCTAATTGCGTTATTATTGTTCTTCTTAACTATGTATTGTCTTTCGTAATTTTTAACCACTCAACCTTTAATTGTTTATGTGTGCATTTGCAAAAAAATACAGTTGATGTGTTTTGAGGTTATCTTTCTTAATAAGCTTCTGCATGGTCTAAGTAGGAAAATGTCGTTAACTTACACTTACCCTTGGTAAGGTGATCCAAGATCTACTAGGAATTATATTTTAAAATGAGGTTTAAGGTCTAACGCATCTATTCTCTTTTAGACAACAATGTATTTATAATTATGAAACAACAAAGAACGAAAGGAATAACAATCTGTCTTTGTCCCGTCAAAAAAAAAAACTGTCTTTGTCGTCATAATTCAATATTGGTCATTTACTTTTTTAGCGATGTTAGTCTTTTATATTTACTCTATTGTATATTGTCATTTTATAGCTCTCACCCAAATTTTCTTCAAAATTTTTATGAAGTGAGATATCATTTATTGACGTTACATTCAATTCTCATGGTCAATGCGACTTTTTTTAGCTTAACCAAGACTTTGGATTCGATCATTGATATGGGGATGTGGCCGTGTTAAAATTTTTAGGAAAAATTTGTTGTTCTTTTAAATCTTACAAGGTTCAATGAATTAATATTTATGATTGCGCACAGAGAATATGCAGTTTACTTAAACAAAAACCAAAAAGTTGAAAATTTTAATTAGAGATTTCATTCGATTCACGTGTTTGGACTTATTTTTGTTGTTTATAATTTCAAAGAAAACTCACATTGTCCACGAGACTTTGATGTCGTGTCAATATTTGATGCTTTCCTTCCCTCAGCTAAATTTTGAAAGAAATGGAGAAGGGAACAACTAAACAATAACGAAAGGAGTTAAAATTTTAAAGAAAAAATGTGAGTATAAATTGTAATATGATCGATAGGACTAAATATGAAATTAAGGCAAATCAAAATGGAACAATTTTTTAGTTCCAAAAAGAAAAGAAAAATGGCCAATTTTTTTAAGATAGGTTAAAGTTTGCCGCTATCTAAAATGCCATAGAACTCACGCAATGTGTATTTTAGGAAAATACACTTTTGATCCTTATTTTGTGGAAATATATATATATATATATATATATATATATATATATATATATATATATATATATATATATATATATATATATATGAGCAAAAATTCATTGTATTGAATATACTATGATCCTTATTTTTTTTGCAGACATTTGTCAAAAAGGAAATAATATAATTTTATACAAAAATAAAAAGAAAGAAAATACACTTTTGATATGTTTTAAAGAAAATTCATCTCCAATTTGAAAGCAAAATAGAAAAGAGGGCTACAAATAAGTAATAATAATAACTTAAAATCAAACTTAATTTTTAGAATATATTTATTTTTTAAAAGTTTTTTATTTATTTATTTCTCTATATAATAATAATATATAAAATTTAATTTTATATTAAAAATTTTAGATGATGATTTACTAAATGTAAATATCTCTTTCGATTTTGTTTAACTTTTTTCTCAATCAAACCAAAGAGACAATTCACTTTCTTATTTTTTTTATTTTTCTAATGTAACGTTAAAACTATAATATCATAGTAATAAAAATAACAAAATAATATCTAGCGAAAAAGAAAAATATTAATAAAAAATTAAAATTTGGCTTTCACCAATAATTGAATTTGATTTGGATGTTAGTTTTGCATCAAGTCGTTCCAGTCCATTCACGAGAGATTAAATTTGACCATTTACAAATATAAAATTATTAAAAATTGAATTAAAAAAAAATTGGGACAGTAATTTCATTTTGGTAGTAAGAAAAAAGGTGTGTCAAAAAAAAAAGAAGAAAAAAGGTTGGAGTGAGGTAATTGAGATTGAGAAAACAGAAAAGTGTAGAAAGAAAGAAAGAGGTACGCTACAATCTGATTTGTTGAATCAATCCTTCTTCAATTCATTCATTTCTTCACCGTTACAATTTCACAAATAACAACATTACAAAAAATAACTCTCTTATATATTCTCTCTCTCATACGAGAAACTCTCTCATCAGAGAATAACGGTGTTGGTGTTGGTGGTGGTGGTGATGGAAGAAGGCCTAGTTTGCCAGTGGAGCGTCTTTAGATCTCTTTTGGCAATTCTTCAATGGTGGGCTTTCAATGTCACTGTCATTATTATGAACAAGTGGATCTTTCAGGTTTCTCAATTTTCTCTCTCTTTTTTCAAATCTATTCATTTTTTTTTATATATTTTTAAACAATTATGATAAATAGAGTTTATTTTGTTATTATTATTTTCAAATTCATGTCTGAAAAATAATGTTTATCATAAGATCTATTGTTATTGTTTCCTGTTACCTTTTGATTTGTAGTATGTTTTTATTTTTGTTGATCTGTGATTCTGTCTATGTGCTGTTTGTTTCTGTACATTAATATTTTTTTTTTTTGATAATTTATTTAGTTGATTATAAGAGTGTGGATTTGTTGAATTTGATTTACTTAATTGGTGAGTTTTATATATGTTTTTGTTAATGAAATGTTTTCTTCCTTTTGAGCTACATTCATTATGTTTGGTGAAAGTCATAGAATTCTTTTGTTTATTGTGTGTAATAACAATTTTTAAGAGTTAATCTCAATATTTAAAATGATGTGATGTGGTGGACCAGGATATATATATATATATATATATATATATATATATATATATATATATATATATATATATTATATTTAGTGATTCCTTAAAATGAAATGCAGATAGGAAGACATTAGACAAATTTTAAATGCTATGCAATTAGCTTTTAAGTTTGGAAAATGTCTGTTTTTCATCGCATGGAGTTTGGCCATTCTGGCCGCGTTTGTTGGGGCATTGGAAAGATCCAAGATCCACCGACGTTCTTATTTTGTTATATTTGAGGTTCTCGTAGTATTTGTTTAATTATGACTTTGACGTGTGGAACAAAGCTTTTTAGTTAAGATATTAAATGATTCTGATCACCGAGATTACTTAGATCTTTATGTTAACTGATTCAATCTCGTCTCCCCTATTATCATAATCAATAAGAAACATGGCTTCAGTCTAATTCATCAAGAGACAACTCTGCCAATTGAAGAAGTCCATCACCATCTTGAAGTTGATCATGTATATCTTTATTATGTCCCACAACCTTCTCACGTTTTCATACCCTTCATCTTTCCTAGGATACGCATCTACGCGTATCTATGGAATATCTCATACGTTTTTGGTAAATTAAAAACAAAATTATTATACTTCTAGGATACGTATCCGTGGGGTATCGGTATCCGATACGGATACTTCCCCAATTTTGAAGTATCCGGAATTCATATATTATAATGAATAACAACAATAAAAGCTTTTTTCTATGAGGTGGACTTGGTTACATGGATTAAAAATGTCATATTATTCTATAGTAAATCTTGTCTAGTGACAAACCATTTGAATATAAATAACTCTTAATGATTTGACTTATAATTTTTCATAGTCATTGTTATCCACCGTAACATTCGAATCATTGCAATATTTCATGTTGGTTACCATCCAACATGTATGGATGATAACAAAGGCCTTAAATTTGAACTTTTTCTTCTTTCGCAGAAATTGGATTTCAAGTTCCCCCTATCGGTATCCTGTATCCACTTTATCTGCTCAGCCATTGGAGCATATGTGGTAATTAAAGTGCTGAAGCTTAAACCACTCATAGCTGTTGACCCTCAAGATCGCTGGAAAAGAATCTTTCCTATGTCATTTGTGTTCTGTATTAACATAGTTTTGGGGAATGTGAGCCTGCGCTACATACCAGTTTCTTTTATGCAAACAATAAAGTCATTCACTCCTGCAACAACAGGTAATATTCTTTAATTGGTTACTTAGCTGCCGCCCGCTATATGTAGTTTTAAGGACAATTTCATCTGATATCGGTGAACGTGCACAGTTGTTTTGCAGTGGCTAGTATGGAGAAAATATTTTGACTGGCGCATTTGGGCTTCTCTCATACCAATTGTTGGAGGGATTCTTCTGACATCTATTACAGAGCTAAGTTTTAATATGTTAGGATTTTGTGCTGCCTTATTTGGGTGTTTGGCTACTTCTACAAAGACTATCCTTGCAGAGGCTCTGTTGCATGGTTACAAATTTGACAGGTACGTAATTTATGCTTTGCCTTTTCTCTGTTATTTATATTTGTTATTTGTTGTTTTTTTTAAAAAAAAAATTCTGATAGGTTTCAACCAGATCGATTCTATAGAAAGTCAATGAAAACAATGTTTTATTAAGTACACACCCTCTGGATCAAGATGATAAACTCTTGGGCTAATTTGAGCGCGCTCCAAAACTGTCCCCAATTTTTACTTTTTGTGACAACCCCTTTATTGCCTCCTCTCCTATTTAATACACCCTGTTAGTTAGTTAGAGCTGTTATCTAACAGATATGTCAATTACATTTTCCTCCTATTCTTTCTCATATAGACCTTCTTATTGAATGGCTCCTATAAATACCCCTCCCAAAATTAGTTGCAATTCAAAGCTATTTTTTTTGGTGCTGTTAAATTTGATTGCAACATTGGCTACCAACCAGCATGTAGCAACAATGAAACATGACAATATATGCAGAAAAAAATCTTCTGGATTTTACGCTACTTAAATTTCATTAGTCTCTCCTGATTCATACCTACGTGCATATGGTAATTTAAGGTTGCACTTATTCACAACAAACACCTTCTCTAGTGCTTGATGTTTTTGTTATATGATATGATTAAAGTAGACAAATGTTTATGCTGTCTAGAATGACACAGTTGACAGTTCCATTAGTACTTTCATATTAATTGGAGAAGTAAATACTGAACTCGTAGATATTTTTTATTTGAAAAGTTATAAATCAGGTAGGTTGAAAATTAGCACGGTTGATGTAAACGATTTCAGGCTATCTTGATGTTACCGTTGGATGTAAACTCCAAAAACTTTTGAACTGTCCAACTTATATTTTCTATTATTCTGTTTATGATGAGGTAAGTTTTCAAGTCATGTTCTTTTTATTGGGTTACATTTTGAAGAGAATCAACCACCTTGGTATAGAGGGGTGAAAGTCGTGGAAGAACAAACATCCATTATCAACTGCACATTTAATTCTTAGGACGATGCTAACGGAGCTACAAGCTCATTGGCAGTGTTTCCGACTTTTTATTTTCTTCAAATACTGTATCCTGGACTATCCTGTGCTTCTGAATACTCTCTTAATTCCTCAATTAAATGGCCATTTTTGTGTCAATTAGTTTCCAAAAGTTTCAATGATTGCATGAACTCTACAGTATGAACATCTTTACTACTGTAGTCTGTCTGTACTGTAACATGTATAAAAAATATTCTGATCAAAATCCACTTAGGTACTTTGTTTTCAACATTTACTGTTCTGTCTGCTTTTATGCATGAATTTTAAAAGAAAAAGAAAGTCTTTCTAGTGTGTAAGTGATGGTCTTTATATCTATGCTATGCTATACCTTTTATGTATAGGTTTCATTTTGGCATACTTTTTCTGCAGTACATAGACTAATTGTTCTTGTTTTGTATATGTAGCATAAATACAGTTTATTACATGGCACCTTTTGCAACCTTGATCATGGTATTACCTGCTTTCTTACTTGAAGGCAATGGAATGCTTGAGTGGTTCAGTGTTCATCCATATCCTTGGGCGGCCATGATCATTATTTTCAGCTCCGGTGTTTTGGCATTCTGCCTTAATTTCTCTATTTTTTATGTGATTCACTCCACCACAGCTGTAACATTTAATGTTGCTGGAAACCTTAAGGTGAGATCTACGAGGCATATTTAATTCCGCTATACTATCTGGTCTTAAATTCTGATTCATCATATTTGTTGACAATTAGTTCATTTCATGTACTTGAGGAACTACTCTATCATTATTCCTTTAACATGCACATATTATGTTATTTCTTCCTTATTTAATCCCTTGCCACATATTTGCATATAGTTTCATCAAATGATACACTTCAAAATTGCACGTTAATTACACGCTGATGTGATGTATGCGTGATTGGTGTGCAACCAAACAGTGATGTCTTAACTCATTCTGCAAATACTAATTAACAGTAATCATGCTTTATGTGCAGGTTGCAGTTGCTGTCCTTGTTTCTTGGCTGATATTTAGGAATCCAATTTCATATATGAATGCAGTTGGATGTGCCATAACTCTTGTTGGATGTACATTCTATGGTTATGTTAGGCACATGCTTTCCCAACAACCACCAGTTCCAGGAACTCCTCGGACACCCAGGACGCCTAGGAGTAAGATGGAGTTGCTTCCTCTTGTAAATGATAAATTAGATGACAAGGTCTAATTGGTTTAGTTACTAGTGAGGTTTCTGTTGTTTGAAATTACAGTAATAGCTAAAGGTAAAAAAAAAATATAAAAGTGACTTCGATTCGATTATTTATTCTGTTAGATTTTTCACAGTTTCTAATACATATAGTTCTTTTTTGAGCCGCTAATCTCTCCATCCTCCCTGCATGTTGGCTTGATTTCAACATGATTGTTATCTCCCCATTTTTCTATTTTGTTTCGAGATATGATCGCTGATGCTGCTAGCACTGTTTCCTCACAGGCTGCACAAATTAATTTATATACCAAAATTTGGTATTGTTTTAATTGAAACCAAATTTTGAGTATCAATCTTCAAAGTTTGCATTTGAAGATTGGTGACCAGGATCTCATTTGTGAAGATTGTGACTAATGTCTACTAAAAAAATCTAAAGAACACAAAGTGGATTTTTTCCATTGAAAACAAAAATTTGAATTTTTGAGCATTTGCTTAACTTTTTTGTTGTTAAAGAGCATTGAAGGTTCAGATAAAAACTTGAATCAAGAATGAGAGCCAATACAGAGGAAAAACTTTCCCTACGTTTTAATGAGTTTGGATGTACATATCTATAAAAATGAAAATACTAATTTTGTGCCCTTGAGAAATGCACTTTGAAAATCATATGAAAGGTTTTATATATAATAAATAGGAAGACAAAGTGAAAAAAATACGAAAGATTTTTCCCTCTATGGATGCAAGTAAAAAGTTATACTAATTTTGTTTTGATAGGCAAATATTAATTAGTTAGTGATTATGGTAGCAGCTTTTGTTGCTTGAAACTTCTTTGGTGTCCTTTAACTGAGCTATCTATTTAGGATATTTTAGAAAATTAATTAATAATTAAAATTGAGTAAACTACTTTTGGCTTGCAATCTTTGCAAAAGAGGAAGAAAAATTGACAAGATGAGCAAAACAAGAGTGAGCATTTGATTCACACTGGTGGCATCGTATTTCTAGATTTCTACAATAGAACACTTTGTGTTGCCTCTTTCAGAAAGACACTGCCTTTTCATTTAGAAGTCCAGCACACGTGTTGAGATATTAAAAAAATCTAATATGATTTTAATCACCCCAAATAGAGGTGTATGGATGAGTGAATAGAGGTAGACTGTGACAACAGGTTGTTCATTGTGGAGAGAGTAGAAAGAAAATGATTGGGTCTATTAAAGTTCCACATCGGCTGATACATAAATCAAAACTAAGATGCCTACATATAAAATGAAACGACCTCTATTGTTTACAAGTACGGAGCCGTGTGATGATCACATAGCGAACTATTCTTTCGCCTTAATATTAGTTCAAATTTTAATGAAAATGATGATTGTATTTATTTTATGTAAGTGAAAATGAATTGATTTTATTTTTATTTTAGAATTTAATGTACAAATCTAACAATGAATGTGTTAACGACTTACAACAATCCTTTTATTATTTGCACTGAGTTACACAACAAATTGTTTGCAGTTCAGCACACAAATACTGTGTAAAACAGTGTCTTGCATGTGATTCTCCAGAATGTTATGAATACATTTTAGATGTGCCATTCTTCAAGTGAGTAAAACCATCAATTTTGTTGTCAATTTGCACTCTTCTGTTTCTCCCTTAGATTCGAATTTAGCGGGTCTTTCTCAATTCTACACATTCTGGTAGTACAATTATCACAACAACTCCTAGAATCAGCTGAAATGATTTCTTCTAGCACTTGCTGTGTGGTCTTGAATCTATAGCCTTAGGCGGTGACTCGTGATATAGTATATGATTTCACCGAAATAAATTTCGTACATGTTTGGAAAGTCACAGCGCCACCGTGCAATTGACTGAAATTCAGTTTTGTTGCTTCACTAAAGTCACAATTTGCTACCAAACAACCACTTAGTAAACTTCTTGCCAGGCCAGAAGTTCTTCTGCCACATTGTGCTAATGAGGTAGTCATTTATTAGTTATTACTTGACTTCTCTTCTTCACTTCTACTGTTAAAGCAAATATACAATGCTGTTGCCAGTACTGCTTCCACACTGACTGCACAAATTAATTTATATACCAAAGTTTTGAATTCTTAATTGTTTTAATTCAAACCAAATTTTGAGTATGAATCTTCAAAGTATGAGAATTGAGAGAAACTTTTCCCACCTTACAATAAAACACTTATGTTGCCTCAAAGACACTAGCTTTTCATTTCCTCCAAGCAACTAGCAGACCCAAAATTTCCTCAAAGCTTCACCAAATGATTAATCTTATAGCTTTGATATATTGAAGAAAGCTAAAATGATTTTGAACATTCCAAATATAGAGGTTAATGGGTAAGTGAATAGGGGTAGATTGTGTCACAGGTTGTTCATTATCGGGGTAGAAAGAAAGTGAGTGGGTGTTTTTGATATAAGTCCCACATCGATTAATCCATAAATGAAACTAAGCTGGTCACTTATAAAATGAAAGGACCTCTTTAGTTTACAAGCACGGAGCCGTGTGATGATCACATAGCGAACTATTCTTTCGCCTTTTACTAAAGAATACCGTGTGAGCGTTATAATTAGCGGCATACGCTAGTTTTTGGAAGAGTTCTCTTTATTGAGGGCTCTGCAATATTAGTTGAAGTTTTATTTTATTCATTTTATTTAATTATTTAATTATTAATTTTTTATACTTTTATTTATATAAAGTTATGTTTTTTTTTTTAATACTAATTACAGTATAACATTATGCTTTTAGTTTTGCTAATGAGTATCTTTAGAGCAATGTATCAATCCATAATTTTGGTCTCCCAATTTGATGACATGTTTTACTTATTTATCTGGTATTTATTTATTAAATTGAATCCAACTATTCAACTCACTTTTACATCAATATATTTAAATATCAATTATATTATTTTATATTTAAGCCAATTTTAAGTTAAGAAAAAATAAATTTGAAAAATTGAATTTCTTTTCTTTAGAAAAGTTCTTACCTCAGTTTGTCGACAAGGTCAAACTTTAATCTTACTGGTGGTTGAAGGCAATAAATATTAATTTAGTCTTTAAGTACCACAGTTGGTGGTCAAGTCCGCTTACTTGTTTGGGCATGGTGTAACTATGTAACTTTGTTTTCTCGATTGCTTTTTCGCTTACTATATCTGTAAACTTTTGAAGTCTCTATTGGCACACCTTGTGCTGAAGGGACTACTTGGTTGGTTAATATATATATATATATCATTTTAGCTTGTTCAAAAAATATTATAAATTTTTGTCAAAAAAAAAATTGTAAATTTAAATGTTGCATAATTTAATAAAAAACCACTATCGCTTGCTACTAGCTGCAGGGAGTAGCGGGTACGTGAACCGTTTTCATGTTGACGGCCGCTTCATTCACCTCAAATTATTAGGACTTCTATTATGTCTATCAGGATTAACTAGAAGTTGGTATGTTTAATTGTTCTACGCGCTCTCATTGGACTTACTGGGTTAGATCTATGTCCCGAGTTTATGTATATATTTTGTTTCCTTTGTTTAAGATAATAAAGAGCTATAGACAAAAGGATGTGATCGGAGCTTACTTTGTCTCTTGATATTTAGATATTTTTCGCCTGATAAAAAAAAATAAATAAATAAATAATGAAAACACAAATAATATACCAAACGTTTTCATTTTTTTTAATCTATACTAATATATAAAGGGGTTACAAATTTTTGGGATGACTTTTTTATTATTCCAATTTTACCCTTAAAAAATAACTTCCACATAAAAATAGATTTTCAGTTTTTTTTAGTAAATAAATTTTTTTTCTTCTTAATAACTAAGCACAACTTCCACATAAAAGTAGGTTTTCAGTTTTTTTATAGTAAAAAACAATATTAAAAGGAGGTTACGTAGTTATCAATTAACAAAGTCCAATAAAAAAGAGATTAAGTAGTTATTTATATTTGCACAATACAGAATATCGATCAACGCGAAAAAAAAAAAAGAATATCGATTACACCGTGTCCGTTTGGCGGCTAGTATTAGATAAAAAGAACACACAAATTTGTTTTCTTTCATTTTCATGTGTTAAATTAATATGACTCTTGAAGTCATATATGTTAATCACCAAGAACACCAACAACCTATTACATGCATGACACCACCAATCAATTATGAAGTTTAAATTAATTAAACATCAAAATTTCAACATTAATATATCATAAATAATTCTCTCATTCTCATGTATTAAATACGACTGTTGGAGTCATACATATCAATCACCAAAACACTCATAACTAGTTATTACATGCATAACACCGTAACTATATTAGAATTCATTTTCTTAATTTTTCATGTAATAATACGTGCATCATTATTTCTTGGATCTCTTATTTATTTTCATATTTTTATTTTTCATTTCTTTCATCTTTTTTGCATACATTAAGAAAAAAGAAGATAATTTTGCAAATTTACACAGTACATTGCTACTAGAAAAACAATATACATCATATAGATCAACTAGTTTTCCACCAAATATTACACCTCTCAATAACGTTTTAATCGATGTAAATTTTGTAAAATCCACCGTTAGATTGAAAATTTATATCATATAGATCATTTGTGTAAAATTTCAGACAAATCCAAAATCATTTGATATGTTATTGAGATACATCAAAATTAATATATATATATATATATATATATATATATATATATATATATATATATATATATATATATATATATATATATATATATATATATATATTACTATATATAAAAAGGATACAAATTTTTGGGATGACTTTATCATTATTCCTATCTTACCCTTAAAAAAACTACCAACAAAAAAAGTAATCAACTATATATAAAAAAATTCAAATTTTTGGGATGACTTTTTCATTATTCTTATTTAGCCCTTCAATTAAACTACCAACAAAAAAAGTAACCACCAATTATGGTTTACTCTTTTTTTAACAAATTCTTATATAACAAAACCAGTTACAACAAATATAGTTTTACAATTTATATACTTCGGTAAAATAGAAAAGACAAATCACACAAACTAGTATATATAATGAAATATTTTCTATGCTTAGATATCATGTATGCACAAATTGTGTGTGGACAATTGACATTGTGACACACAAGAAATGAAATCTCGAGATATTAAGAGGTAATGGCAAAGAATGGAAAGGTTTTGGTTTGGATTTGGAATTGAAGCCTGGAAATGGAGAAAGAAAGCAGAAGAAATACGTGTGTGGACAATTTTTTTTTAATCAGCAAAATTTATTAGGCATCCTACACACATACAAGAAGTAAGAAGGATCAGAGAGAATACAAAATAAAAGTAAAGAGATCAAGCTAGCGCAACACAGAGACCATGGCAATGCCTAACAAAAACAATATATATTTTTTTAAAATTAAGGAACCTAAGTGTAGGAACTTCTTATTTTAAAAAATAGTATTTTATGATTGTAAACAAACACAAAGTAGCTATAAATTTTCTTCAAAATCTCAACATAAAAATCTCTAGATTTTTTTTTTTTAAAAAATCACTTATTTTTTTAAATCTTAAACAAACACACCCTAAGTCATAACTATATAACTCTATATATAGAGCTACATAAAAACAAATCATATCTTTAAATAACAAATTAATTGTATAAATTCTAAATAAATCCTAAATACTCTAAATTGAATTATAGTAAATCTTAAATTCTAATATCACCTTATTTTAAATTTAAAACTAAAATATATCTATAACAATATACAAAGGGGATTCAAATTCAGCTGTTGAAACTCTCAAAATGAAGTGCCAAACCAGAGCATATTAAAGACTTGAAGTTCCCTTTCGACGAACAAATCAACATCTGTGTTGCACAAATACGGGTACGGTACCCGATACGGGTACGAAATACGGAAATTTTCAAAAAACAACGGTACGGGTACGTTACCAAAAAAAAAAAATTTTAATTAAAATATACTATTCAAACGACAATGAAACAAAATGACAAAACATCAAATTTAAAAAGTTACTAGTTTGAAATAAAATTAAAAAGTTGATTCAACATACTCTATGATAGGAATGTTAAAACACAAACACAAAGGCAGCTGATATACAATTCTAGTGAAAATAAGATTATTTTAAAAATGATAGTGTACAAACAATGAATCGTTTTTATTACTTCCATTATTCAAATCCTATCTTATTTGAATCCTATCACTGCTCTATTTAATTTACAATCCCGACCCACAATCATTGGGGAAAATAAACTATATGAGCCTAGTCCTATGCCAATCATCAATGAAGACAAAGATTCATGTATATGCAACTAATATATGTCAAGAATGATTGGCCCTATTATTATTAAATTAAATCTGAGCTACAATGTTTAATCCTGTGCAGTTGCTTTCCATGTTAGCAGCATACTGTGAAGATATCTTTCTGTACAAATCACCTTCACACACCATTGATATATCTTCAGGAGACAACACCATTTTAACTCTGCTCAAATAATGTTCAGCATTCCGCCTACAATAAAAAAACATTAAGCAAGTCATTTAAGAATTTTCTGGTTAACCTTTTAGATCATTCAAAAGACTGAAAACAGCTTAATTTCCTTCACAAACATGTACCTTCCTCTCCTCATCTTTTTAACACCTTGTGAAATGCGGAAACCCTCTGAAATTGAAATTTGGCGCAGTGAAGAAAGATATTCACTAAATGCAATGCCTTTAATTGCCGTTGTTGATGATCTTGAAGGAACAATGGATCTGATCACGTTGAACAGAGATGCTCTTCTTTCTTCATATTGCATGCTGCAAAATTGAGGCCGATATTAACAAATAATGAAAAATAAGATTTTGAGAATGACAAAAAAAAAAAGGATAAGAGTGCCCAACAGGTGTCGAGAACTATCAAACTGAAAACCGTGACTATATATATACCTCTTCTTATCATTCCTTGGGTTGTTCACCTCTAAAACCTCCTTAGTAAATTTGCTCATGGGTTTGGTGTGGTCCTGTCTTGATAATTTCCCCAGAGCCATAATATTTGTAGTAGAAGCCAACATCTCTGAAGTTATGTCGACCATGTTCGCAAAACCCAATTTGGATCCCGCATCTACTATATGCTTGGCATAAAAGCAAAATCCATGTACAGCAACAGTTGACATCATCATTTGTTCATCATACCAACTAAAGGTGGATTCATCAGACAGGAAAGTTGGAGGTTCCATAATACCCTGCATGTTCAATTCTATCATAACGGGAGTTCGAATATAATACGATCAAAGAAAAAATATTTCATCACAGAACTTACACATTGTTTTTGCTGGTGATTACGAAACAACAAATCAGCTTCTGAAATTAGATTGCTTAGCCCACTAGAAAGTTTAACAACCTCGATAGCACCTATCTGTTCTGAGGCGGCATGCTGTTTTAAATCTGTTCGACAATCACGAAGTTTCGTCCACAAACTTTGCACCAAATCTATCTCCGTAGATTGACTAGAATCAACAAAAATTGACTTCAACTTAATATCAGTTTGACTGCACTCATCCAACGTGTTATACACAGTTGGGATTTCCATGTTTTCATCAATAAAATCCTGTGCTGTTGTTCTTGGAAAAGATTTGGGAATTTCAGTATTCACCAACAAATCTCGATCTCGAGACACTTCGGCCAAGCGCTGACAAACTCCAAAAGAGAATGGTGTCATCTCATTATCCAGAGAAGCATCTACCGGACAAGCAAGATGGTCACCATATGACATTACTTCAGACTTTGTTTCTATTCTATTTTGGATTGCAGTCTCGGAAACAAGTCTTGATTCTGGAAAACAAGACATATCAAGTGATTTAGGTGTTTTGTTTAAGCAGGCATCATACGTTGTTTCTAAATATTTACACTGCTCGTCCTCTGAATTTTCCAAACCAGAACGCAGCAGCTCGCAAAATGACATACTGGCATAGCTTTGATTCAATAGAAATGCAAAGGAAGATTCACCGTTGCCTTCAAGGCATTGTCTCTTGTAAGCTTCCTCATGAACATTTACAGAATGTCTATTATATGGATCCTTATCCATAGCATCCGAGGACATATCTACAAGTTTATTTTGGTCGGTTTGCCAAGAGGATGTTACTGAGGATCCAGAACAATTACAAAGCTCAGAGATAGCACTATATTGACTTTCAAACTCACCGCTGTCCGTAATAGGTGCAGTCCTCTTCGTGACCTCTACTTTGGGATCTAAATAATCAGTTCCCATACACTGCACATCTAAGTTATTTTGCTTGTCATTTATGCAAAGCTCTTCAATAGCTAACCCTTCCCAGTTTGAGTTGTTTTCCATTATGGTTATTGACTTGGCAACTTCCTTCTCAATTAGTTTGGATAACTCTGAGGGAAAACTCCAGGGTATTATCTTTGGTAGTATCTTATGACCAGCCTCTAGATCAGAAGGTAGTGAGCCATATACTGTCTGCACTTTCTTGTCTGGACAGAGAAGAAAGAAATCACAAGTTTCACCAAGCCATTCCAATGGAAATAAGATAAAAGGCAATTGTAAGCGAACAATTAAAGCAACACAGAAATGATCCAAAATTTTAAGAGTCGTGGGTTTCTTGTAAGTCATATACATGCATATATGCAATCTAGTTCTAAACATAAAGCACATAATAATTTCAAGATAAGGAATATAGTTAACAGAATATATTTGGATCTATTTATCGGAATGACTATCAAATAAATCTATGATTATCAATTAAACAATATCTTCCCCTTAAATGGGTATGCTATGGTACCTTTGCTATGTTTTTTATTCTGGAACCAGAACTGAAGGTGCATAATGGCTTTACGAATATCCCTGTCACAAGACTGGATAAACTTCTCCAATAAAAGAGGATCGACGTTGACTTCTTCTGCGGCACAAACCTGCAGGTCATCCACCGAAGAGTTAAATTCACTTTCAACCTTTTCATTTTCCCGTCTTTTTTACGGGTTGGAGAACTTAAAGCACATACCGTGAACAAATGGCAAAGCAACTCATCTGGCAATGGCAATGAGAAAGAAACATGTAGTCTACAGAAATTAATTGGCAGCCCAGCATTTTTACCTAATTTACAAAATTGAACAAATTAACATCAACACGATGATAAAAGCTATATGTTGAGAAATAATGTAATATTGAAACAGGCCATCTCACTGTTGCTGGTCAGTATAATTGGCCCTTTTGCTGTCTCAGCAATGTGTTGTATGGCAGCAATACATCCACGATCTTCAGGAAAAAGGATGTCCACATCCTCAACTAGAATTAAAGTTTGGACAGAATTAGATGTAAGTGCATTATTTGTGTCAAGTAACTTCTGAGATGTTCCACCAGGACTATGAGCTCCATCATCAGATACGGTTATCATTTCAATCACATCATCATCTTTCTGATCAGCTGCTTTAACATTCGGTGAAGTTGGGGCCGGAAGCAGTTTCACAGTTTTCTTCTGTGAACTCACAGTGTGTTCCACTAACCTGAGATATACAACATATAAAATATGTGACATGGTAGCTTAATAGAAGTGCTTCTTAAAACAAGTAACTTGATTTTATTAAAATTGAATTGAATTAAGGAAGGACTCTTTCTCAATGAAGAATGAATACCAGAACCAGCTCAGCCATCATTAAAAGCTTATAGCTTGAGAGTTAAGACATCTATGGACTTCAAAAACATAATAATGCTTAGCTCATGTTTGTTTTGGTAATTGCTATTTGCTTACAATTCTGAACATCTAAAATTTGTTTTTCTATCTTTAATTGGATAATCACCATACCAGAGGCTAAAAATATCAAATTACTGACATAAATATAACATAAAAAAAATTAAGGTGATTTGATAATAGCTACTAAAACAAAGCTATTAGGATTTTATGGTACAACGTCAATTAAAAGCATCCTTTTCGCTGAAATAATGGCTGTGCTGCATGGTTTAACAATTTGTTGGGAGTATGGGTACAGGAAGATTAATTGTTTATCAGATTCGCTTCAGGCAGTTAATCTAATCCGCAGTGGGGTCTCTCCTCATCACCGTTTTGCTAATGAGATTATGAGCATTCGACAGCTTATTACTCGTGACTGGGAGGTGGTTCTCTCTCATACGCTTCGGGAAGGAAATTTGTGTGTGGATGTGCTAGCTAAAATGGGAGCTATTGCGAATACTCCATTGGTTGTGACTTCAACGCCTCCAAGAACTTTGGCTAAGCCACTCTTTGAAGATGCTAATGGTGTAATTTTTACTAGGGAGTAGTCGCTCCTAGTGTTTTTTCTTTTTTCTTTTCTCTTCATGTAACCAAAAAAAAAACAAAGCTTTTTGCAATCCAGCATAAAGCAGTGTTTATGCTATAGATTTTCTGCATGGGCATGTAGGGGTGAAAATGGGTAATAGCTTGAAATTTATGATTTTATTGCTCAAGAATTTTTTTGCAACATTTATTCAGCATACAAAATAATCCAATAAAAAATGCAGGAAAGTGAAAGCACAGGTATCAGACTATCAAGTAATGTACTATCTGAAAAAATATACTTGGCTATAGATGATTTTTTTTTGCAATAGTTATTAGTAAGCATTGACAGGAAAGTTAACAAACCTTTTGACACCATGTGATCCAAGAGCATCTCCAAAATACTGCTTGACAGCAACCCCATTTCGACAGTCTGATGCATTGAGCTGTTGAAATGAGAGATAACCTTTAATTTTTTTTGGTTAAATTGATAATTGACATTACAGATGCATAAAAACAACGAAAGTAATTGTTTTTAGTAACTTAATAAATTTTTTTAGAAAGGAATTGGTTAAATATACTTCCTAGTTCCTATCAAAGATTAGGCCAGTAAGTCAAGACTCTATCAATATTGTTAGGAAAGGAGACAACAGGGTTGTTAAGAAAGTAAGTCAAGACTCTATCTATATTGTTAGGATCGAATAAGTGAAGACTCTAACCCAAAACCGCTCACCCCACAACTCTAATCCGCCACTCACAAAAACTAAACAATAAAAACTGATATCTAATCCTCCACTAATAAACCGAAATTCCCTAATGCCCACTCTAAATCTACTCACACCCCTGCCACCGATAAAACCCCACTGATATGAATCTAGATACAAATGACTCCACATAGTTCAGAATTATGGTGGAAAAGAGATATAGGTGCTAAAGTATTTTCAGCACGTTTGGACTGTAGAGTTTTCTCTCCACTCAAAGTTGAATACAATTGAAGAGGTTTTAGTAGAATCAGCTTTTACAGACTCAAGGGAAGAATACGAGGACAGTTGAAACAGTCACGCATGCTGAAGCATAGTCACCTCTAAAACATATAAGTGGATCAGTTGGAAATATATATATATATATATATATATATATATATATATATATATATATATATAAATAGAAATACCTCTAAAACGTCAAACCCTTGCTCCCGGGCACAAGCATAAACAGCTGCAGACTTGCCACTCTGCAATATGACAGACTCATGATTCAGAAACCAATATGAAGTTATGAACAAGAAGTGTATACACAGAAAATTTGAATCTGGGAGCGCAGAGAGTTATAACTCTGAATTCTCAACAACTACGTTTGACCTAACCATAACAAGTAACTTTTAAAATTCACACATGGGACAGTTTAAATTTTATACACGTACCTTCGATCAGAATACCAAAAAAAAGCCATGAAAATCATTCCATACAAGTATCATGTTAAACAAGATTCAAAACTTTAAGAATTTTCCTTAACAGCTATTATGCGAATTTGAACAGAGGTGCAACTATGTTACACCAATTCATGCCAAGGAAATTTTAGAAAGCACAAATGGAAAAGTTTGGACTTCATATACTCACTTATTTCATTAAAATCAAAATACCAAGAAAAACAAAGATAATTGTTGTGTATTATCATTATAAACCCAATTAAATTTCTGAAATTTTATGAATATTTTACGATCATACATAGTTGAGTGGAGGTAACCAAATACTCAAAAGTACGATAGAAAACATAGGTGTAGACAATTTTTATTTAAAAAGCAAATGAATATAATAGACTGAGATTTCAATCAAATGATACTTAGAGGGCAGAAGATTCAAAGAATTCAATTCTGAAATGGCTATGTATCTATCAAGTGTATGTCACAGTTGTGACACATATAATTCCACATACCCCAACTGGTCCTGTAATTAAAAGAACATTCTTCAGGGAACCCTCCTCGTCAACATCTTTTGAATCATAGTCAAAATCAGGACAGTTATAATCACCATCATCA
The DNA here is from genome assembly GCA_030408175.1 of Trifolium repens. Lineage (NCBI taxonomy): Eukaryota > Viridiplantae > Streptophyta > Magnoliopsida > Fabales > Fabaceae > Trifolium > Trifolium repens. Next base: position 8,485,360 of record CP125836.1, read on the forward strand.
TTTGGCATGTCAATTTGATCCTTGTTAGAGGAATCCTTTCTGTTTGGATAACGTCTTTCGCGCCAAAGATTTAACCAGTCGCGCAAGAAATTCATGGATTCAACATTACCACATACCTAAATAAATATCATGAAACAAGAAAAATATGACTCAGGAAGTATGAACATTTAGAATCAAAGCATGTAACTTCAACTTTTACTTTATAAAAAAGATTTTTCTGTCTAGTAAGATCACACCTCTGAGGCTTTTGTTGGCTTGTACTTGTGTATCCATAAGCTACTGTCAGTCTTATCTTCACAACTATGGTAGAAAGATCCCATCCTGCAATGTATAATACAAGGGAAAACCTCACTATTGGGAAATAAATTTGCTAGCCGAGCTTTGCACATGGATGCTGCAAATGCCATTAGAAAAACAAGCAAAAATACAGACATTTTCTTTTAAATGGTCAATAAACCCCATTGCTAAACTACTGACGCGAATGGAGTATACCAGCCCATACTAAGTATTTTAGGAGAAACAGCGTGGAAGATGGGTAGCAGAAATAAATAGCTAAAATTAGTATACCACATCTATCAAGATGTACCATAAAATGATCTCATGACTACAAATAATAAGGGTCAAATAAACCGATTAATTATGGCGTATATCTTTTCTAGACATAATAAGGGTCAAATAATTGAGCTGCAAACAAAATTTTGGTGACTATTGTGTCGGTGAAAAAGAAAAATGAACAGAAGGAAATGATGCACAACACATTCAGCAAAAAAGGTTGTTAATAGCATCTGCCATATAAAGGGAATGTAGATGACATAAATACTAAATCACCAAAAAAAAAAAAATTAACTAGCATGATTGGATGTCGTAAATTTTCCAAGAAGATATTGGGCATGGGCCATAGTTAACCTTTCTTGAAGAAACCTATTCAGTGGCTCAGTATCTGATTTTCCGTTAATGCATGCTTGCCCGGATACAGTACTGACTTCATCCACCTCCAAGTCCTGGAAATAATTTTTGGAAACAGCAACAAGTCATTGCCACTGATTATTTACAGTTGTGCACAGGGGGCAGGTTACTAAGAATAGAAGGTGTTATTTTGATTATACAATATACATACCACTATGGCATCTTCCGGCTTTAAAGTGCATTTTGCCTGCTCATTAGCTAGCACAGTTGAGTTTTCTGGGGACATTTCCATCATATTTTCTGATTGTGTAGATAGTTTATCTGAACAAGACAAGGCATTCTGAGAAATTGAAGTGCTTGAGGGTTTTACACCACTAAGCAAGTTATCAAAATTTAAGGGTTCAACAGAACCCTCCATAACAGATAAATTTGAACTTTCTGGACCACAATCCACAACGGTGGTATTTCCTAAAAATTTCCAGTCACTCCAGTCAAGTGATGAAGTATCATCCTGCATTAGCAAATTTTATGGCTAACTCAAACAAATATCAAATAACAGAATTGAAAACGGAGAGAGCAGGGATACGCACACTCACACACATAAAGTGAGTGAGCTCTCACTTTAAAGGCTAAAATATGGAATCTCAACTGTGTTTCTTATGCATGTACATGTAGATATAATATCAATTGATTTCATCACCAACGGATGAGATTCCTTACTATACCCTCTAAAGTAAATCGTTCCCTCTAGACAAAACCCCTCCAAAAAAAAGGTATGCGCTGAATATATGTTAAACACCTAATCTTATCTGAAATCAAGCAAGCTACCAATTTAAATCATAGAAAGAACTACATACCCGACTATCTTCAAATACATGAATAGGACCGCAAATAGTTCTTCCATTCTCCTTCTTAGCATCGGACAAACTGCACTCCGAATCAGCAGACTCCCGACTTTTCTTCTCCACCTTCCACGATGAAAAGAACGGATGTATTTGTCGTCCCGCAAACATCCGCGAATTTTCCTGATCCAAATAGAGGTAGAAATCTCATTAAAAGGGACATATCATATCAAATAAACCCAAGTTGCACACACTCACAGTTAATAATAAAAGGTTTTAAGTTCAATGTGGTAAGATCTCATAAATAGAAAACTAACCTCAGCTGACAATTTCGCCTCCAACCGCAAATCGATTTTCCGAGCCACATCAGGAAAAGTAGTCCCATTAATTCCATTAACCGAAGCATTTTTCTTCGGCGTGTTATTCTGCATATAGTAATAATAAATATGCATTACAAAAAACCTCAATTATACTAAAAAAATCAATGCACACTCGAAAATAAAGGCATAAGTTGAATCAAACAGTGAATTACTCCAATTCACCACATTGCTGAAGTAATTAACAGCATAATTATCATAATAACAGTGATAATTGTGATTATAATTACCTTGGAGCTTTTTTTTCTAGGAGTGGATTTTGCAGGGGATTTTCTCTTCTTGTTGTTGTTTTGAGGGGTACATGATCCTTGAAGCTGTTGTTGTTGTTCACCAACTGCTTGTTGATTCGGAGTGCCGAGATCGATGAGGTTCTTCATGGTATGTGAAAATTGGATTCAATTTGGGGAATTGAGGAATTAGGGTTTTTGGTATATATTGGGAATGTAACGGAAAACTGAAATTAGTTAGGTTAAATTTATTTTATTAATAAAAAAACAGTATCATGTAATGTAACTCATCAAGTCATCATTACATAGGACTTACCTTAAATATGCATTATCAAATAACTAAATATCTTGAATTTTGTTTTTAGTTCTTATAAAAAATTTAAGCAACTTTTAGTACTTATAATATTTTCTGTGACAATTTTTAATCCATACTTTTAATCTAACTCTTGTTTACTTTCAAATTTTTTACTGATTTTTTTATAAGAATTAAGAATCTCTTCCATAAAAATTTAGAATATTTTTACATAAAATGAATTATTTATAATTTTTTTTTGTGTAAATAGCTTAAAAATTCATATTTAATTCATCACTAGCTAAAACAATTTAAATTTTTGTAAAAGAGATTTCAATAATATACTAAACATGACCACAAAAAAATTCAAAATTTCAAATTATACACATGAGTTGACTAAAGAGCAAATACCAAAAATCATGATAGAAAATATCAGAGGAACCAAAACTTTGTGAAATATTTTAAACAGACTAAAAACAAAATTTGAGATATTTATAGGAACCAAAAGTATAATTAACCCAAAAAAATTTATGTTAACCGGTATTCCTGAACCTAAGGAAATAAAAACAAATACTACATATGTCCTTAATTATAAGATTCTTTTCTGTCTCTTTTGTTTTTTGACAAAATTCTTTTTTGTCTCTTTTTATAAGACCCCTTTTAAATTTCCAAGAGCATTCAATATATTTTTTACTGACATACTTCTAATTATAGTGCATATTTTTCTATAATTTGTAATAAATACACTAGAAACATTAATTCATTTTCTCTCTTAAAGATAAAATTGTAAAATTGTTAAAATAATATCAATTATCAACAAATTTAATACCACAATCAACTTTCTTAATCTCCGTGTTTTTCTCAAATGGGACTTATATTTAGGGATTGAGGTAGTATATTTTATTTTTAAAATAAAAATTTTATATAAATTTTTAAGAGTTTAACTACACGCTTTTAAAATATTTTTATTATTTTTCTTTCTTTAACCAAAAAATATTGTTTATAATTTTAAATGTAGAATTATTATTTTATTTTCAATTGCACCATATAATACATTTAGACTAATAATAAAAGGAAGATATTAACATGTGCATTAAGGATAAATGTTAAGGAATTATAAAAAAATAAAAGACAAATGTTAAAAAGACAAATGTAAAATATTCTCTTAAAATACAAACATAAGAATTTAAAACATGATTTTGCAAGGTGTCATCAAGAAGTACAAACATAAGAATTTAATTGATAAGAATTTAATTGGTATGTAATAATACTATCACCATAAATAGATACTTATATCATAGATGAATAATTTATCAATATATACAAGAATTTGTTTACAAAAATTAGACTCCTCTTTTATTAAAATAAAAGAAAAATCAACTCCACTAAAGTATTTCACCTTTGAATGTAAAGCAAATAATACGAATCATTAATTAACAAATTAAAGAATAAGTTTGTTAAATAACAACTTTTAAATGACTCACTTTACATCAAAATCCTATATCCATATAATACATTTGGATATTTACTAATTGCATAAAATATTTTTGATTAAATACACGATCAATTAAACATGTGTCTTAGATCAACTTTGTTCTGTCTAATGTCTAACTTTGTTTTGTCCTACTTAAATTTGTATATATTAGTTAGATTTTTGTCGTGTCTAGATTCCAAACCAAAACACTCAATCGAAGTCTTAAAACGAGCATTAAATCATTCATTAATTTCCTTAAATATTCAATACAATTTACCAACGAGGCAGCAACATAAGTTGGAATCCAATGCAGGTTTGTAGCAACAATTAACAAAGAACAGTGTTATTTACAAATTATATACAAGAGCAAGAACTTGTAGGAATGAATTAACAAATTGGTTTTCTTCAAACAAGGGCACTACAAGCTCCATGCATTATACATTTGCCATGTTTTCATGGAGCAGCCATCTTTAGAGCCTTCAACTTGAGAGCGAGTTTACCGCCTGAATGAACACCCTTGGCCGCAACTTTTATCAATGACCGGCTTTGGTACAGCCTGTAACCAAAACATTATATATAAAAAAACTGAAAGATTAAAACAGGGATTTTAATATGGACACACGTTTTGGTAAATTGGTAGCACTTAATCTTGATGAAATTTAGTTAAGGCTAAAAAACAGCGACTTTAATTTAAATGAAAAACAGCTCGAAAGCATGACAACAGTTTCGGAGAGAGAGAGATACTTACCCTGCCAAAGCAAGTCCCCAGGTAGACAACGCATAGAACAACTTTCCAGCATTCCAAATATCTAAAACCCTTTCCAGTTTGCTTGTACCAGCAAAAGCTTTTGATAGATCTGACATTAGAAAATTTAAAACATAAGATAGAAATATTTTGTTAATTTATCAAAACAGCAAATTCACGTGAATGTAAAACATTGTTGGTTGAATGAACAAAATAATTAGTAAGTCTACCGAGCAAGCATCAGACATAGAAAGTATGACAGTGGTTCCCAGCTGCAACCCCCAATGAATCAGAAGTTTTGATATAATTATAAACTCGTTAATGAAGTGTTCGATTGAAAAGTGTACCGGTAAGGAAAAGCCTAGACATTCTATTTGATTAAGAGGAGGCGATAAAAGGGGAAACAACGCTCTCTCGTTGTTTGATTTGCAAGTGGCGAGGAGGGAAAACAAAAACAATTTAGTCTTTCATGATTTGTTTGGCTTGTTTTTCCTAGCTTTGGAGAGAGCAAAAGAAGACAGTGAAGGCTTGAGTAAGAAGAAGAATGCTATTAACATTAAGGATGTAGAAGGGTTGTGTGTGGTGGCAAAAATGGAAGAAGTAGAAAATGGGAGCTTAATGGGGACTAATTTATCCGATGTAGAGGTGAGTTTGACCAGGTGGGTCAGCAATGGTGAAATTGCTGTACGAATGAGGATATAATTTGGCCCCTTGCATTCCCCTCCCCTCCCTAATTTAAACCAGACAAGAATAATTTATAAAACAGCATTTGCCACATCTAACATATTTAAAAGGAACTTCGTCTACTGTAACAATTCATGCTATGTAATAGTAATCCGTTAACGACTCAACAATTAAAGTCAGATGACAAATTGATTAAACAAATTATAGTAATTGCTATAAACAAGAGTTTAAACCATCCAGCACGAATGGATTGCAGAGCCTTTAGCAAATCCATTTGAGCATGAGCATATTACAGGATATAATTATGTATCCTTAGAATTTAGGTAGTGAAATGTGCAGGTAAAAACTATTCAAGGTATAGTAATCCGACAGAAAACTTACTTTGTTGTAGTTCCTCTGGTGACAACTTCTGCAATTATAATGAGGTAAAACAATGTAAGATAAAACATATCAAATTTATGATAATAAATGAATTTTAGTGTATGTGTCGACGAGAGAGTGTGTATACCAGGGCTTTTGGATTTGACATAATGCACCGTGCCATAAAGTTGGCAACGCCATCAACCACATGTTCCTCGCTGATGATCAAGTAACTCTCATCATCAATTCCACTACATTCCTCATAATTAATAGGTTCCGTCTCATCAGCAACCCAAACCCACCAACTGGGTTCTTGAGAGTCCACATTGATTAAAATATCAGCGGATTGATAATCAACCTCTATCAAATGCCAACAAAAGACGCAAGAACAAATAGTCATTATCAAAATAATATCACACATAAGGCATGTCATATCATCAATAACAGCTGAGAAATTTAACTAAAATACCAGTAGCCTCCTTAAACGGAAATTGATTTCCTCCACAAGCAGTTTCCTGCTGTAGACACTTTAGCCGAGTCAAGTACTCGTCAGACCTCACCGTAGCAGCTAATCGCACATGCAACTACAACCAAATAGCCAACCAAAACATAAATGTTTTAATTAGGAACCATAATAATAAGTTGGAAACACTCTAAACCCTAAACACCGACAAAAACACAAACAAATGCAAACACTGCTAATTGTAATTTAAGAAAATCGAAAAGATTGAACATAACGACATGCATGACTCATTGTCCTATAGGTGTTGGACTAGACGCTTACACATGTCAGACACCAAACACGCCTTGAATCTAGATTGTCGGTGCTAAAAAGCAACCTTTTGGAATAAAAATGCATACTATTTTATAATTGTAGGTGAAACAATAATCAATATTGCATAACATTTCCTAAAAAATAAATATTGCACAACATAATAATTACCAATTATTATTATTACAAATTAACTAGTCTAACAGCACCCAATTCCCAAAAAATAATGAATCACAAAATAGTTTCTTATTTTCTATATTTTTCCATAATCTATCAGCTCCCAGTTCAAAAAAACAGATTTCTTAAGAACTTCAATTAAACAATAAAATTAATATATTTATGAAAAAATTGAAACACAAATTATAAAAATTAAGGGAATATATACATCGGGAGGACAATTGTTGATGAAGGAATTTGATTCGGAGAGATTATAAAGAAGCTTAAGATTCTGATCAAGCAAATTCCTGAGGCGTCGATTTTCCGATTGGAGAGACTCTAAGTCATGGTCGGAAGGGTAATTATCGTTATCGTTGGTGGTTACGGTGTGATTCCGGTGACGGAGATGGTGGCCGCATTCGACGGCGGACCAAGCGACGTCGGCGACTTCGAGTACCGTCTTTGCAACCTCTACGGCGTTGTGAGTTCGCATGATTTGATTTGATTTGAAATTTAGGAATTGGATTTGTGAAATCCCTAAATCGGATATGAATTTGTCGGAGGAACCAGGACGTCGTCGTTTCCGTGTTGTTGTGAAATATTTTGTAGGATATCCACTTTAACTATTATAATGCCTTTAACTATTATAAAAGAAATTGCTATTTTTTTTTTTTGTTACAAGAAAATGCTAAAATATTGTAATATAATGTTTTGAAATTTTTTTGAAAAAATAAACCACCAATTAGCTGCTTATTATCAATTAAGTAATATAGCCTAATTTTTTTAAAATAAAAAATATGGAGAAGATGTTGGTTAAGTCACTTAACTTAAATGGTGATTGATGCTGAACTTAATAGTAAAGACCACGGTTAGACCTCACAATTGCGATCAGGAGAGGTTGAAATCATTTGATGTCAGAATTGACCTCCGAACTAGATTAGACAGTCTAATGGACCGAATGCTGGTGGCGAAAGAAAAAGTATAGAGAAGATCTAAACTTGTAATTGATTTTCAAATAATTTTTAATTTTGTTAGGAGTACAAATCCACTTTATTCAATGTACACTTCTTATTAGTTGAAACTCAAATGGGTTCTATTTGATTATTTCAATCTTACCTTAAAAAAAATTATGTAAGAATTTTAGGCAGTAAATTGAGTTTGTGCAAGATAGTGTGTTATTTGTAGTTTTCTTCTTTTCAATAAACATTACCAACCTTGATCAAGACTACATAGGATAGAATAGATTGAGTTCAATGTTTGTAGAGAATACAAGATATTACATGAGAAGATTATAGCCATGACTGAAGATAAATATTACTATCTCCCAATAACATTCTTGAAAGAATTGAAGTTTCCAATGGATTTTAAATAAAGAGCTAGCACAAAAGTTTCATAATGTCTGTCTGGTGCTAATAACACTGAAGTGTTCAGTTTTCTTCCGAAATTATACGCCTGACTTCATTCGCAAGATCAATAACATGCTTGTCTTTGCTTCCTAAGAGATTATCAACACAAGAAATTCAGAGATAATAATATTAAAATGATGATTGCCGAAACTTTAGTTAAAGATTCTTACCTATTTGAAGGAGAGCGTTTTCAAGTACGAATAGATACTCTCTATTAGGTCCTGAGGGGCCTTCGGCTCGAACAATTTGCCTGTAATATGAAAAAGAAAGAAGTAAATAACTTCAGTAATGAATTATGAATACTCGAGTGAAGTTTAAGTTTAAGCCACAAATTGAGACTTGTAAATAGTAGTAATAACTCTGGATGAAAGATAAATAGTTAAATACCTCGCAATCTCTTCGACAGACGCAGGACCTAAATAATTTACATTGGCTTTCTTGTCTGGCGATGCTATATATCTGTAAAGTGACCACATAGATCGAATTAGCTATGATCAAAACATGAAAAAAGCGAAAAAGTTGCTAGGTTGTTTCATTCACTTACACCAGTGCCCCGGAAATGGCTGGCGTTGCAGCATTAAGCTCCTGATAAAAGATTCAGTAGATGCAAACCTTCATAAGTGGAATAACTACTGCTACTATAAAGCAGAACAAAATGATGCAACTCATAGGTCTTAAAATATCTTGCTGTGACACTTACAGTGAAAATATCCACATATTCCTTTCGATCGTATTGTTTCTCCCTCACTTCAAGATACTGTGCAGTAATTACATACAAATACAACAATGTAAAGCACTGACATAGTGACATTTGATGAAGAAAATAAGAAAGATTGAGACATAGAAAGTCTCTCGGTACTTGGTAGTGCCGGTGTTAGGGAAAGTATAATACTGCTTCAAGCAAAAAAACACAATCACTAAGATTACAACAAAATTTTATTTTTTATGTCAGGACTGCATGTCGATACCTATCTGACTCGGCATGTATTGTCCATTGGAGAAAAATGAATACTTGAACACAAATTTGAACTTTTTTGAGTAAATCAGGCTTCTCCATACACAAGAGCCAAAGTTCGAACCCTTGGCCGCTTCAAACCACTTCAGTTGAAGCAAACAAAATATTTGACGTAAAGACATTTTAAAAACTTACCGTCAATGCAATTTCTTGATCTTCTTCCTTTGAGATCTTGTAAGCAGCTCCCCACTATCTCCTTGCAAAATAGAGTAAGTATCCATTTCAAATATTGATTGCATTCGAAATGATTTGACTTATCAAAAAGTTGCAAATTACTATATTACAAGATAAATTCACAGAATAATTAAAACAAGAAACACTAAGAAGGCCAATGTAACTAAGTGAAGAGATAAAAGTTATTTGTGGAAGCAAGAGTTAACAAAAGATGAAATGCAATTCTAGTTTTACAATAACGAAACAAATTAAATTTTGTTTCGATAACCTTAAGAAACCAACTATAATTAACCGGGTAGTCACGCGACCTCGGCCATTTGACCTTAATCAGACTGCTTGTATTCTTACTTTGCAAAGTTCCAAATCCACGGCAATCCATTTCCCTCAATCTAAGTTAACCTTTTCGCGAAAGATTAAAAAGGGATTATATTGCACAACATCAGCTGTAAAACGCAACAATTTGTCATTTTCAAAACCGAACTAAACAATTCAACCTATTGAACAGTGAACCAACACTATATTATACTACGGTTTGGTTAAATGAATGGTTCAATTGCAATTTTTTCTTGAATCAAACAGTTTAAAGTAGTTTAACCATGACTCGGAGGTCTCACCGTTCAATGTCAAGTTTAGAATTTAAAACATCGATTTGCACATCGATTTAAAAGTCATCATAGTTTTCTTGGATACACATACTAGGAGATCCACATAAATAAATTGAAAAAAATTGCATTTAAGAAGCTAAAGTAAATTTTTTTTGAAAACTCAGTATCCGACCAAAGGACAGACTAATCGAGTGACATCAATCCCACCGCCCACCAGCTGCGGGCCCATTTAAAGATAGAGTTTTTACACTGTATGGACTGACCCAACACATGAAATTGACACAGAGAGAATTCGAAGTAGAAATCAATTATTATTATTATTATTTATATATAATATAAAAATTGGTTGACTTACACAAATTTCTCCTTCAGCAGGCTCTAATGTGACAGTTCTTCCAGGGAAGTCAGGGGTTCCTCTATGATCAGTAGAACCTAAAAATTGAAAACTCCATTAATTAATTAAAGAATTAAACATTTGAAGAATTAGAAAAATGAATGATAGTAGTGATAGTAGCTACCTTGGTAAAAGACACGTCGATAACCTTTGATGAAACCAACAAGACGTTCATCGTAATTAAAACCAGCTTTTGAGATCAAAGAACCATAACCAAATACCCATATTGCCATGTTGTTGGTTATGGCAACTTTCGTGTTGATAGTATTGAAACACACACAGAGAATAAAAAAAGAGTAATGTGTTCTGTCATCTTTGATGTTTTAATCCAATGGTTGAGACTGTATAGAAAAAAAAGGTTAAACAAGTAAATAATTCTAATAGTTTTTCTTTTTTTTTTTGGTAGATAATTCTAATAGTTTTTCATAATTTTGTTTGTAGTTTTTAAAAGTTTATTTTGTATTTGTTAATTCTTGAAGTATTTGCGGTCATGAATTTTTATTCTTATTTTTGGAAATAAAAAACCGCATATACCCAAAAAGAAATTACATAGCCACTATAAATGGGGGAGAGAAATACTCATAAAATCATCGGCAAGAATTTGAAGCATTTTCGGATAAGACTGAATATACACCGTAATTGTTGTAGAGAATATACAATCTATATTAACCAAAATATCAACACAACAATTAACTTTCATGTACACATTCGTAATTCTAAACTTGCCTCAAGTGATTCAAGAATAATTTAATCTAATTGATTAAACTCCAACTTGATGCACTCCCTATTTTGCCTTCCTTCAAGCTGCAAACTATTACTTTGGAATCTAGTTGAATTTTTAATTGCTACTTACCACATATCATTCAAAATTTTAAAATTTTTTATGCGATTATATTTAGTACATTATATAAACCTCTCTTGTAAAAGTTTAATTTATTTTAGACAAAATATCATCAGAGGTCTTTTATTTTTATTATTTTTAATAATTTGGTTTTTATCTTTTATTCGTAACACTTTAATTCTTTCTCTTATTTTTTTTAACACTTTGATCCTTTATTTTTTTATTTGTAACACTTCGGTTCTTTAAAGAAGATGAAATATGAAAGAATTGATGAAAATGATGAACACATTAATCAAAATTATGTCTTTTATTTAATTTTAGTCAAAAGGGATTTTTAAAAAATAGAATTGATGTTTTTTTCAATAGAATAACTTTTTTCATTATATTAAATTTGATTCTTATTTTTCCGTGTAGATTTTTTGCAAACAATTCTGTAAAAATTGAGTTCCTACTTTGATACGTATATTTCATTTAAGGGTTTGTTTGGTTCAACCGAGGGGGAGGGGAGGGGAGGTGAGGGGAGGGATTTTTAGAGAGGGGAGGCGAGGTAAAATATAATTTATTATGTTGACAAAATTACTCTCACTTTTTTATTAAAATTCTAAATTATCCTTGTTGAAATATTAAAATTTTAGGTTATATTTGTTTTTACAACAAACAAAAATTTAGGTTTTTTACTCATTACACTTTTTTTTTTGTTATATATCCATTAATTTTTTTTTGACGTAATATATCCATTATAATTTAATCCTTATTTTGAGTTTATAAGGTTAAGGGTAAAAAAATAAATCTCTCCTTCTCTCCCCTCCCCTCGTTAAAAAGTTGAACAAAACATAAAAATTTAAAATATCACCTCCCCTCCCCTCTCCTCCAAAACTCTCGAACCAAACAGACCCTAAAACAAAAATCTTTCAAATGATTAGAAAAAATATATTTACATATATCTCTCTTATTATCAGTAGAGCTGTAAAAGGCGCCCGCCCGGTCCGTCTCAGCCCGGAGGACCAAGACATATAAATGGGCTTTAGTGGGCCGGCCCATTAAGGCCCAAGGTCCGACCTGATAAGCAAAGGCATATATGGCCCGATGGGTCGGCCTATAAAGTTTCATATTTTTTTAAAAATATTTACAATTTTAAAAAATAAATAAATTCAATAGACAATAAAACTACATATGTATGAATGTATCACACACAAATTAGTTATTATAATTTTTTTTCAAATTAAGATAATCATAAAAAATTTTGTTTAATAGTTACCTCCTAACTAACAAATCTTATCTTTTGTTACTTATTTTATCTAACGATTTTATGGTAACTAGGCTCTGTTTGGATTGGTGGAATATAACAGAATGGAGCGGAGCGGAATGGAATAAAATAATGTTCCATCGTTTGGATTTGAAAAAAAAATAATGGAATGGAACTTAGCGTGATGGAAAAGAATGGAATAAATTTCATCTCGTACCATCACATACCTTCAATTTTTTCTTCTCTTTCTTAAAATTTCCAAACAATGGAATGAAATAGTTATTCTATTCTCCTCCATCTCATTACACTCCACTCTATTCCGCTCAATTCCATTGTATTCTATCAATCCAAACGGAGCCTTAAAATTCCTTAAATTTAGCTAAAACTATTTTAGAAATTTTTTAATATATTTTTTAAAATTTTTTAAGGTGCCGGCCCAAAAGTCCGTGGGTCAAACCCATGATGGCCTGGAGGCTAGTCCGTTAAAGCCCAATAATTTTTTTTAAAGCCCATCTCGTAGGGCTAAGGGACCCGCTCAGTAGTTCATGCCATTTTTTACAGCTCTAATTATCAGTTGCCAAATCTTTATATTTTTAGCAGATTGATCACACAATTAAAAAAAAAGCATGATTGATCACCATTCCATTTTCTATACCATGACAGCTTCAAAATTCTCCACATTTAATTCGGTGATACTCTCAAATAACAAAAATAATTTGTTCACATTTCCTTGGATCTAACCTAAGAATTTCTCTTGTTTGATATAACACGGATTTTTTTTAAAGATATTTTATTATTAATAATAAAATATACTTATTTTTAGAAAGATATTATTGAATAATATATTTAATAAGAAGATATTATTCAAAACAAATATATTTAGTACTGTATATATTACTAGAGTAGAATTTGTTGATACTCCTTAATCCTTATATTCTAAGTACTCTTTAGATGGGAAGAAGAGGTGCTATTAAAAAAATAAAAAAAAATGGGGAGAAAAGGTGTACTCTTCGAGGAAAAACCACAAGTTAATGAGTGTTCTTCATTTGCCTCTATTTTTGTTTCAGGATTTATATTGATAGGCACAATCAAGGTTTATTTATCCAGGTATTCCTAGTATGATAAATCAACATGTCGTAATTATATACATTCATTCCAAAATAATTTGAAAAACAATAACATTTGTTGCTTTTTTTTTTTTTGTGTTGATGAATTAATCTCAAGTGGTGGTGGTGTTCAAAACTTCACAAAACATGCTTATCTGTACTTCAAAGAAAAAACTCGGAATAGTTCGGGTTTGCTTCATGGACCTAGGTTGAAGAGCTTAGATGTTAGCAGCCATGCTGATGAACAACCGGAAACTTCCTCCACTTCGTCTAACTTGTATGTGATTTTATTGTTCTTTATATTTTAACATCGTGTAGTTATGGTATTAGAGTCTGGTTACGATCCAGGGATCTATAGATTACGTGATGCTTAATATTGCATAAAGTTGAGCACTAATGCAACCACAATTGTGGTTGCGAAGCACATGTATTTATTGCTTTGTTCGGCCTCCAAAACCTTTATATTGTGGCTGCATTTGCGAGCCACAACCATGTTTTCTATTTTCTATCATGTCACCGATTAATTAGATAGCATGGTAGCGGAAGATTGTACTTATACTACTATGTCTTACATCCCCCATTTACTTTGTATTTTCAGAACTACTCTCGATTGCGAGCCCTTGAAGATGTTATCAGGATCATGTTACCTACCACATCCAGATAAGGTGGCGACTGGAGGAGAAGATGCTCATTTTATTTGCGCAGAAGAACAAGTAATTGGTGTTGCAGATGGTGTAGGTGGCTGGAAAAAGCGCGGCGTCGATGCAGGAGTGTATGCCCGTGAACTTGTATTCAATTTAGAAATAAGAATTAAAAAGAAACCCAAACGTTCTTTAAATCCATTAAGGGTGTTAAAGAAAGCTCACTCAAAAACAATGGCAAAGGGTTCATCAACGGCTTGTATCATCGCTCTTAACGATAATGTATTACATTTTCAACAATTTCACGAATCCTAAGTTCTTAAGTATAATCTCTGATTACTGTTTTAGCTGCATCATGATTGACTGAATACAATCTTTCTTGGTCCAGGCACTAAATGCTATTAATTTAGGTGACAGCGGATTCATTGTAATTCGCGGTGGAAGCATCATTTTCAAGTCTCCTGTTCAACAACATAGCTTCAACCACCCATATCAATTAGGCAGTGAGAAAGAATGTGATGATGCAAGCTCTGGCGAGGTACCATTCACTCATTAACATCATGATCTTAGTAATAAAGGATCAAATTTCACTGTTCTTTCCTTTTAAACAAGTTAAAACAAACTAAGCATATCTTTTGTTATATGTGTGTAGGTTTTTACGGTACCTGTTGAACCAGGAGATGTCGTTGTTGCCGGAACAGATGGCTTATTTGACAACTTGTACAACGAAAATATAACTGCAGTGGTTGAAAGTGCAATTAGAGATAGATTAGAACCACAAGTAACTGCTCAGAAGATAGCAGCATTGGCTCAACAGCGGGCCTTCGACAAGAACTGGTGGTCGCCATTTTCAGCTGCCGCTTACAAGGCTAGACGCCACTATCCTGGCGGAAAACGTGATGATATAACAGTTGTTGTGTCTTACATTTCTAGCTCACTGAGTGAATGAGTGATATTTTTGACAATTTCATCTCCCCCTTATTTTATGGGCTCCGAATTGCATGCAGTCAGTGAAGATCTAATCGCCTGGTTAAAATTGGATGGTCCAAATATAAAGAAGTTTTAATCAAACTGAATAACTGTTTTATATTTGAATTGTCCAATTTTAACCGGACGGCCAAATCTTTCCCGACTACATGCAATTTTGACCACATGCAATCCAAATTCTATTTTATGTATATTTGGCTGTTGTGGTGCTAAGGCTACCTTTCATTATTTATTTATTTAGAAATAGTACTTAATTCAAACAATAGCTGCCAAGTTACACTTAATATACATACTTAAATTATAAAAAATTATAAGTACATTTGATACGTTGGAATGCAAGTTTGAATTATGTACTTCTCAATATTTAATATGAGTGAGTTTTCCACTAGACTCAAAAAAAAAAAAACTTTGTTACATAACCCACGAACAAGTATACTCAAGATTTTTTCATAATTTAGCAAATGCTAAATTCTAAACATGTTGTTGTGTTAGCAACATCATGTTCTTAAATTCCCTGAAATCAAGCTTGCCATCTAAATTAGTGTCATATGAGTAAATCATTGATCTACTATCCTTTTCTTCATCCCACATACCAAGTCTCTTCAACACACATTCCAATTCTTGACTAGTGATGAATCCATCTCCATCCAAATCAAACACCTTGAAAGCCTTCAAAAGGTCACTTTCTATCTCATCAACATCACCAGTTTTGTGATTCAATATGGAATCATAAAAGAACATGAACTCACTCAAGTCTAGACTCTTTTTTCCCACTAGAGATTCTAGCTCCTCTATGCTAAACTTGAAACCTGTTCTATCTAACAAAAGGTTCAGCTCTTCAAGCGTTAAAAATCCATCACTATTTATGTCTAACTTCTCAAAAATCAGCTCCAATTCTTTGGGAGTTAGGGGACACATAGTGGCAAAGATTCACCAATAGGGTATATATGGATATGATAAGATTCTCATCTCACACACACATATAAATACTCATACGTGTAAGGTTTAAATTAATTGCACATAATAAATATGTAGAGACAAGTTTATCATTTGGATGGGAGTATTGTTGAGGAAATTTTGCACAAAACGCACGTCACATTTTGTAGTGTCTGAAGACTAGAATTTTCTAGTATTTGATTTCCTTTTTTGATGGAGACAACACAAAGACTAGAATTTTCTAGTATAATCAATACTGTATTTACTCTATCAAATTATTGACCCATTAAAACAAAGAACTTAAAAGAATGTAGATAAAATTTTGCCAATAATTTTTAACCATGCTAATTTTAATTTCAATAACGAATTAAAAGTTGATATTATAGACTATTATAACAAATTGAGTTGGTTTAAATAACCATAATTGATTTTCTCACTTTAATTTACACTTTTTTCACTTCTAAAGAGCCAAATTCAACAAAATGTTCTATAATAATAGAAACGGAATAGATCAAGTAAAATTAAGCATACGTTTAGCAGAATCTAAAGTGTTAATTAGAAGCATAGTAACTGTCATAGGTCCAACCCCACCAGGCACAGGAGTAATAACGGATGCCACCTTTATGACTTCTTCAAAACATACATCACCTACTAGACGATAGCCATCCTCGCAGCTAGGATCCTGTCACATTTTAGCCTCAAGCTTGGTTAACTGATATTCAGCAAGCACAATGTGAAAAAAACATATCAAGTGGCAACTTGAAAGCTCACCTCAACAGGACTTGTTCCAACATCGATCACAGTTGCACCAGACTTTATCCAGTTCCCTCGGACCAAGCTAGGAACTCCAGCAGCTGAAACTACAATATCAGCTTCTGAGGTGATCTGTTCAGGGTTTTCTGTAAATGCATGTACGATGGTGACTGTTGCATGGTGTCTCTGCCAATATAAAAGAATGTGTTACTCCTAAAATGAAAAATGTGGTGAAACCATTATTTCAGGCTTTTGAATGAGTTTAATTTGTATGCACTGTCAGTCTAAATATATATAACAGTGACATAATTGTGAGATATGATTGAATGCATGTATAAAAATTTCATACACTGACAGTACATACAAATTAAATTATTTTAATTACCTGCAATAATAACGATGTTGGAAGACCAACTATATTACTCCTTCCTATCACCACAGCCTTCTTGCCCATAATCTTAACTCCAGATCTAATCAACAACTCAATGCAGGCCTTTGGAGTACAAGGAGTAAACAATGGTTCCCTTCCTCTTAGAGCAAGATTCCCCATATTAAGAGGATGAAAACCATCCACATCCTTTTCAAGACATAGAGCATCCAAAATCTTTTCCTCGTCCAGATGCTGTCCCAAACATTTTGCAACAAATCAGTCATGGTACAGCTCCGAATCTTGAATATGTTTGCTAATCCTCATTTGATTAATTATTTGTTATGAATATACATCTGACATGCAAACTTAGTATTCAAAAATAGAAGAATATTGCATCTGCAAATGACTCCTCCGAACAACAAAACTTAGGGTTGTAGTGGATTGGATTATTTTGATGTACTATCTCATTTAATGAACGACAGAAATCAATTCAGCTTTCATCTTATTCTTCCACATTTACATGATTATATTGGACCATAACTACTTATATATGTTATTTCTAACAGAGTGTGTAAATGCTCACAAGTCACAAGTGATGGTAGACAAAAAAAGTGTCTGAAAAAGAGTCTAACTCTAATTCAAAGAAGGAAGAGGAGAGTCTTTGATCTGTTCTAGTCAGTCGATAAAAAAATGAAGTGATGGAGATATGGAAAATAAAGATAGGTCATAGATTTGTAATGTCAATTATTTTCAAGGATTTCAAAGTAATAGTAAAGTTGCATAACTAGAATGGTTTACAACACTCATCCATAGCCATCACCAAATAGTATAAAGAATGTAAGCAAGAAGAAAAGAGCAGATCAAAACAAATGAACAAAAAAAAACATAACATTGTTTAGTTGGTGGTGCAATGTAATCAAAGTACAAGAAAAAACTGTTGTTAACAATCGCAGGAAAAACACGTTACATAACGAAACAAATCAAGAAAAAGAATTAAATTTAGAAACCACTCCTAGTCCTAAGAGACTATCTAACTAAATCGTCAAATTCCAAGAGATATCAATGATAAAGATATCTTGAGATATTTTCTGAAAATTTCAACAAAAACAAAGCCAAATTCCAAGAGATCTCAATGATAGTTGTTTCAGTACAGAAGACCATACATGTTTCTACTTTTCTTTCATAATTAATGTGGTAATTTACACATTCAGATAAAGATTGTGGTTTGCCTTTGCACAATTTTTCTTGAATAAAAACTAAGCCGAGACTAAAATTGTGAAATTTCGTCATATAATGGAAAAACATTATAGATCCAGAAATTACTTGTGGTAGAGGAAGCTGGACAAGAATCCCGTGAATTGATGGGTCCTTGTTAAATCTAATGACAGCATTTTGAACATCAGCATCTGCACAATCAGTAGGTAATTCAGTCACCACGGACTTCATTCCAACTTCTTCACAGGCAATTATCTTGTTGTGAACGTAAGTAAGAGAATCCCTCCTCTGGCCCACTAAAATAACAGCTAACCCAGGGACTTTTCCAAGACATTTCTTCATTTGTCTTACCTGATCAGCTATTTTAGATCTGATTTCCGTTGCCATCAACTTTCCATCAATCACCGTAGGAGTTTGCTCATTAACTGTCGCAAATAGAAGCAAAACAGTGTGTCAATGGGATGCCAATTGTTGGTTGCTAGGTATCTATTTCGAAGACTGCATGTAAAGAATTATAAGAGCAATTGGACTTAGAACCTTGTTCCTCTTCCTCTAGAGATGTCGTTTGTTGGTGTGTTTATGTTCATGATATTGTCATTTACAGGCAGTGATCATCATGGCATTGCCCAGATAAAACAATATATTTCTCAACACTTTCAGGCAAGAGAGCTTAGTAGGCTCCAATGCTTCTTGAGATAAAGGTGACATAATCCATGGGAGGGCATTGTAACTTCTTGTATAAGTATGCCAGGAAATTCTAGAGGAAACAGGTTTGATGAATGCTAAACCTATTGACACTCTTTAGCATTGTAACGAGTATTATATTTAAATGTACCACAGACCCAAACAGTGTACCGACTATGTATACCCCGTGTCCCTAATTCTTGGAGAATTGTGAACCGCGTACCCGAACCCATACCACATATTGAAATGAATTGCGAACCGTGTGACTATGGTTATGAGTGCTGTGATCTATATGCTCCACCTAGAGGCAGAGTATGAGAATTTGTGTAAAGGAGTAATATGGTCTAGTAGTATCATGTAAATATAGTAAATAAATAGGATGATGTTAATATTTGTATTTGTGTTATTACAATTTAGTTTATACCTAACATACCTACATTGTGTAAAATGCAAATTGACTCATGCTTTCTTACTTTCTTCTTTCTCAAACAAATAGCAATAAAATAACTGACAAACCAAGGGAAAGAGATGCTTACAGCTTTTATGTATGTCTGGAATACTCTGACATGAAGAATTAGGAGTCCAGGTGTCAGGAAGGTCCAGAGATGCAAGAGAAGGAGACATTAAAATTTGGTCTGATTGATGGTCTTTCAAGGTGTGAAGAAACCTTGTTTTTTGTGGAAGACGCCTTCTCAGACAATTCAGCCATGTGACTGCCACCAAGCCCATAATAGTTGTCAAGTTTACATCAACGGCACTTCTATCTGTAGCAAGGTTACTGGAGAATCAGTTTTCTCAATCCAAATTTTTTTTTGTCTCCAAGGAAGGAACATTAAGTGATGAAAAAAAAAGCCCATGTCCAATTTATAAAGATATGACATTGATAATTTGATATAAAAAAAAAAAAAATCTTGACCAAGAGTGAATTTTCCTAGAGTTCATAAGTTGAAGTTTCATGTGATGGTTAGTTATACTTGGGATAAGTAAGAGTGGTGACATTAATGAACCACTCTTACTTATCCCAAGTATAACCATCACATGAAACTTCAACTTATGAACTCTAGGAAAATTCACTCTTGGTCAAGAATTTTTTTTTTTTTTAAAAGATCGAAGAATGTTGGTCAAGAAATATATATTTTTTGTGAAGGTCAAAGACTGTTGGTCAAAAAATATATTAATTAAGCTAAAACTAAGATATTCCCAAGTATATTTCTTTAGTGATGCTTTACAAGAAATCAGCATCACTAATCACTAAGCATTGAATAAATAACTGCATGTTTTATAAAAATTATGATAACATAAAATTGATGAAGCTGTATAACTTTGCCTACTCTACCGCAATATTTTTTGCCACAGTTCCTACCAAATTTAGGAACATCACAGCTTTTTTGGTTACTTTCTCTAGCAAGGCCATGACATGGACATAAATGAACAAATTTATGTTTTCGGACTACACAAAATCTTTACATAAAGGCAGAAGAAAAATTCTAGACAGAATATAGTTTGCAGTATGGTATGTATATGAAGCAGAAACAAGCACTCCAACCACACCTGAACACTCAAACCAACCAAAACGGTGGTGGCATTTGTTACCTTTAACATACATATATACTTATAAAAAATCTAGAAGTGGTCCTACATCAAAGTTATATTAAGATTTTTCCTAGAAAAATTCAAACAGATTCAGATTCAAAAACCATATCAGTGAGATGAACATCTGATCAGAAAATCAAATAACTTCTGAAAATTCTAATTTTTGTTTTGCTAGAAATAGCCAACTATATGAACAAAATGCAATTGTTCTCATTCAAAAATTCAAAGCCAAGAATTCAAAAACAATAACATACTGAGAATGATTTATATCAAATTTTCCAGCAATAATACCCTCCAGAATTTCTTTCACATAGTAAAACTTATCAAAATGCAACCAGTTTTAACATGCAAAATCAAAACACATAAATATTACATTTCATCACAAAAATCATCACATTTAACTTAAAACAGGAACAATTTTTGGAAAAACACAGTATTAAATGCACACATTTCATCACATTTGAACAATCAAAAGTAACAGCAGCAACATCAAACAGAAAAATAACAAAGGAACATATTTAAACCCTTAGGGTTTTGGAATTTGGGGAAAATTATACCTATTGAAATAGGAAGACCGTAGAAATGCAGAGAGATCCACGGCGGCAATGGGGATGCAATCTGGTGACGGTTTGGCTCGCCGGAAAAAGATGGTGGCGTCGATGGAGTCCTTCGATGAGAGTGCGTGTGTGAGTGAGGAGGGGGTGGTAGCGTATGGTCTAGATTTAATCTGGAGAGAAAAATTGAATTTGAACCATTGGATATATGAGAGTGTATGTTATGGATCGAGCTGCTATGAAGTGTGCAAGTCACCGTATCAATGACCAATAACGACTCAGTGAGAGTGTAGGAAGAGGGATTTGGACCGTTGATTTCAAATCAATAGTTTTTAATTAATATTTTTTTTAAGAATTGATATTTTGTTCACCGAACTAATTCGAGAAACATCAATTTTACTGATTATTTGTGGGGTTGTCCATTTAAAGTTATATATATGTTGAAAATTTTAGATATATATATCACCATATAATTCTACTAAAGAGTTATTTTATGGGTCTTATTTAGACACATCATCTTAAAGCAAGTCATTTATTATTTATTTCAATGATGTAACTTTAAAAAACTTATATTGGACCTACAACTTTACCTCATATATTAATATTTTATTTATATTGAATTTTATTGTTACTTAAAAAGGTAAAAACAAATACATAAAACTAATATTTTAATCAAAATAACTATGATGTTCCATTGCTTCATAAAGTCACGAATCTCCGGCCGGAGCACTACACCTCCATGCTTTCCACAAAAAGACAAAAAAGTTTGCTTTATCACATATCATGCTGGCGGATCAAAACAAAATAACCTTTGCCGGAGGTGCTCTTAGTTTTAAGGTGGAGAAATTTTATTTTTTATGCACCTTTGTCTTCTTGTGGAGGTTAATCTACGAAAGGTATTAAAATGGAATCTGGTAGTGAGGACAATACAAAGTAGAGTGGATTGGGCATCAATATCCATTTTCTATTTATCTTATCTTAAATTGCCGGTAAAAATAAGAAAGACAATAGTAAGGATCCAAAGACATTTCTTGTGGGGAGGAGCTTGGGGGAGTGGTAAAATCCCATGGGTTAAATTGGGGGGATGTTTGTAGGAATAAGGAGCAAGGTGGATTGGGGGTTAAGAATACGAAGCGATTTTGTATGGCATTTTTGACAAAGTGACGGTGAAGATTATTATTGAAATCGAATTTATTATGAAAATAAATTTTGTCTGCTCGGTATGGAGTGGTGGATCAGGTTCAACTCAATTTCAATAGAACAAAAGGATGGTTGAATTGGTGGAAAAATTTGATGTCCATTGGCTTATAAAATGGTCCCCAAAGAAATTGGTTTGATGACATTTTTAACAAAAGTATTGGTAATTGTACGTAGTTCTGATTAGTTTTGGTATGATTATTGGATTGGTAACTCATATCTTCAGGAGGCTTACTCTCTTCTTTATAAAGTCTCTTTTCAATCATATTTTACCATTCAACACATGGGTGCTTGAGAAAATACAATGTGGTCTTTGAATCTACAGTGGTGACGCCCTTTCTTTTCTTGGAAAGAGGATTTGTGTATGAGCTTGTCGAAGATATCGGGGTCGTTAAATCACTTAAATGTTGAGGATGTGTGAAAGTATCGACTAAATGGTGGAGGTTTGTATTCGGTGTAATCTCTTCTTCTTGAATTCCTCTTTGGATCCACACAAATGTGTGTGTATGGGGTGGGGGGTGATATGTATTCACCTTAAATAAAATGTGTACCGAAAAATCCAAGTAATTTACGTCTAGTGGTGTGCTTCTTTTCTTTCTATGTTCCTTCTTTTCATTGGTAAGTTTTCCGTCTAGTGCCAAGTTTATGCATAGAATAGAAGCAGCCATGTTGGTCTTGTATAAACTCAACATATTATAACATTGTATAAGTTTAATTAACAGTAAAACTGTCAAAATTATAGTGAACAACTGCAATTTTATAAAAATTACACTTTATTGTTTTAAAATTTTGCCAAATCCACCACCGACCCAAAAATATTTATTAAGGGCTAAGTGGTATAGTAGATGTCTCAAACCTCATAAACATAACCTATTACATATTTGATGTTTAACTTTGATGTTTAACTAATACCAAGAACTAGTAAAAGTAATCATCAAAATACACTAGGTACTACAAAATTTCAAAATAGCGACAAAAATTTAGAGATGAAAAATCTAAAATCTTTTTCCAGTTTGGTTGTTAAGTGTCAATAATCATATAATTAAATTGGTGATCCGACCAACTTTATTTTTTTATGTTTCTAATTTCGTAGTTATTTCAACATTTTCTAATAATATATTTTAATATTATTTTGAACTAGCAATTTATTGATTACATTAATATATTATTAATTTGATTTGCCCGAGTGGCAAATGACTCATCGTACACTTAAAAAAAAAGTAACATTTATATAGTTGCAACTCCAAATGTAAACGATTTAGGCACATTCGCCCAAATTAAATAAAGATGAAATAGAAAATAATTTAATAAAATATGTATTTTTGAAGTAATTAAAGGACCTATATTGTTGTGTATGTGCCTAAATGATTTTTGTTTAAATTGCTATCATACTATTACTACTTTAAATAATTGGCTAGAGGTACAAAATCACATAACTCGAGTGTTGTATAAAGTAAGTCTCATAGAGAGAATAATTTACCTTATATTATATATCCAACAAGAAATAAATTAGAAATTACTTGGTGTTAACTTGCAGTAAATTTCATAAAACTATATATGATACTATAATATTGTTTTGACACAATGAAAGAATATCCAAATTAAAATATAAAAAATGTCCCGTAAATATAACTAATATGATAAAAAATAATCTAGAGAAGTTTAACCTAATTCAATCTATGAAATTAGTTTGTGAGGTGATAATTGGCTCTACCTTATAAACTCGTGTTCATACCATCTTTCATTTGATGCAAGATTTCTTAACACACTCTCTCACATATAAACTATTGGGTTTGACGTGTCGATATAAATGGTGAGTGATCTGATTGCGGAAACCTGATAGTAGGTGACCCAACAAATTTTTGAGAAGCTCTAATACCTTCTTAAAGTTGAAAATTACGACTAACTAAACTTACAAAATTGACTTGTAAGAAGAAAATTACCTATATTTTATAAAGTTACGACCAGATCGTCTCATATTTTATATAAGACTTTTTAATAAGAGATATTTGATATGTTGGATGAGAGTTCAAATTTGTAATTTCTCATTTTCAGCACTAAATATGTGTGACGAGTTTCGTTATAATAAAAAGAAAAAAAAAAGATTTTTTATTTTATTTTAGAAACTTTGCAATTAATTTAAAGAAAAAGTGAAAATACTTTTGAATGAATGATTTATGTTAATTTTACATACCTTCGATGGATCAAAACAAGTAAAGTTGGTAATGACATGGAACATGATTAGGCCACCACTAAACTCCCATGATAGGAACAAGCACATAATCTTAATAGTAATTGTTGTCTTAATTTGTTGAGTGGTGGCAACGGCGAACGTTGACATCAATGACATGAGATAGCTAATATTGAGTGGGAAAAAATAATCCACCTAAAAGTAAAACTGAAAAGTGCACTTGATTGTCTCTATGATCAACAACGTACACATTTTTATTTTACATTTTGATGATAAGGTGAAGCTATATGATGTAATCACAGTGTACAAATTTCTTTTGTATTATTCCTCCGTTCCTAATAAAGGAAAAACTCACTTTTCCTTTTTGACTTAAATTATTAAAAAAAAAAATCAACTTCTTTTCGAAAAATTATTTTTATAAAAAAAATGTAAATTGTACTATTTAATTCTTTTTCACTTTCAACTTTTTTCAATAAGCAATAACTAATGAAAGTTGTTATTACTTATTATATCTTCTTATGAAATTTATTTAAAAAAAATAGGAAAATTCTAACATGAACCACTTCTTCAAATGGTCTATGGTGGACCATTCATGAAAAATCATATAACGAATACGAATTTTACAAAATCCACCGTTAGATTGAAAGTTTATATAATATAGATCATCTATAGAAAATTTTAGAAAAATTGAAAATCATTTGATATGTTATTGAGGCCCATCAAGATTAACGGTTTATTAAATACTGTAAATCTTGATAAATTCCAATAAAATATCAAATGATTTTCAATTTTTCTAATTTTTTTTATGGATGCTCTATAAGATATAAATTTTCAATCTACCAATAAATTTTGTAAAATTCGTATTCGGTAGATCATTTGTCCACGGTGGACCACTTGTGAAGGTGGTCCACCGTAGCATTAGCCAAAAAAATATATTTCAAATTATCATGTATTAACTTTTCGTACCGTCATAAAATGGTGACTAATCTTTGTTGAATATTTTGATTTTTTTTATATACAAGAGTAAAAAACGGAACTCTGAATTTGATAAAAAAAACAATTTTATAAAATGCATTCTTTTTTCAAAGCTAAAGTTTATTTATTATAAAATACAAGTAACAATCCATCATCCAAATTTCAATTTATGTTTTTTTCGTTTGTTTTTTCTCAAAATTTGTTCTTAACGTCGGACATAAAAACTTATTGAAAGAGACAAAACTCTTTTCTTTTTTTGGTAAATAGAGACAAAAATCTTTAAACGTTAATGTAAATAACTCATTAAGTTACTACACTTTTTTTTAACAAGTAGTCTAGTGACTGAAATTTCACATTTTTAAAGTGAAAAAATGGTAGTACCAAGATTCGAACCTCAACCACTGCATTTTACATACAATGTCCCTATTAACTGAGTTATGTTCATGGAGATAAAGTTACTAATATTTATAGAAAGCTATTTGTTCTCTTTTATATTTTTACATTTTCATAAATATATATAGACACACAAGATTATTTTTTCATAAATATCAATACGTAAGAAGATTATTTTTTCATATACTAGTATTACAAGTGAATTTACAATATTGATATTTCTCTTAATTACATGCTTTTTTTAAGATTGCTATCTAACTTAAAAGACCGATTAATTTGAAGGATATTTGCAGAAATTGTCCATTTATAACTATTTTTTATTTTATATGAACACTAATCTAACATAGGAAGTGTCACACAAAAAATATTCCAACCTAAAATTTTAAGATAAATATACTCCAAATCCTAAATTTTTACCAACAGGCTGACTCATAAGGGTTATATTTCTCTTCCAAGTTGTCCTTGAATGTTGTTTAGAAGTGGATGATTACATAAGTTGCAATTTAGAATCTGATTTGATTCTCTTCGATGTAATGTTGTTTGGTACATAATGGAGTTGGAGGCTTAATGGAATTGCTGACACACTCACACATCCATCCACCTAATCATCATGAAATGTTAGAATATAATTTTGATAGTACAAAATAAAACATTAGCTAGCTAGTGTGACATATATTGGATCATCTATCCATCAATCACTCAATTTAAGTTAATATTCTCTTGCCATTTATAGATGTAATCTTTGCTTTAGCACTTTCAAAGCAAGTGTATGTCAAGTGCTGTTAATGACTAACTAATATCACCTCATCAATTTATTGTGAATATATATAGTGAATTTTGTCATTTTTTCCCTATTTTTTCTTTATACGTAAAGTTTTAAATTGAATCCTCTATATATCTCTTCTAAATTTGTATATTTTTCTTAATTTAACGCTCTCTCTTCGTTATAAACTGATTTTATGATGAAGAGAAGTGAATGAGATTAGATACATAAAAAGAAAAATGAAAAAAGATGATTCAAATTAATCTATAAAAATCAAGAAATTCCTCTTCTTCACTATTATCTACATCTCTCTTTTCTAACTCTCTATATCTCTTTTAATCTCGCTCTCTTGATAAGTGCTTGGTTGGTTTGCCATTTATATCCCAAACTCAGATTCCCACATTTCACGGTGTATTTTCATTGCAAATTCATGAAGCTACAAATTGGAGCCTTTAGTTTTCGTGCTCTTGAGAGACATACAAATGTGGTTTCAAACATACAATAAAAGAGAGAGATCAAGAATAAAGAGATATGTTGAGGAGTATTAAGAAGTTTCGTGGAGGTGGTTTAGTGGGAGTTTTGCTCGTAATTCTTGTATTCCTTATCTGGATTGGTGTCAAGATCCTATGAGTTTTATTGTTAACTCGTAGTTTCTTGTGTTTTTTGTAAGAGATTGAGTACCCCTTGTATTCCCTTATAATAAAATCTCTTTGCTTATCAAAAAAATAAATTAAGAAGTTCCGAAAATTCAAAAATCATAGTTCAAATTCCTACTATTTGTTTGAAGTATTTAAATACCTTACCACCCAAATCAAATACATTTCCCCTTAATTGCATTTTTTTTTACATGATTATGTGACTTTAGTCACTACTTGTTTTGACGATTTCAGTCTCTTATATTTTTCCTTTCGTAATTTGGTAATTTCCCTATAACTTCCTCCAAAACTCAGTAAATTAGGGTTAAAAGTGTAATTAATTACTTTTTTATAAAAAATTGTTTAAGCGATTTGTGTATGATATACCAACAATATTCTCATATCAATACCGAAATTTGAACTCAAATCTCTGTGAGATCTAAACTAATAATTTGTTGGATCAGATTATATCAAATCAAACACATATTGATCCTTGTTTTATCATATGCAAACAAAATAACAAAGAAAATGACAATAGTAGTAAAGAGAAACATTATTTTATTTAAACTCTTAGTTTGAGAAACATAAACAAAAAGTTAAAGAAAAAAGAAAAGGAAAAATATAAGAAAATGGAGCCAGAAGGGCATTGGGAAAGATTAGTACAAATGCACAAAATCTCTCTTGACTTCATTTAAGTAGGAAAATTTGTGATGTTAATTAATTCTAATAAAAAGGAACTTTGATCTTGCTTATGTTTTGACATTCTTTCCTCCAAGCTTAATATCATTAGGAACATTGACCTCAACACTTTCAAAAATGTCTGACCCTGTTTTTGTAGCATCCTTTATTGGCAATTCTTGTCCCTCATTTTGTGTTGTATTGTTCACACTGTCTTTGCTTTTCCCCCACACCACAGTGTATAGTCCACACACAATGATAATAGCTCCAATAATACTACAAATTTCATAAGAATAAAAAAGTATTAAATATAATCACATACATTTGTATCATATGAGTGCCGGATATTGAGACACGTTATATGCTAAACATATTTTCAACTCGATTTACGCTGCCATCTAGGTCAACACCATTTGGACAAAATAACCAACTACTAAATCTTTTGAAAAATACCTTTGCCACCCTATTCATTTTCTCGCGCATCCCATAAATTTACTAAAATACCCTTGTCTGCTACTTAAGTAGCGAATAATATTTTTTAAAAGTTCTCATTTTTATAATATCCGTTACTTAAATAGCGGAAGAGTAAAAAAGAAAAGGCGTAGAGCGCGTGAGTAACTGATAGGTAGCAAAAATAAAATTCAAATTTTTTATGGATTGGCCCACTTATATTTCAACCACAATAATTAGAGGGACATGTAATTTGATCATTCGAATTAAAAATAAAAGGGTATAAATAATAAATTAATGAAACATTGGATACCTTCCCAAATGAGTTTGCTCAGCTAAGACAATAGAACCCAATGCAGCTGTGATGATCATACATAAAGGGCTGAAGGAAGTAACAAACACAGGCCCACGTTCTCTTGTCACAACTCCTTGTACATAGTATGCCATTCCAGAACACACAATACCCTATACATCTCAAATTAAATGATACATTAATTAATCTAATTAAGCTAAGTAACAACTTACAAATTAAAAACAAGCATAGCATATATTATGAAAAAAAATTGAAATTACTTACAGAGTAAACACAAGCAAGAAGTCTAGAGTCAAAGCCTAAAGACCAAACACTCATGTCACGTTCAAATATGAAGGTTGCAATTGCACCTTCAAAGATACCCAAAAAGCAAATCCAAGCAGTCATAGAGAGTTCTGCTGGGTACATCTTCAAAGTGAAAGACTGAAAATCCACAACTCACATTTATTAGTTCATGCACATTATTTTTTTTAATTAGATTTCATATCTTGGACTTGATTAAAACCACAGCTTAAAAAAATTTAAAACAAAAATTAAAGACAAAAAAAATTAATCTAAAATCATCAATACTAAATTTAGAGAGCGAGTTACAGATGGATTTCAGATATTTCCTCTACATTATTTCTTCGACTTTGATTTTTATGAAAAAAATCAATATTTTCTAATAGTGATATATAATTTAATAAAATTGACGTGAAACTCGGGTAAAATATATGACTTGTAGATTTTTCAAACTATTAAACCTATGTAAGTTTTAACAATCTAGAGCAGAATATCGAAAATGTGTTAGAGAATACGCTGTTAGTAAAAAAATAAATTGAACGGCCACTAGACTATTTACCAAAAATAAATAAATTTGAACGGCAATATGTTGTTAGTAATTAAGTGTACATACTTGCAAGATAAAGAAACTAGCCCAACCACCACAACTGCAAATGAGCATTATAGTCCCAGCCACAAAATTTTGTTCAGAGGGTTCAGTGCTTCCACTTTCATGCTGATTTGTTGATTGTCCCTTAATGAGTTGAAAGGCAGGGCCTTTGTATAATGTCATAACCATTGCTCCCGATACAGTTACAACTGTTCCAACTACTTTTGCTATGCTGTGAATTTTTCTGAAGTTAACGGTCTCTAACCTGAAAATTATAAGGTCTCAATTAATTAATTACAAGTTTAATTTATTGATATAATTATTTTACAACTGTATTCGATGAAAATTTTAAAAAAAATTCGTTTAAGTTTATTAGGTCAAACTTTTATTACTATGCTGATAACTCGTGGTTGAAAATTTGTTTTTATTGCATAAACACAACTTCTAAAAATATGAACATACTTTTTTTTTATTTTCCTAAATATGAACATATTTTTTTTTGTGTGTGTGACAAGAACATGAACATATTCTTAAAGAGTGTGAGTGTGACACAAAATAGGCACTGTTATTATTTTTAAGAGTTTGGAAGATATTCTAAAGAATGAGAATTTTATGTCATGACTTGTCTCCAAATCAAAAATGTATTTTATTTATCAAATTAATCCTAGAAAAACCAACATGAGAACTAATTTTTTTGGGTACATAACATGAGGACTATTTGAGTAAAAAAAAAAAGAGGACTAATTTAATTAGACAATAAAATGCACATTCAAATATGTCAACCATCATTTTGAATTTAACCTCTATAATGAGGAAGTTGCTTAAGAGAATAAAGTAATTAGTCACCAATGTTTGATTAAAAAAAAAAATAGTTGTTGTTAGTTATATGCATGTATGAATTAAACTCAATTATTTTAATTATTGATTTTTTTATAGTTTCAAAATAATCTAGCAGCGAAACTCATATACACTAAGTGCTAAAAAGTGAAAAATTATTGAATCTAACCCACATCTCACCATATTAAATGTCTCGATAACTTTTTCATCATACACTTACAAAACAAAAATACTAAATTATATTATTTATAATATACTTTATTATTTGATGTCATAAAAGAAAAAAACTCTAATTTGATTATTTACTCCATTAATTTTCATGAGGGTCCCCCTGCAAAGCAGAGTGTGCAACTAGCCAAAATAATGCAACTAGCTTTTTCTTGCTTAAGTGCACAAGCATCCTTTAATTTGTTGAGAAAAACAAGTGTGAGTAGTGTGGGGAAGTCCCACATTGGTTAAAATGTTGAGACTTGAGGCATTTATAAGTGAGAGGACCCATAAACCTAATGCCTTAAGGTTTTGGGTAAGAGTGTGGAGTCCAACTCACTTATATCAATGTTCTTAGTCATCGTGTGGATGATTCCCAAGCTGCCCCTCGTGTTCTAACATAATTAATAAAATTATGGTAAAGTGATTAAATCTTTTATGTCACCTGAAAATGATTGCCATTATAAAAGTAATAGCTGGAAGAATGTTAACGGTAGCAGATGCAAATGTTGTTGATGTGTTCTTCATTCCCAAGTTGTACAAATTTTGATCAAGCACTGGCCTGTTCAAAACAAATTAATTAAATATCAGAATATAAATTGCCTAAATAAAATGAATAAAAAAAATATATGTAATAATATATATGTAACTTCTTATACAATTTTGCTGGATGAAATCAAAACAATATCTATGAAAATAAAAGTTAGTTATCACTTATAAAGTGTGGTATATCACAAAGTACAAAATATGTGCCTAATTTCCTAATTGGGTTAAAATGATAGATTCCTTAGAGTCTCTAGCTTGATGCTCTTCATCATGTGTTACTTAGATTTTAAAGCCATCCCAAATTAAAGTAGGGAATCTTCAAATTAAACTTTGTACTATATATTCACCAAAAAAAACTATATCATGATTTATCCAAAAAAAAGAAAACTATATCACGAGTAATTGATATTTCTTTGATGTCAATTCTCCATTTTTCAAAAAATATGACTTTAGTAATTAAGAGTTCGGTCAAATTTGCTTAAGAGAATTATTTACTCACATTTTTTCAAATAAGTTGTTTTTTAGTTAAATTCATTAACCACTTAAAACGATAATTTAATTGATAAAGAATTGATAGACTTATATATAAAATACACATTCAATATATTAGTTAGACCTTAAGAACCCTAAAGTAGTGTAATACAACTCTGATATTTTAATACTTATTTTCATAAGGTGATTAATTATCGTGAATTAATTGGTTTTAAAAAAAATATTATTAAATGAATACCTAAGACCAATTCTAAAAGCTTATCATGAACTATTGTCTAGAAAAAAAATTAATTACTATAAATGAATAGTACATAAGAATAATTTTATACTACAAACAAGACAATTTCCTAGGAATAGTGCATAAATGATTAACAAGTTCGCTTATTTTGTAAATAAATTTATTTTAAAATAAATAAACTACTATTTTATACTCAAAGCATGAATAATGAATATGCTATATAGTCCTATAGAGAATCGCTTATTTTGAATTTCACATTTCTTTATTTCCAACTAAAAGGTGGTAATAATGATGATAATGATACAACAAATCACTCGGATTATTTAAGTTGTAGTGAAAACACGTGTTTAACATTAATATTGTCGGTGGTTATATGAAAATAATTTTTTAATTGCAAAACTTGCTTTTTGTTAATTATTTTTGTGGTGGGTAGCTAAATTTCTTCCTAAGAAGTGTCCACTAGAAAGGGCACGTCAATATGAAGAAGCACTATAGCTACTTCAGACAAAATGTGAATCAGTAACACCATTGTCTTGTCGTCGCATATTTTCTAGATTATTATGGATTACGTACGCACGCACGCACAATATTATTCTTTTAATTATTTGGCTCTTAGCAGGATGCATACACATAAAAGAACCAATAATTTATAGGACAATTGCTTGTAAGAAACATGATCTCATTTTAGTAAGGCCTACCAACATTGAGATCTAATTATAATTCATAAGGTAATTTTTTTTTAAAGGTGAATTCATAATTAAGTTAATTCTAAATAAGATATTATAAATGTTTTATATTAAAATTTATAAATATTTCTCAAATTAATTAAAAGAGTGAATGAAATATAATTAGGGACCTCATTAATTAATAAAGTTTTTTCACTTTGTTTCTTTTTCCTCTCTGTCATTTTATATATAAATTATTTTTATAACATAAAATAAAGTCAGACTTATTTTTGTAAATAAATTTGAAAAAGTTCAAGAGAATATAATAAGCTAGTATTTTCATAGATTCTCCTAAATAATTTTCGTCTGTACTTATGCCAAAAGATAAATTAAAAAAAATAAATAAATAAATATATATATATATATATATATATATATATAAGTTGGGTAATAATGATTAATGAATACTATTTAGTAGGATAAAGGTGTATATAAACCATGAGGGTATTCATGCATGTATAGTTCAAATTAATTAATAATTTTCACACGGGTCCATGAGGAGATTTGAAAAGAAACAAGACAAAATGTAGGATTCTATATACCGCGAATATAGTGATAATTAAATATTGGAGAGGGATTGAAGAGCCTTACTCAAGGAAACCAAGGACCGCCAACCTCAAGAAAATGGGGAGTGTCATCTTTGGCCTAATTTTTCTGTAAAAAAAAATAATTATGATGCAACAAAACATAATTAGTTCATGATCAATGAAAACTTAATTAAAATATTACAGCTAGCATAGGGAAAGAATAAGAAAATATGTGCTTTAGTGTACATGAAGTGTGTTTGATTATGAGTTTGGTATTTATAGATAGAGCATATATATATATATATATATATATATATATATATATATATATATATATATATATATATGATTAATTTGGACTAAAATAAAGTATTTTAAAAAAAAATTATTTGTCCAAATAATGGTTTGTTATTTTTCATATTATAAACCAAACATGTCTTATTAGTTGTGTAATGAAGAGTTTGGTCTCAACCAGCGATAGTCTAAGTATCTCATTAACATCCTGAAGTAGTAGACTCTAACTAAGTAATGAATTGAACCTTAGCTGATGACAGTCTTAACATGTCATTGGCTTGTAGCTCATTAGTTTTTAAATATCTGTATCAACAATATTTTTTTTAAAAAAGACGAATATATAATGACGAGGAGATCAGGTTATAGACCTTTCGAGGACGAGGGCAAAAGGAGCCATGAAGATAGTAGCGACAACATGACGGTACACAGAGAGTACCCAATGACTCATGCCATGCTTGAATGAAACCATAGTGATGATGTACATTCCTGCATAGCCAAATTGAAGGGACACCATAGCAAGATAGGGCTTAATATTTTTTAGCCCCTTGCTCATTTTTTCACATACATCCGTCATATCTAATTCCTTTGGTGTGTCTTTTCTAAGCTTCACAAACAAACAAAGAGAAGACACACTCACAAACTCTCACAATGGAAGAATTGCTTTGTGACTTGTGAGTTTGTGGATGACACACTAGAAAATGAGAAATTGCCTTCTTATAGGCCCAAAAAGCAAAATTTAAAGAAAAATTATTAAAAAAAATACAACTCAAAAAAGAAAGCCACAGTTTCTCATAATAGCGTACGCCACTAACTCTCTCGCCTCATTTCATTCCCACAGATATATTCCCTTATCCATTTACAAAAAATTTAAATAATTTTATTCTGAGAAGATCAATTTCATAAAATAAAACAAGGTTTATAAGAATATCTATCAACTAAGTTGTACGTCATATTATTTACCTTTTTTTATATTCTCTTTATTGATCCTAATGAATTTAAAAGTACTGATTATTTTTCAGATAGTTTCTTAAATTATTGAGAATTTTTAAAATATATACCATCAAATTATAAAGTTATTGTAAGTGAATCATCCATGAACAAATTGCTAATACACAATTTGTCGTTGAGTTCATGAACTTTTCAATAATTTGTAGCAAGTCTCTTATATTTAAAACATCAGGAGTCTAAAATAGTCAAACTCTGAATTATCGAAGCCTCTTCTCATAAAAAAATTAGATGGTTATTACAAAAAAAATGGTCAAATTTTTTTGTCTAAAATTTATTTGACACTGTTATTAAATTAATGTCAAAATTAACGTAAAATAAATAATTTTGTATTTTACAAAAATTTAATAGATATGATATGATACCCAACTATTCATCATGATGTGATCATCAAAGCAAAAATGACATACATGACATGAGTAATTAATAGTAGTCTTTCACATAAATATTTTTTAAAGTATCGCATTGTATCCACAATAAACATGCAAAATTAAAAATATATTAAAATCTTCTAAGAGAAAATCACATGAAAAACAAATCCTTTTTCTGATATTGTTTCTCTTGAAAAATAATAATTTACATGCCCATATTTTTCACATTTTACAATATTTTCCATTGTTTTTTTTTTTGCTTTCACCACTACTTGAATCTGGTTCGAGAATTAGTTCAGTAATTTTAGCCTCCTCCCGATTGCAGTTCTGGCATCAAATGAGTTCTATTGTTTTTCTTCTTAAATAACAAAAGATGCCTCATCACCGTCTAGATACCAAAATTGAGTTTGATGAATTGCTATATTCACTTTTCAATCTTCTTTTTTCAACAAAGATATTTTTTTGAAAAAGCTAAATTAACTCACGCAAATTGGCACCAGAGAGAATCAAACCTAATTAAGATCTTAAGAGGAGCACAATCTCAAGTCCCAAGTCACCACTAGACCCCAATGGGTTTCTTCAAAAAAGATATTGCTCACAAGTTCTTGAAAGTTAAATTTTTTATTCCCATATATCAAATTAAAACAATTTTGATATGCTCATAAGAAGATGGAAGGAGTTGAAT
Source organism: Trifolium repens (assembly GCA_030408175.1). Classification (NCBI taxonomy): domain Eukaryota; kingdom Viridiplantae; phylum Streptophyta; class Magnoliopsida; order Fabales; family Fabaceae; genus Trifolium; species Trifolium repens. The sequence continues at coordinate 8,521,108 of CP125836.1, forward strand.
CATATATATGAGTCTTAGTGCCATATGATCTTCATCATGCATCAATCTTTACTTCATTAGGGTGTTTACAATTATTGTAAAACTTTGTTGGTATATTGATTTGGAGTACCACTACCTTTAATTATTTTGTTTATAATTAAAAAGAACGAACGGATGTTCTTTTTTAATAGAAACCAACCTTTATAATTTCAGTATTTTTTGTAAATGGTCTTTACATTCACTTGTTTTTTTTTTTTGCAAAACTAATCATGCAATTGCAACGTGTGGCGTCTTCTTCCAATTCTTTTTTGTCTTTCTTCTATCTTTTTATTTTTAATTTGTTCTTTATGGTCTTTTGCTTTTATTGTTCTTTATGTGCCATCCTCAAACTTAAATTTGCACCTTTTCTCAATTATTCATCTTCATTTTGGATAAGTATGTTAAGAAATAAGAACTCACATCAAATGCGAGATGATACATAAATAATAAGTTTATAAAGTAGAGAAAATCTTCATTTTACAAATTCATTTTATAGGAATGAGTTAGACCTATCTCTCAATTTTAAGATGGTATCAGACATTTTCTTCTAAAAATAATTTGTTGGCCGAATATTAATGTTAGGTAAGGAGGTTGTGTTAAAAAGTCCTACATATTAAATATGGGTCTAGACTTTGAATTTATAAAGTGAAGACAATTTTTACCTTAAAGATGTAATCTTGTTGTTATGGTGATTGTTGTTCATATACATCCTCATATGATACATATTTTATGTAAAACATAAAGATGTAATATTTTTTGTACCAAAAAAAAATGTAATATTTTACGTGATCATAGAATTGTTGATTGTTGTTTTATCTACATCTTCTTATGATAATTACTAGTCAATTTTTACGTGCAATACAAACATGCACAAGTGAGATTTAGTATAAAGGATACTCAACCTACTAGGGATCAAGTATAAAGGGTACTCGACAAATTTAAATTCTCTATAATAATAGATTGCAAGCGTGCAATGAAAAATTATTTATTGGTTCGATTGAAATCGGCCGGTCTAAATTTCAAATTCAATAATTTTTATTTTCAAAGAAAATAAAAAACTGCATGAGATCTAAATGGTTACAAATCTCCTGATTGCATGGTTACGTGCAAGGTTTTAAATAAAGGTCCGCGACCGCGAAAAAGACCGCGACAAAACGGTTTTGACTGTTGCCGATACCGTTATCGTTATCACCGTTTTTTATATTAAAGAATAAATTGTAATTAATTCACACCGCGACGACCGCAATTAGTGTCATAACACATGTACCGACTGAAATCGCGAAAACTTTTACGTAACCGAGACGCGACCGCGACCATTTTTTAAAACCTTGGTTACGTCAAGTGGGTGATTATAGACGTGAAGTTGCTCTGTTTTCTTTTTTACAAAAGCAAAATGAATGTATATACAAGTGTGTAATTAAGGATGGAAAAGTACACAATAAAACTAAAAGATAAAACAAAAACTTAAAAATAACACTGCCAAACGACACCAAAACCAAACATAAGATCTAAATTGATACAATGACAAGATCAATGACTCTATTAGGCAAAATTAATCAACAAATGTCATTTGACTTTCACTTGTTGCCAACAAAACAGCATGATAATTGATGTTACAACATTATACTCTTCCATTTATGATGAAATGTAAATCAAAGACTTCCCATGCTCCAATAATGAGTTGAATACCTCCACTAGTAGAGCAATTTCATTGATGTGCTAAATCCCCAACATGACAAAGGATTAGTTATTTGCTCTATTCAATATCATTGTTCTAAAAATATACCCTTCATTTATAATTTTTAAAAAGTGAGACCTATAATAAATAGCATCAAAGTAATTTAAGTGATGAATTTAACTTTTTATATGATCAATGAATTTTAAAAAAGTTAAATAAATTTAACTAATCTTCATAGTTTATAAATTAAGTCTTTTAAAGATACAATGCCGGTTTAAAATAATTAATTTTAGACTGAAATTCAATTAGAACTTATGATATTGTTGTTGGGGAGTTTGGGGGGATATTGAGAGAAAAACAACATATCAATACTCAATGACTGTGCTTGTGTAGTCTTATTATTATATTTTGGCTGTTTAAAAAAAAAAAATACTCAATGACTACAAAGTGAAAACTGAATTTTCATCCAAAACTTTAAGACATAAATATATTTAGTTTATTCATATGCGATATGAGACTAATCACTCATTAGCCGAACTCAATCCAAATTAGGATCCACTCTAGATCCCCAACTAGTCGGACTATGCTCTAATACCACCTATTGGAGAGTCAGAGGGGGTGCTAATAACAACAAATCAATGTGGAACATATATAACCACTCACATTTAAACTCAATAATCTCCTACTCAAGTGTGAGTTTCCCACATATACTTGCATTGTCGTTGTTAGTTATTATCAATAGAACATACTTCCTGACTATACCATGAGGAAGACTTTTGATCAACACAAAGGATCGGCTATGATACACTCCCACTCCTCCACCAATCTGAATCAAGAATTTGATAGTACCACATGTTGGGGAGGCTAAAGGAATTTTGAGAGGAACAACATGTCAATGCTTCATGACCACATAAAAGGAAAACACTATATCCCCACTCAAAATCTTACTGAATTAGATATATAGGTCGCCACTCTTAAATATCAAACATTCATATTTACAAATGAAACCAATAAATTGCTACTTAACACATATTCATGCTTAATCGCATTTAAAAAATAACTACAAAATACTTAGTTGTTACTATGTTTTTATTGGAAAAGAAAAACGAGAATATTATTATTATTATTATTATTATTATTATTATTAAAATAAGCAATGATCATTTTAATTATATCACGTGAGATTTAAACTTTATTTCTTGAGATTATATAATCAAATTTTTACTATTGAGCCGACACATTTTACACAACAAAATATCCAATTTTAATTTGAAGTAAGTGTAAATATAATTTGTATATTGTCCGCTTTTATCATTAGTGACGTTTGAGGTTTAGTGGCTTAAGAGCAAACCTACAATTTGGATCTGAACTAAGTAATTAATATAAAAAATTTCAATTCTCAAAATATATCGAACTTTTTTATGTGTCGATACACAAAAATATTGTGAGAAGAAGAGAAGTGTAAATGTATAGCGACGAGGAAGTAGTATGAGAGACAGTATGAGGGAGAGGGATATGTTGATAATATGTAAAGAGAGATTAAGTGGTACGAAAAAATAAAAATTTATGTATATTTTTTTTTTTTTGGACTTAATGAGCCATTAAAAATATATTTTGGGCCCAATCAAGTGATGTCATATTCTAAATTGAAATACATGTGTCTCACACTCAACTCTGTCCACTGTGTGATTTAGAAACTCATTATTATCTACTTACTACTATCTGTTTGATATTTCAATATCAAACTTAATTAATAAGGAGATCATATCATGGTAAACAATGTTAGTTTGATATTGATATTTATTTGCAGATATTTTGTTGAGGCTGGTATAATTACACGAGTCACGATCAACTGTGAAGTGTAATAGGAAAACAAGGTTATGTATTGCTTGCTTGCTACAAAGTTAATTAATTAGTGGGAGTGACGTTGGTAGTCATTCACGAGATACCACAGAATTTATAGTGGATGAGTTTGAATTTTAAAGACAAAAAAGCATCAATAATTTAACATATATTACTAATAATATACACCAACAAGGATTAACGTCTAACAAAAGATGCTAGGATCCTAAAAGAAACAGAACAAATTTTAATATTTTAAACATGACTTAATGAGATATTTTTATTTAATGTAAGACACATTTTAAATAAATTAAGATTGTTTTTTATGGATAAAATCTTTTGATAAAAAATAAATTTTAAAATAAAGATCCATTTTGGTCCATAATAATAAAATAGATGACAAATTAGTCTTTGATCAAAACACATCCTCTTTAGTTCCTTAAAAAATAAACCGAGACAATTTAATTTTTTGTCAAATTATTTTTGTAATTGATTTTCTTTTCTTTTCTTTATGTTTTGAACTGTGATTGGATTATGTGACAATTCCTATGTCTTGTAATGATCTATGTGTTTTAAACCAAAAAAAAAAGAAGAAGAGGTATTTATGTCAAGGAACAATGTTTTAGAAAGTTTGGTCCCAAAAATAAATAAATTTGAAAAATTAGAATATTTTGAATATTTTTCGTTCTTCTTTCAATTGCACTTTACTTCTTTGATCATGAAAGGAAGTTTTTGTATTATTTTAGTTAGTTTGAGAATGTAATTTAGTGCAATTTAGTCCCCATAAAAAATAGAAGCATCAATTTACAAAATATGAAAGTACACCAATTTGTATCTTTAGAGCTCAAAAAGTTAACGATTTCATGATTGAAGAAGAAATTAAATTGTTGAAATTTACTGATTTTTGGATTTTTAAATTTTTAAAACCAAATTGTTGTGTGGACTTAAATTCTCTGTTATTGTTGTTTAAAATACACGTGGACCATTGACATATAGACAATCACATAATTCAGCTACGCTTTAAAAATGAAAATAAAAATAAAAATCCTCTTAGCAGTTTTCAGATGATAAGAAAACCAAATTGCTCATTTTTATTTATTTATTTATTTATTTATTTTTCAATAAAGTGATGATTCAAAAACGGTTTTTCTATCATGTGCAAATTTGCACATGTTAAGAAGTTTAAAATAGTAAATATGTATTGGAACTTGTGCATTTATATTAAATGTATAACTTTTAAATAAATTATTGTTGTTTTTCAATAAAAAATTACTACTTTTGACTAATTTTTTTTGGAAATAAAAAGGGGCCTAAGCCAAAAAGAAATTACATAGCCACTAAACGGGGAAGAGAAACACCCCTAAAATCATCAGAAAGAACTTGAAGCATTTCCATCAACAAGAACTTTTGGCTAATTTATTATGTACAATGTTACACATGTTAAACAAACCCTTCAAAAATTAAACAAAGGCATTACTTCGGAGTACAACTATGTTGATATTCTTTCATTTTTGTTGGTCATAAAAATCTTTATATATAAAATCCGAAGGAAAAAAAAGAAGTTAGTTTTTGTTGAGAACTAATTTATTCTCCTTATTTTTTGTTAGAGATTAAAATGAGTTATCATTAAAAACTTAATAATAGGGTAATAGTACGTGTTTTAACGTCAGATGGGCCATAATCAAGATATATATTTTAAGGAAAAAAGAAAAAGGACAGAGGAAGTGGTTAATTGGTTTACCTTGAAGATGTATATATAACTAATCAAAAGTAAATTAATGCTAGCTTTCTCTGGATTTCAAATTACTCAAAATTACAGTTTGCTTATGGAGTTATGGTTCCCATCCCACCAAGGAAAAATTATCCACTCATATGTCGCTTTTGCAATGGAGTTGCGTATGAAAAATCTCAACTTGATCAACATAGTCGAGTTAAGATCCTCTCCATTTGTTTTTTCTATTTTCTCTTTCTATTTCTATAGTTTTGAGTAATTTTGAGATATATATTAAATAATTGAATCCACCAAATATCACATCATTGTATTTATATTTCCAAATTGATAATGAAAAAAATGGAAAAAGTAAAAAATGAGGAGGATTTTTATGAAACTTATATTGTTAGTTATCGGCAACAAAAATCGCTATTATATCATAATTTCATATTATTTATATTTTAAAAAAATTATATTTTAAATGAATTTTGTCCAAAAAATACCAATATCTAATAATATAAATTTGGGTAAATAGACTTTTATCCCCTGTAAAGTAAGCGTGTTTTGTTTTACCCCTGTAAAAAAAATGGATTACTCCCATGTAATGTTTTTTTTATTTATTTACCCTCCTTATTAAATATGTGGGCTTAAGATTCCATCATTTTCCCCTGTAATGTTAGCGAGTTTTGGTTTACCTCCTCCTTAGACATGTCACCTCATCATTTACATGAAAAAAAATATTACAGGAGTAATCCAAAAAAAAAATTATTACGAGTGGGTAAACTGAACAAAAAAAAACATTATAGAGAGTAATTGATTTTTTTTACAGGAGGGTAGTACTTTTGAATTTACCCTAGAGAGAGTGATATAGAGAGAGACCTATAACTAGCTGCCCATTTTTATATGAAAAAAAAGTAAATATTTGGGCCCTTAGGCCCTTAGGGCCATGGTAATTAAAGGCCCAAACTATGGGTGTATCATATATAGTGTGAAACCCTAAATGTATCGTTTCACATGTTTTTCAGGGTGGGAGCTGCACCCTCTCAGCTTAACCTGGCTCTGCCCCTGCTCTCCACGATCTCTTCTTGATCAAGAAGCGTAACTCAATCTTACATCATAATCGGATCTCGATCTAGAATCGCAACTCGATCCATAATCAAACCTCAATCTCATATCAAAATCGATTTTCTGTCAAGAATCACTTCGCCTGAATCGCTTCTCCCGCATCTCCAACATCGCTTCGTCTTGCATCTCCAGAATCACTTCGTCAAAAACTGGTAATTAATTTCTTCTACTTTTTTCTCTTTTGTGATTATTCAACTCATTTTCTTGTACTTAGAATCAAAATCAAAATTCAACACAAGAAAATGATTTGAGGAAAAAACTTTGATTTCAGAATGCATAGAAAAATATTCTAGCTCAAATTTGAAAGGTATCACGGATACCAATGAAGAAGAAATTCTTTATGGTAAAGAACTAGTTTTGACACTGCAAAACAACATCGCCGTAAGTATTAAACAATGTCATTTTTCATTAAATCTTAATTAACTATTCTATTAGAATTAATTATACAAAGTCTATGCATCTATATTATTATTACATGACACAAAAAATAGTACGAGATGTTAAAGCAAAATACATTGTATATTACACGACTTTTGTATCTATATTCACGTTGAAATTTAAAAAAAAATGATTTATTTTTTAATTTTAAAAGTATATGACCTTTGTACTTAGAAAATTGTACGAGATTTCAAAGCAAAATGCAAAATGCTTAACCAAAACATTTCAATGGCCTTAACTTTCTCTTTTACAATTCCAGTAAATTTGACGGAATTGTTAAAGAAAAAGTTAATACCGTTGGTGTTGGTTTGATTTAAGGCTTTCTTTTTAGAAAACCAAAGTTCCATAGGATGGATGTCATATAAGAGCTAGGATGGAGCGATATCAAAAACGAAATGACATTCATCTATTCTCGTATATGACATCTATCGTACAGAATTTTGGTTTTCTAAAAAGAAAGTCTTTAATCAAAACAACATCAACAACATTAACTTTATCTTTAACAAATTCCACCAAATTTAGTAGAATTGTTAAAGAGAAATAAAAGACTGTTGAGTTGTTTTGTTTAAAGGCTTTGTATTTTGCTTCAGAATCTCGTACTATTTTCTTAGTAAAAAGATCATATTCTTTTACAATGAAAAATAAACTTTTTTTTAGTCTCAATGTGAATATAGACACAAAGATCATATACTATACAGTGTATTGCTTTAAAATCTTTTACTATTTTTTGTGTCATGTAACAACGATATAGATACATAGAATTAGCTATATAAACTCTTGTATAATTAATTCTAATAGAATAAATAATTAAGATTTAATGAAAAATTATATTATTTAATACTTACGGAGATGTTCTTTTGCAATGCCAAAGCCAGTTCTTTGCCATAAAGAATTTCTTCTTCAATGCTATTCATGATATACCTTTCAAACTTGAGCTAGAATATTTTCTATGCATTATGAAATCAAAGTCATCAAGTGATCCACAAAATATATAAAATTACACCAATATGTTACTACACTATTAATATTATCCACCATTACACAATCTTAGTTTATTCCATAAACACTTATTCTTTTTTTTTTTACAAAAACTACATAAACACTTATTCTAAAGTGCTTAAAATACACAATTTACAGATTGTTAAAAGTAAAATTTATCATTAGATTTGATGAAAATTAGGATTGAGGTTCAAAAATTTTATTTTTTCGTGAGAAAATTTGAACGAACATGACTGAAATCATCTGATAAAAATGCATGCGGTTCGATTTGGTTCGGTTGATTTTTAAAAAGTCATTCAAACCAATGCGATTTGGATTGGTTCGGTTGGTGCAGTTTACATCATAACATTTCAGTACCAAACAATTTTAAACATAAAAAAAAACTTGAATTTCCTAAATAACATTGCAGTACTAATAAAAGTTGTTTATCCAAAATAACATCACAGTACCTTACAATTTGAAATATTCAAAAAAAGAATTTGAAATTTCAAAATAACATCATAGTACCAGTAAAAGTTGTTTATCTAAAATAACATTACAACACTAAAGTAACATTACAGAAAAGAAAAAAAAAGTTAACTTGAAGTTCCATTAATTTGGTGGGATGACTTGGTATTTGAGCTATGTATATTGAAATATAATAGAAACTTAATACGATTTTTGCGGTTTGCAGTTCAGTAAAAAAGTCATCCAAATACATCCAAATCAAATGCGATTTTTGCAATTTTCGATTTGGATTGATTCGGTTTGTGATTTTACTTTTAGTTTGGTCCAAATACAATCACCTCTATCTTTTAGATAGGAAGCTAAGAATAAAGTTGTACTTAAGCGCTGAACAATCCAAATCGAAAATTAAAGTTGTACTTAAGCGCTGAACAATCCAAATCGAAAATTGCAAAAATCGTATTTGGTTTGGATGTATTTGGATGACTTTTTTACTAAACTGCAAACCGCAAAAACCGCAAAAATCGTATTAAGTTTCTATTATATTTCAATATACATAGTTCAATTATCAAGTCCACCAAATTAATGAAACTTCAAGTTAACTTTTTTTTTTACTGTAATGTTACTTTGGTGTTGTAATGTTATTTTAGATAAACAACTTTTATTGGTACTGTGATGTTATTTTGAAATTTCAAATTGTAAGGTACTGTGATGTTGTTTTGGATAAACAACTTTTATTGGTACTGCAATGTTATTTAGGAAATTCAAGTTTTTTTTTTATGTTTAAAATTGTTTGGTACTGAAATGTTATGCTGGAAACCGCACCAACCGAACCAATCCAAATCGCATTTGTTTGGTTTGGTTGAATGACTTTTTAAAAATCAACCGAACCAAATTGAATCGCATGCATTTTTATCTCGCGGTTAGAGTGACTTTTATGCTCAAAATCAAACTAAACCAATCATGAACAACCCTAAAAACATTGAATGTGCAATGCTCCTGCTATCATAGGAAGTGATGGGGATTTTTAGTTGATGTTTTATGAGTAACTTTCTGCTCAAATTAGTTTACCTTTATTTGTTGATAGTATCGGCCTTTAATTCTTTTGTAATCTTTTTCAATGATTCTAATTCTACATTATCTATTGCTCAAAAAATAAATGTACATTGTGTCAAAAAAAAAAATTAAATGTACATTGTTTATGCTAATGATTTTACCCAATTAATATCACTAAAATGATGGTAAACGTTTGTTTATTTATGCAAGTACAATAACGAATCGAGCATAAAAATAAAAATATGGTAACGCGCAATGGAATTAAAGTTTGTGGTTTCGTATTTGGACTCCAACATGCAATTAGGCTGAGTTTGGTGGAATCCACAATGCATAATAATATACATAAATAATATTGTGGAAGCACAAAGCACTATAAACATATATGTTTATATGTGAAAAAAATGATGTTATTATAAGTGGGTAGGTATAAATAAAACAAATCATATTCTCTTTTTGTAAATAGCAACAGTACGGTGCATATACGTGACTCAGATTTGATTGTGTAACTACACCATAAAAAAATTTAATATTATGAAAACTAATGCAGATATCTCTTACTCCATATATAGACATGATTCCCTAATTTTTTTAAACTCATTTTAGAGTATCTTCAATGATAATAATATCACTTTGAATTTTATACTTATTATTAATAAATAAGCCAATATCATGTCTAAAAAAAAACCAATATTAAATTGATGATACGATACCTTAAATAAGATACTTGAATTATTTTTAAATAATACTAAAACTAAAAAGAAAAACTATTCATGACGACTGAAGGTTTTCGTTGCATAATTTTCTTCTCGAGAAGCATGAGTCAAGAAGTTGACATTTAATGAGATTCCGAATTTAGCGAATAAATCTGCACGTTGATTTCACTCTCTAAACGTGTGATGTATTGTATGATACTCCCTTCAATATTCGCATTGGAGTAATTAGGAGTTACTATAAATACTAAAATCATGACAAATACTAAACTACCCTCCCTATAGTATATAATCTAAAAACAAATTCTCAAATTCACGATAATTTGACGACCAAAAGTTTGTTAATCAAGAAACATTATTTCATGGAATGTGTTTTTGTGATCTGGAAGGAGGAAGAAACAAACAACATATAGTGATGAATATGATCAAAAGAATTGTCATTGTGATGATCCTTCTAGTTCTAGTAAAAAGTTTTATGTTTTATCATGTTACGTTTCTAAAGAATACAGTATTTTACTCCCTATTTATCTTCAGATACCCTTGCTACCCAACAATGTCCTACAATTGTTGATCCTACTCATTACTCAACCTCATCCTCCTCATCATCCTCTCCAATGTGTTAATTTCTCATAATTTGAGAGAAATATGTAAGTTAAAAATACCTTCATGAAAAATTTCTATTGTTAACAACTCCCATTTTTTTATCCAATATTATTCCCCCATCCCCCCTCAAAGTATGTGTCAACCCAATCATTTGAGATTTCTTCCCCATAACGGTTTTCGTTTTTTTTAAATGTCGTTAATTTTGATGTATCTCAATAGAATATCAAATAAGTTTAGATTTCTCTAAAACTTTACACAAAAGATCTAAATGATATAAATTTTCAATCCAACGGTGAATTTTATAAAATTTATATCGCTTAAAATGTTATTGAGAGGTGCAATATTTGACGTCAAACTAGTTGGTGTCAACGGATCCTGACTATATATATATATATATATACACAAAATATTTTTAATTTTTACAATAATAAATATCCACTTTGCCATGACTTCTAGTTCTAACTCACTTTTCACATAACAACAAAATTTAAATGGCCTTTATTTTTGTTTAAAAAATTTAAAATGGCCTTTAATTAATATAGTACGGACAGAAAATATAATAACATGCGTCACCCTTTTAAGAATTGATTCATATTCTGTTGGAATTTATCAATGGGTCTCAAATCAGTTTTGATTGATTGGAAGGGAAATATATCTACAAGACTACAAGGCCAAAAGAGCTAGAAGATAAAATGGCATCCTTTTTGTTTGTACCTTTTCCTAGCTAATATTATATAGTGTATGTTTGGTTCCACTTCTGGAGCAGCCAGAATTGATTCTGTACGTGTAGAATTGATTCTGACTTGTTTGGTTTCTCAAAAGTAGAATTGATTCTGCCTCCAGAATTGATTCTACTTGAAGCTAAAAATCGTAGCTTCTGCTTCTATAATTGATTTTTACACTCAAATTTTTTGTTCAACTCACTTTTACATTAATATATCCAAACATAAACCACTTTAACTTAAAATCAATTTTTGCCAGAATCAATTTTACAGAATCAATTTTATCAAAATCAATTCTCATCACCGCAGAACCGAACATACACATAATCGATTATCGATCGTACTATTAGACAACAACAATAGTTGAGACTTCACTTCCTTCAATCATTTGGTTACAAATCAAATTATGTATTGTTTACTCTGGAATAAAACAGTAAAATGGAAAGGTACAAAAAGAAATTTATAAATTGTAAAGAAAAAAAATATTGTGAGAGGTTGTAAGATTATACTCTTGTCTTTTAGAAAGCTAAAAGAATGAGTAAATTAGTTGAATTCTTCGGTACACAATTTATTCTTCAATACATGTCTAAATAAGATGTGTATCGGAGTGTTCACTAATTAATTAACCGCACCCAAATACAAAATGCGCAAAGAAAGACATTAACAATGATGCATTTATATATTGTTGGTCTTTTCTCTGTTCAGTTCACTTATGAGGTTTTGTTGAAAGTTAGTATTTTTGATTGGAGATTATTATAACTAAGGAGACTCTATTCCACAATGGCATTATCAATAATAACAATGAGAGTTGATGTGTGCTTTGCTTTACCCTTTGTTTGGTTGTAAAGAGAAAATGAGAAGAGAGAAAAAGGTGAGAGAGAGTATGAGAAGAGAGAAAAATGAGAGAAATAGAAAAGATTTATAGTATTGTTTGGTTTAAGAAAAAGAGAAGAGAAATAGAAGAGAGAGAAGTGGTGATTATTTTTAAAAGTACAAAAATGCCCTTTCCTAAACCATATTAAAAATAATGTTATCTTTTAAACTTAAATAAATAAATAATTTTTTAAATTACTCATTGCTTGATTTAATTAACTAGATTAATCTCACTAATTAATAATTAGTACTTCAAATGGCTTAAAAATAATAATGCTAAATATTAAATAATTTAGTTTATATTGCTTTATTAAAATTTGTCTTTTCTTCTCACAAAGAAAAGAAACCCATTCCTTCCCTGTGATTTCATCACCTCACCCAACGTCCCACTCACTCAATTCCTTTTTAACAATCTCGTCAACTATCACCGCACCATATGACCAAAACAAGTGTTTCAAAAAAAAAAAAACACCATAACCAAAACAATAATAAACTATGCTTTCATGCATGTAACAGATCGATAGTTATTCTTAAATGATTAAATTCAACAACAAGATTTTGTTCTTCCTACATGCTTGTGAAACTACAATCCATGCTCCATAGATCTCTTATCAATTTCAGATCTTTGTAGTGTTCAGTGAAAAAATGCAAGTAAGCATCAAGGGTAAAATTGGAATCATGCATTGTTGGACTCATTTCTTCGCAAGTTGGAGAGAACCATAAAAAGTGTGGGCCCTACATGGATTTTGTCTCTCTTTGTTGTTTCTCTTCTATTTCAAACAGAAGAAGTGGCCTCTCTCTCCCCTCTTTCTCTCGCATCTATTTCTCTCGCATGTTTTTCTCTTGTTCCAAACACACCTTAGGGAGGAAGAGCCTACTCATCATATCTTCTTTAATGGTCTGTTTGGTATAGATGATTTAGAGAAGAGAGAAATAAGAAAGAGAGAAAAAGAGTAGAAATAGGTGTTTTTTTCTGTTTGGTTTAGCAAAGAAATTGAGAAGAGAGAAATTATTTCGTGGGACCCACATGATTTTTCAATCTCTCCATTCTGGCGAAGAAAGTGCACAGAATGTCATATTTTCTTCTATTTCCATTATTACCCTTCTTTTTGTCTCCCTTGTAAAATGTGCTACCACCCCATTTTTATGGAATTGGATTCCCTGCAGTCACTTTTTGACTGCAGTTTAATCTCAGCCATTCATTTTCAAAGCTGGACCACTAAAATTTGAATCTAAAGGCTTGCAAGTAGTAACTGCATAACTGCATGGTTATTTGAATGCATGCAATCCAGGTCCCATTTTTATGCTTAGTTAAAAGGACATATTGGTCTTTTAAAAAATAAACACACTTCTATCTCTTCTATTTCTTTTATCTTTCTCTTCAACTAAACAATACATCAAATCTACTTTATTTCTCACTTATTTCTCTTTTCTCTTACTCTCTCACACTTATTTCTCTCTTCACAACTTCTCTTCTAAACCAAACACACCATAATTGCTAAGTTATTAATCAAGTCTGGCTTCACATATTTAGTTGGATGGGCACAAGTTTTATAAATCTGGAAGCTATTTCACATTATTTTACTTTGTTCGGAGCATTGACAAAAGGCAAATATAGCAAGCACACACTATAAGAAATATTATTTTTATAACAATTTTATTTTGTTACAAGTTGTTGGCAAAACTATCAAAAATAGTTTTGCCAATAACTTGTAACAACTTTTAACAAAAAAAGTTGTTGCAAAAAATAATATTTCTTATAGTGACTTCCGACACATTATATGGTTGGCGATGATATGGTGTATTTTGCATATGCGAAATAATATTTTGTTTAGAGAACCTTGTGCTAATGTAATTATGGTTGGCGATGATATGGTGTATTTTCCATATGCGAAATAATATTTTGTTTAGAGAACCTTGTGCTAATGTAATTACCTTAGTGGATCAAATTATTTTTATTTCATGATTTTGGTTGATAGGTTGAGGTAGTAATGTCAATTTAGTTTTCTCTGATTGGTGTAACAATTCTTTAACTTGTTTTCAAAACAGCTAAAATAATTGTTTTTGAATTATAAAGGCTCAGCACCCTTATACTCCTTATAATTCAATTTTTGTTTATAAAAAAATGATGCATTTATTTATATTTTTTTTCAAACAACCAATGCTAGTAACTAGTGTTGATAGTTTTTGTTGAGGGTGGGAATCGAACCCCTAACTTCTTCATCTCTATTTCTTAACACATCCACCTTCAGCCACCAAATTATCCTTATAACTCCTTGCATTTACATATAGTTAAGAGTCTGTTAATTGATTAATGATTTTCTTCATTGACGTGAGAAAAATATGTAGTGGAATTCGGAGTTCTATTGAAGGAAAATGAGATATCAAATAAAAAGTGATAGAAAAATATTAAAGGTGAGAAATAATAGAATGACATTTTATTTTCCTGAATAAAAAAATATTTTTTTTTAAAGAAGATATTAATAAAAAGAACATAATTGTATTTGAATTGTGATGTGCATGACTTCTTTTTTATTATCAATAACCTAGTGATCTACCACTTACACCTTATAAGAGTGAAAAGTGAAGAATCTAAAATTCAAATTTGGCACCTTTAACAATATCGCTTGGTAGCTACCAACTGAACGGACTATAGAGATTAGCTTTTTAAATAAATTTCACATTCACAACAATGTTTTAATTTTGGGTTGTTATGCTATTTTTATGAATTCTCACCACAATGATTAGTGGTGATTAATCCGCACATACACATAAGATGAATTGTTTTGTAAAAATTAGAGATAATGTATGATTTTTCCTTCTAATTTTTTAATGTTCAATAGTGTATATTTAGGATTGGATTTGGGACCACTTGTTTAAGATATATATCTAAATTTTGCATCAATTGAACAATTTATTTGTTATTGTTAGTAGTAGTTACAATAAAGAGTTTCCACCGTAGTTAACAATTGATGATTAATGTTTGTCAAAAAATTTAAAGAGCATATAAGGAGAACTCTATTCTCAGAGTTGAAATTTTTATAGAGACATGAGTAAATTAAAATCTCTAATCACCTACTTAAGAGATTCAAAACCATTGTCACTTGAACCAATAAATTATTAATTAGTATCACAACAATGCTTTAATCAAGTAATACGATGCTATTATTTAGAAAATAAAAGTAGTTGATTTACATTTTTATACAATTATTATATTATTCGATTTTTATGATTTTTTCTTAATTATTAATTAATTGAATGTGCTCATATTGTGTCTCCAAATAATACAAAATCGTGGACCACGTATCCTAATGGCTTTTTTCTTCTTCTGAGTTTTCATTTTGTTTTGTTCTGCTTTTTGATAAAAAAATTGGTAAATAAAGATAAGTAGGTCTAGTAGAAAGAAAAAGGAAGAAAAAACTTCGTTATATTCCTACCTAATTCTTTAACCTCACGTGTGTTACTTCAAAGAAAAAAAAATCTTTTTGAAATATTTAGAAAACATAATTATCTAGAATAAATTTTCAAATAGCCACACCTAACTGCAGTTTTTAAAAATAAAATAAATTTTTTATTTGAGTTTTTTGCAAAAGCAAAATTTCGTATTATTTTAGACAGATTTTTCCGGCAAATAACTAAAAAATTTGTGTTCATTGAAATGTTTTATTGAAAAACTCAATAACTCAATTTTGAATTTTTCCAAATAGTGGTATTCCGTAAATATCAAAATATGAGATTTGCAATGCATACCTAATTTAATATGTATAACTTTTTTTTTTGACAAAATATGTATAACTATTTTTAAAAAGTATAGTTATTAAAAGTTTGGGGTGGGGGGTGTGTGGGGGGGGGGGGGGTGTTAGGAGGTCTCTTTGAGAGGATCCCTCGAAGATTTCTCACATAAAATAAATGTTTAAATTGGAGGCTCTAGAGCCCATTTGAAAAAAAAACAAAATAAAGGGGGATTTTGCCTATATTTGTTCATTTGATACAATTTGGATTATGCATTTTAAACTAAATGTTAATTAGGTTCAGATTCTAGAATTCTGTATGTTTGAATTATTCTACGTTTCGAACCAAATCAGTTTGTATGTCTGAATTTTCTATTATATATTGGTACAGCTCGAAAACTTTGAACTAGTTTAGATTTATTGTTTCGAAGTCAGATTGTTATGTTCAAAACTATTTTTTCCTGCAAATTTTGTTTTTTACCAATATATTTATTAATTTTTGCTATGTTTGGTGATTTATTTAATGATTCGAAACTTCCCGATGAACCAAAATTTATTTGACCATTGTTTACGGTGAAAATTGGTGTAAACAATCGCTAGTTTTACGTTTTAACTTGCGAGATCAAACTTGAAATCTCAGGACAATTTTATGCTTGTTTTTTAAATAAGAAAATTTCAATGTTCGTCAAACTTTGATAAACATTTATTGGTTCAGTTTCGTTAAGAAATAAACAAAGAAATATTGACTTGAATCGCCTCAAAATCAATAATCTTTAAGCAAGATGAAAGGCAAAGAACAATAAATTGCTGAAATGTAAAATTGCATTAATGGTAAAGGCAAATACAATAAATTGTGGTTCACAAAACATACATCAGTTTCTCTTCGAAACTCCTTTCCTTCTAACGCTGAGTAATTGGAAGTTTTCTGAGAAAAGTTGTGAATAATGTTTTTGCGACCGTTTTTCCTTCTAAGGAACTGCTCTATATACTTCGAACTATTCATAACCGCCTTGATGATCTGGATGCTCCAGGTTTAAACTTCGAACCTCCACGTTCTTCAACTTCGAAACTGCTCTTTGGCGCGCTTGTACCTCTGGGCTTAGTTTTTATTCTCTTTTGGGCCAAACCATTTGACCCATAAACCAATTATTTCATTTCAAGTCCTGGGTCAAACTTCTGACTTCGAAAGTCCTTGCAAGAAATCAACTTTGTCAACGAACTATTCTTTCGAAGATACGAATCAAAGCAATTATTCGAATGAATCATTTTTAATGAATAGCTCTGGACAGCCATTCATCTTTTGGTATTAAGGATACCATTTCATTGGACTGATCTTCACATTTAAATCATAAAATAAACATATATGCAAAAATCTAGCCCAACAACCATATTATTTTTTTTTACAATAATTTGCCATATTATATATTTATAATCGAATTGAATTTTTTTAGAAGTCTTTTCTTTACTCAAAATTTTGTACGTTTTAGTTTAGCCCTTGAGTCGTTTTTGTTGAAAATAATTCGCAAAATATATTTGAAAGATGCAATGGTTAATTAATCATAATAGTATGCATTAGAAACAATGTCTCTCTAGATTTAGCCTTTCATCCTTTGTGAACAAGAGTGAATGATAGGCATTGTTTCAAATTAATATTGCTGAAAGTTTTTTAACGATGGTTTCTCTTCATCAATTTATATGAGTTTCTTACAAATAAAGTAATTCTAAAGGCAAATGAACATCAGAAAATCATATTTCCATGAGTCAAAATTCAGCCTAAAATATTTAAGTCATTTATCCTTTTCTCTAGTGCATTAGAGTGTGCAATCTATATCAAAGTTCCAAAAATTCTTGAAAGAAATTCAATGGCTATCTTAAAAATAAAAATAAATGACAAAAATCAACCAAATAAAAATAAATATGGACTGATGCGTACCATACATGAACCTGGTACTGATACATATACTTCACTATTTTAGAAGTACCCATACTCCATAACTCACGATCCTATCAAAGTTTGTGTTTCGTTTTAGTGGTATGCCAAAACATATGTTTCTAGTTTTCTATCAATTTTGGTTTCATGTCGAATATATTATAAGCCTCGGCATATTATTTATACTCACATGCACATTTCTTTATGCCAAGGTCAGCCTAATATTAAATTACGTGGCATAAAATAAATTTTAAATTGAGACCTTTTAGTTTAAAAAATTAATTTTATTAAGATTATTATTTTTTATTTAAATTTTCTTTTTTTAAAAAATCATTTATTTAATTATCATAATAGATTTTATTTTCATTTCTTATTTTATTGATGATAAAGTCAATATATTTAATCTTTGCTGAGACGATGATCTAAAATAATAATTTATTAATTCTAGTTCCAATACGTAGAGATTCAAAGGTTATACTTGCTTAATTTTTGAAGAGTTGTAAAGTTGTTGTCTCAATTTTATAAAAACATCTCAAAAGTTTTTTGGTTTTATCTGTGACATTTTTTCTACTGTCAACTAATGAGTTTATGATTTATGTAGGGTTTTTTTTATTTGTGATTTTTTTTTTTACTTTTTGAGGACTAAAGCCCTGCTTGGGTTGCCTTATGCAATTTGATGTATTAATTTGTTTCCAAACAACTTGAAAAGGTTAGTTTTCCACTTTCTAGTTCACTTTTTTTTTTGTGTAAATCGGATTTGCTCCGCATGCAACTGCAGAGACTAATCTCTCAAGTTTTATGGATTTTTTAAATGGCAAATTCTCTCTAAAAATTCTAATATTGCTGCATTTCCAAGACATAGATGAAACTCATGGCCTTAATTTACATTGTTTAGACAAAAGCACAAGGGAAGTTACAAAATGACATATTCCGTAGAAGATTAATGGCATAAAGTAATAGAGAAATATTGACACATTCTTGAACATAACTGTTACGACTGTCTTTTATTTATTTTTGTTAAAGTCAGCAATGCAATACAAAACGTAGATATACATTTCATGTTTTGTTAAATACAAAACTAAAACTCAAAATTAAAACAAAATTATCCAAATATAGAATTGGATTTTTTCTTCAACATGCAAAGTAACAATTCAACACACATTAATTCTAGGCCAGTGTCACACTACATTAATGTGACCACTTAATTTGATGATGGTAAGTGCCTCTATGTGCTTGTTTGGTCTCCAATTATGACCAATTGATGTTTATTATTATCATTGACATCAATTTTGGGGACAGTTATTGGTAGTTGTTGTTGTCCTTGTTGGGAGATTTTTTGTGGAGCCTCTTCTTCTAACATTATTCTTTTTTGTTCTTTGGATTTTCCCCATACAACAAGATATAACCCTGTAACCACTACCACTCCTCCAACAATACTGATGTACATAAAACAAAATCAAGAAAAAAAATGAGTTTCACATTCTTAATGAAAAAAAAGAAGTTTGATTTTATTGAATGCAACTATAAAAAACTTTAAAAAAAGGGTAAAAATAAAAAGCATGCCGAGTTATCAATTTAGTCTTTAAAATTGTAAGCGTATGACCAATGTATTTGATTTTACAAATTATTTAATTAAAAATCATTGATCATGTTAATTCTTTAAATAATGTTAATGATCTAGGATTTTTAATGAAATAAGATTGAAATTGTCTATCAAATTGTTTGAGGTTTTCAATTTCAAAGACTAAATTGATAATATATTTCATCTTAAATTAAGAAGAGCGCTAGAAATACACTTTTCGTCGTTATAATAATATACCTTCCGAGGTGGAGTTTCTCCGAGAGGAAGATACAAGCCAAGGCTGTGACTATAATCATACGTAGGGGATTAAAAGCAGCCACAAAAACAGGGCCCATAGTTTTAATTACAGAGCCTTGCACATAAAATTGAATTGCTGAAGTTACTATTCCCTGTGAAAAACATTAGAACAAAAAAAAAAGTCAAAAACAGTATCCAAAATAAAATGGCAAAAACAATTTTTTTGTTATTTGTTTAATGTTGTAAATTGGGTTCGGCTTTTGAGTTTAAATGGGCCCACTGGCCTATTATTAAATTATTCTACTAACCGCATATAGTGAAGCAAAGAGTCTTGAATCCAAGCCCAAAGCCCAGGCATCCGGGCTTTTGCGCTCCATGAAAATTGTCACAGCACTACTTTGAAGTGCACCAATAAAACAAACCCACGTGGCTAGTGACATCTCTGCTGGATACTTTTTTAATGTTATGGCCTGCAATTGATATTGTATGTTAGTTAGGTCATCTCAACCCTAAATAGTAAATCAATGTATGAAAATTTTTTGCAACTTTGACGACAACCACATCAATAGATGTTCGCAATCCTTTTTTATTATCACGGTTGAAACAACGACTTAATGGATACCAATTTCACAAAAAAAAAGTAAGACGATCTTTATGCATAATTTTTTTTGTATATTATTGCATGGTGTTTTTGTTAATTTGACGCCAACTATGTTGCTATTTCCAACTATAAGGACAAGGAGATTGTAAATTTATTCTTTTGACAGACGATTGTCGCTATGTCAACCATATGAACATACTTGTAAAATGTAGAAAGCAGAGAAGCCGGCGCAACCAATGAGAAGAAACAATGCACCAAGGAGCCAATGTGAACCACTAGGGTCATTCACATTTTCAGGCTGGTGCACTTGAGTAGCTGCCGATGACCCAGCAATTTGTAGAATTGGACCTTTGTATAGTGCCATTAGAAATGCACCTCCCAAACTCACAACTGTGCCAATCACTTTAGCTTGACATCCTATCTCCTTAATTTTCATGCGCTCCAATCTGCTCAAACATAACAATAATATTTTAGAACATCTCCAATAAGAATATTAAAGAGAGTTTCATAGGTTAATAATTCGTACCTCATTTTTTTATCATGTGAGTTCCACGACGTAGCATAGATGATATCAAAATTGATGATACAGTACAATATTTAAGGTACTGTATCATAATGTTTACATTTTTTGTATATCATCATATTAAATAGCATGGCCACTTATTAGTAATGTATGATACTCAAAGTGGTATCATCATTGAACAAAATATATATAAGTTACATAAATATTAAATAGCATTGTAGAAACCACTTTTTAGTAATGTATGATACCCAAAATGGTATCATCATTGGAGAGATGCTTTTATGAGTCTCTGTAATTAATAACTTCATCAATACATACTTTTATTATCATATACTTTGTATCATTTAAAGTAAAATTAATATGTTTAGTCTCACTTAGTAGTCTAGACTCTAGTGATACAAAAAATTCTCTTCTATCCAAAAAAAAAAAAAGTTATTCTCTATGATTACAAACTAGATACTAAAATTGATAACAAAATATTCCAAACATGAAAGTTCATAATTTTATAAAGAGATCAGATATAAATTAAAAATTTAATGAATATACATTTCTAAAATACATAAACAACAAAAACTAGTGAGAAAAAGAATTAGAATTCCTCTAGAAATGTCTCTAGAATATTTTTTTGGAGTGACTGAAAAAATGAACAAACTCCATTAATGGCATGCGTGAGTGGGGTGATGACATATACCAATTAATTCATGGTATTATTTATATATGTTGTAGAGGCACTTTGAACTTAGAAGTGCCCATGCTCTTGGAAGTGGAATCCGTGAAGGATACACAACATTATAAGTTCGTCAGCAATGCATAGTAGCTAGTTATTACTAAAATTTAAATAACACTCTTAGTATATAGTTTGAATGAATTAATATTATTAATTACCTAAAAATGATTGCAAGTACAAAGGTAATAGATGGTACGGAATTCATCACGGCAGATGCAAATGATGCTGATGTTAGCTTCATCCCCAAGAACGTGAAACACTGATCAAGTATTATCCTATAAATAAATAACATAATTATTATACATGAATAAAAAATCAATAATATATCAGAATTAAATAACTATGAAGTATTAAGATGATATTACGTACTCAACAAAAGCTAGTGCAAAAATTTCTGAGAATATCCGAACTGTCATCTTGGGCCTAATTTTCCTGAATAAAGATGTAAAAATACACAATAGAAATAATTAATCAATAGATTCTCTAAATAACCAAATTCATTTGTTAGTTCTTAATCTAACTAGCAGAACAATTTAGTTAATTTTTTAAAATAATATTAGACAAAATGACTTATTGTGCAATATGAAAATTAGACGTTGGAAAATAATTTTATCAATATTAGTAAAATATATTTTTTTTGACAAAATCAATATTAGTATAATATTATTATTAAAATTATGGTAAATCTAGTGTGAACCATTAAAAATGATATAGAAGTAAATCGTACTATTTTTAATAAAATAAATGGACAACATGTATATAATATTATATTAAAATTTATTTTTAAGGTTTGCAAATAGTTCATATTGAAAATATTTTCGTCAAAAAAAATGAAAATTATATTTAATATTGTAAGCATATACAAGTAACATGCATATATGCATGAAGAATTATTGATATCTATCATCAAGAAAATACCTTTCAAGAAAAAATGCGAAGGGAGCAAGAGCTATAGTGGCGATGACATTACGATATACCACAAAAATATAATGACTCATGCCCTTATTAAGAGCATCCATGGTAAGAACATACATGCCAGCTGAGCCAAATTGCAAACTAATTATTAGCAAATATGACTTTGAATTTCTTAACCATGCATTAGTTTTCTCACAATATGTTAATTCACCCATCTTGTGTGTATATTAATTTTTCTCCCTCTCTAGATTTCTATGTTTTGTGAGGAAGAGAAAATTTGTATACTTGATTATGTTTGTGTGGGATGAATGAATGAGTAAGCTTATCCATCACTATATTTATACCCAAAATTTAACATAAATGTCAAGTTATTATAATATAAATCTAATATATGAATGAATTACTTAATCGAAAATCCACTATAGTGACACAAGATGCGCATTAGTACATGTAGCAAAAAGAAAACGGGGGGTTGCGGGCGGCGCATTTATAATCTAAAGTCTAAACAACATTGTTGTGAAAATAGCAATAGGTTCAAATTAATGGTAGATTAAAGTTTTTTAACAAGGACTAAAAAATGTAATACAATTGTTAAAATACGACATTTTTATTAAACTAATTTTATTAGCTGTTGATGATGCTTTTTTTTTGCTTTTTTTTTTTAAGTAGTTTGGTGGTTAGTAATTTTACTTTTAAGTTGGATAAATAGATGATCGGGGCTGAAAATCTGATTCCCTACATATATAATGTAATATCCTACCAATTGAGTTAAGTTTATGAGACATTGTTGATGATATTCTACTACCGTATATGTAAATGTAAAAAAGAATGTAATATTTTTGTAAAATAAAAATGTATACGAGGTATCTACAAATCTTAATTCAAATGACAAAAATGTCAAAATTACTATTTCCCCCACTTTATATGTGTGTATGTTTGAGTTTTTAATGATTTGACATTTCGTCTATCCACCAAAAAAATATATTAAGAGTTTCATTCTATGAAGCCCCGATACGCGACACAATAAGGATGCGATACGATACCGATACGCCGATACGTAAAAATTTAAAAAAATTTCATATCTGATACTGTCGCGATACATTATTTAAAAATTACATTTAAAATTAAATATATAAATGCACAATATATAAATATGACTAAAATTAATAATATTAATAATGATAATATTTTTTTAAAGACAAAATTTTATTATTATTATTATTATTATAAGGGTTTGTCTAACATGTGCAATATTGCACATGGTAAAGTAATTATAAATAGTAACTTTTTATTAAAAACAATAATTATTTATTAAAAATTTGTAAATTCAATATAAAATGCACAAGTTCCAAGGCAAACTTACTATTTTAAACTTCTTAACATGTGCAACTTTGCACATGATAGAAAAATTCAATAGTTCATTGTACAAGGAGTACAAAAAAACCAATAAGCTTGCACAAGATTAAAACAGTTCGAGACTCAATATACAAGGACTCCTCAGTCCTAAGACACATAATAGCTCAAAAAATATATAATAGTCATGATAATAAACCTCTTCATCAAACTCATCTTGTAGAAATAGCATACAATTATATAGCTTCTGCAGCTGATCAATTAAAAGCATAAAGCATCAATTTTTAACAACTTGTTATATAGTAGGACATCATAGTAACTTCAGAATAGTGACAAAGACAAAAAAAAAATAAAGATAATAAATTAACATCATTAATATTGTCCTAAAAAATAATGATCAACAATACATCTTAAGTTAAGTATTATACAATTAGAACACCATTAGTATTATACCAAAAAACATCACCAGTACTATCCAAAAAAAGACATAGTTAGTTATCCGTGTACCAACATAATAGTTTGACATTCACTAAGAAACACAGATTGTATCGTATATTATTTTTTGTATTTAAAAATAAAGATTTAACCGATATTTTTCCGATACGAGTATCAAATATTATTTTCTATTTAAAAAAAATATTTAATCGATATTTTTCCGATACGAATATCGAGACGTATCGAACGAGTATTGGTATCAGGTACGTATCGGACACGATACGTTGACTTTTTTAGAGTATCGGAACTTCATAGGTTTCATTTGTAGAAAGATAAACAAAAATAAGTTTAAATTATTTTTAAAAATAATTAATGACAGTGGAACTCATGGTAGAATTCACGAGTTACCATCATTAAATATTTTTTTAAATAATTCAAATTTATTTGTGTTTATCTTTAATATTAATGTAGCTATCACTTTTTGAAAATAAAGATGATCCTAACTCAAAATTTGCCAACTATTTTTTGTTTATCTCTCTCTTCAAATGAACTCTTCATTTGTTTAAGAAAAAAATAGAGGCAAAGGATGCCATTTTTGGATTTTTGATCTATGTGGCAAAACTTGGAAAAAAAATAAAATTGTCAAGTTTTTAAATGCATATATGGGAAGCATTCATATAAAACAAACACATCACGTTTTATTTAGATCATATTGTCATGGTTATCGATGTATATGGAAGCTAGCATTAGTCAAATTATCGGAGTCAATTTTAATAGATCGATGTTGATAGAAATGAGTAGAAAAATATGTACCCAAAAAGAAAGGAGTAGATTAACTATTAGGACAATTAGGGACCATATACTGATATACATGCATATTAATGCAACTTTCAGTTTTGAGATAAGCTCTTATGTCATATAGGATGAGTAAATATACATATAATTAATTTACCATTCAATAAAAAATAGGAAGAGGAAATTTTTGGATAATATGAATATATTTTTTATTTATAGTACATCTTTATCATATTAATATAATATCACCATTTGCATGTCTTATTTATTTTTATTTTGTCTTTTTAATAATTCATAATCCTCAAATCCGTGTATGCTTTATTTATATTTAAAACAACTGAAATGTACGTGTTCTTATATAAAATACACTGACATAATATAATTCCCATTAAAAAGAAATCTTAATTGCTTAAAAAAAAGTCAAATGTTACTTGAAACAATATTTCGGGCTTACTTGGATTTCGGGTCCAAAGTTGAAAATATTACAACTAACAATAACCAGGGACTGTCCACAAATTCTAGTTCAATAAGTAGAAATGTTAAAATTGTTAGTGTCGGATGCCATAATCAGAGTTCAAATGATGGTGTTTCCATTTTATGTGTAAACAATTCTAATGACTTATCATTTTATCTCTCTAAAAAAAATTAAAAAGAAGTAGCAAGGGGCTGAAACCAACTCAGTCTCCTAGGGACACATCTTCTATGGCAATTTATGCAGGGGGACACACTGCTATGAAGGGGAGAGTTAATAATTTATGAGATAAAGACACATGTTGGAGAAAATAATAATAACAAGAGTGAAGTGGAGGCTAATGCAAGGTCTAATATTGAGACCTTTGACACGAGCTCTTCAAATAATCACCTTTGGAATGTGCACATGCATCTTTGGATGGACATACACCTCAACACCTCATGCAACCATGGGAGAGGCACATGTCAAATTCAATGAAGGAGTGAATTTAAGTAACTCACAAGAAATGGATAAGGCATCGGTGGACGTAGCCCAAAAGTACCAAATGAATATTCCCTCTGTTCTATTTTATAAGTTATAACTTCATAAATTATAAGTTCATAAACTATTTGAAATAGTATTTAAAAAATAAACTATAAATTAGTAAACTATAAGTTATTTTTTAAAAATTATTACCAAATAGATCTTTTTTAGACAAATAAACTTATAAGCTATAAGTTCATTTTTATGTCTTCCCAAATAGATTCTTAGGAACTGTTTGGTAATGACAAATTTCAAGCTTACATCTTATAGCTTATGTCTTATAAGCTTATACGACTAAAATTTTGGTCTTTTTAATACCTTCATAATCCTCAAACCCGTGTATGCTTTATTTATATTCAAAATTGAAATGTACGTCGTTCTTATAAAAAAGACACTGACCTAATATTCCCATTTAAAAGAAATTGTAATGTGAAACGTTAAATTATTGAAACAATTTTTTGGGTTTACTTGGAATCGGTATAATATTCACATAATTTAATTATGAAAGAAACTAGCTATGATTGAATGCTTTTTTTATGGATTAACGTAATATAATACTCTGGTGTTTAAAGAAAAAAATTTTAATCTAAAGTACAGTTGCTAAATAAATAAAATATAATAATTCAAGTTTTTTAAAAAATTAGTCTTGTAAAGAATTCATTCAATTACTTGCTTTATATTTTTTGATTGAATTAGGCTATGTTTGGTAAAAAATAGCGGATAGCTGATAAGTTAGTTTATAGCGGATGAGCTTATAACGGATAGATTATAAGCTAGCTTTTAGCTTATAGCAAATAAACTAGCTGATTCAATTTGTAGTGTTTGGTAAAATTAGCGGTTGGACTAGCTTATAGTATGAAATTACATAAAAAATGATATGTTTAATTAATATTTAATTCTTTTCAAGTAAGATGATAGGGGTAAAATTGGAAGAAAAGATAATAAGCTATAAGCAAGTAAAATAAGCTATAAGCTCTTTTCTAAAAACTGTTACCAAACAGAGCTTTTAGCTTATAAGCTAAAAGTTATAAGTTATAAACTAGTTTATTTGGTTTACCAAACAGAGCCTTAGTCACAGGCGCTGACTTCCGTTAGTGTAGTCTAGCACTTTGCATTGACGCTTACGTTTTTTGGGCTCTTTTTTAGCTGTACGTACTATATAAAATAATACTCCCTCCGCTTCTTTTTAATTGTTTTTTATTATCATATTTAACGTTTCTATTTAATTGTTCTTTTTATATTTTATGAGTATGATTTGTCAATAATACCCTTTGTCAATTGCTCTTATTTTTTTTTCTTCATAAAACCAATTAATGCTATCTATTTGGAAAACTAAATCTTTTTTTTTTTAATTTTTGTTGGTACATAACATATTAAATTTTGTTTTTTTTATATATAATATATTAAATTTATTGGAAAGAGAAAGTGCGGGCAAAAAATTACAAATTTATTGAGGGATTAAAACGAGGGTATAATAGGAAGATAACGTGCAAAAATACACTTCCTTAATTTGGTGTTATCATTTTAAAAAGACAATTAAAAAGAAACGGAGGGAGTAATAATAATAATAAAGTAGTAAAATATCACCTTATGAACAATATGCATTAGGGGTGGACAACCATCGTTTTTGGTCGAATTCGAGCTGAAAATTGCCTTTCCAAAATAATCCAAAATTTGAATATCTCAGTCCACTTTCGTCCATTAATTCTAGCTTTCGTTTAGTCGGATAATGGTTTGATCGGATACGGTTTGGATTGAGTGGATTTTCGGATGTAAATTTAGGCCAAAAAGTTATGAATAACTCAACTCTCTGTGTGTCACGATCAATTCCTCCCCTAATCCAAAATTAAATAATACACCATTAAATTTAACGAAATAACGAAGGAATTTTTTTTTGAAAAAAAGCACAAGTAAAATAACAAATTACAAAAAAAAAAAAAATATAAAGAGATCCAAAACCAACACAAAAATAGTAGCCATGGAGGGATGAGATGTGAGATGAGTTTGATAGAACTTTGGATGATGAACATGATGAAATCATGGAAATATGAGACGAGGTTGGCAAGTGGAAAGTGATAAACTAGCTGATTGAAAATATAAATAAGCGGAAAGAAAAATTTACATAAATTTTTTGTCAAAATCACACATGTGATCTACGTATTAAAATAGTTAATTATACTATGCAGTCAGAAAAGTTACTCTATCGCTCAAATTCAAATTTCATTGAGCTTGAAAATCCAATTCGAACATGTCCGTCACAATCCATTTAAATCCTATTATTCATTTTTTTATCGATTATATCGAATTCGGATCAGTTCAAAATATCCTATCCACCCATATACTAGAGTACCATTTTTTTTTTTAGATGGAATTCACGTGAACCAATAAATTTGAGTATTTCAATTGAATATGCATATGGTATTCAATTGAGAACGTTTCATCCAAATTGATCATAGGTATCTATGGTGAGACATTCTCCCACTTAAGAAGTTTGAATGCTTAACTTAAAACTATGCAATCTTAAGTTTAAAACGTGAGTAGTAAAGTTTCATATTGATTATGAATGAAAAAAATATTAAATTTATTAATAATCTGACTTGTTAACCAAATATTTTAAGATTTTAAGTAAAAATTAATATACTGTCTAACGTTCTATTTTATAGTCCTAGAGCATTTGAACGTTATTTCTACCGAGCTCTTCCAAACTTCTCAATAAGTACACATTTAAATTAGGCAGAGTATTCTAGATTTTAGTTGTATATGTGAAAAATATTGAATTGACTTGCCAAAAATAACATTTCAATCGATGCCTATAAGCATAGTAAGAAAATGTTTTTTGATAAAATAAAGCTTAGACCAAAACTTCCTAAGTGTTAGGCCGGATTTGGGAAGTATGGAGATAGATGTATAATTTTTTTTGACCTTAGTCGATGTACATGAAATCATATGACAAAGATTCGTCGGAGAGACAATCTTGTATTTTATTTTTGAAAGACTAAGTTTTTTTTAATAAAAATGAGGTAAATACAAGCTGTATGCAAACTCATGTAACTTGGTGGGAATTCATAAGTGAATCAAATTGTCATCTGAATTCAAATGAATTTAATTCAATCTATCCATTCGCAACAAGTAAAATAATAGTTAATTTTATTTTTAATCGGCAAAA
The DNA here is from genome assembly GCA_030408175.1 of Trifolium repens. Taxonomy (NCBI): domain Eukaryota; kingdom Viridiplantae; phylum Streptophyta; class Magnoliopsida; order Fabales; family Fabaceae; genus Trifolium; species Trifolium repens. The sequence goes on from CP125836.1 coordinate 8,550,316, forward strand.
TTTTATTAATGAACAATTCCTAAACAAAAAATATAAAGAATTGTTGGATCGTTACAACGAAAGACAAAGTGATAAAAACACTTTAACCAATTTAAAAAGTACACCAAATAACACCTTAAACCACCCCTTACGGTACAACAATTGAAAAACACCAATGACAACTAGAGAGAACACCAACTCAACCCAAAAAGATGTCATTAGACACTAACTCCCGAATTCGAATCAAAAGTGTTCGGCCCATCAGAATCCAAAAAACCACTTCTTGAGTCAAAAGTTGGAGGAGACTAGTAGAAAGAGGACTAACAGTCGACACCGATGTGGTAGATTTCAACCAGATACAAAAATCCTGCAAATCCCAACAGATTAACAGCAAAATAATAGTTAATGGATTGAATTCAATTCATCCATTTAAAAATACATATAATAGAAATATTTTTCTAGAGTTAACCAAGTGTCTATCCCAAGTAAACACATGTGTTCTCACCACCATATATTTATTTTGATTGCACGATTGAGATAACAAGAGTTTAATTTAGGCTTAAATATGTAAAAGGTCCTTGCATTTAGGGGTCATTTGAGTTTCAGTCCCTGCATTTCCAAAACCTTTCAAATTTGCCCTGCACTTTCAGTCAACTTTTAAAAAGGTCCCTGGGTTGACTTTTTTGCTGATGTGTCACAAATTTTGACAGGTGTCACTTATGACTGGGCTTGTAGGATGCTGACTCATTAAAAATATTATAAAATGGCAAAATAGCCCTTACTGACATATTTCCACATGAATTTTCAAAAGAAAAAATTAAAAAATAGAAAATAAAATAGATAGAACATGAACAAAAGCCATCGCCCTCTCATCTCCCTCACACTCATCAAACACCATTGCTCCAAATCTCTCAACTCTCTCATTACTTAGTTCCAATTTCTTTTTCTATGTTCAAAAATCGTAAACACATGCATCCAAACATCCAGAAAATTGAATAGCCCAAGATTAAAGAAGTTCCAATTTCTTAGTTCCAATTTCTTCCTCTCACACATCAAATACACAACACAAAGATTGAAGAAGTTCTGGAGAGAAGAAGAATATGCACGAATTGCAAATATCAAACACGAATCCATCCTAAAATTCAACACAACCCAGAAAAATAAAATTCATTAAAGTGTTCTTGTTTACAGATCTGAAATGGAAATTCACAGATCTGAAATGGAAATAAAGAAAAGAAAAAGAGGGCATATAGCTTATTAATTTATTCCGATGAATCTCCATTGTATAAATTCAGTACTTAACGCACCGCAAATTTCATAAAAACAGGTTGAATCATTGGTGGCGGCGGGGAATAGTGTCGACTCCGACGATGTTGGTAACGGCGGAGACGGTGATGTCGGAAGCCTCTTGTGGTGGAGGGTGTGGTGTTAGAGAAGATCATGGTTGTGTAGAGAAGATGAAGGTTATGTGAAGAAGGTAGAAGAATGAACAAGAACGCCATTTTTTTTTCTTTTTTAAAAATTATGTGGAAATATGTCACTAAGGGCAATTTTGTTATTTTATAATGTTTTTAATGAGTCAGCATCCTTCAAGCCCAGTCATAAGTGACACATGTAAAAATTTGTGACACATCAGCAAAAAAGTCAATCCAGGGACCTTTTTAAAAGTTGAATGAAAGTGCAGGGCAAATTTAAAAGGTTTTGAAAATGTAAGGACTGAAATTCAAACGACCCCTAAATGCAGGAACCTTTTACATATTCAAGCCTTTAATTTATTGTTGCGTATATAAAATGCAGATTATATTATTTCCCCAACCTTCCAACTCAAATCCATATTTGAAATTACTTAGCAATTAGCAATGTTGATAATGCGTATACTTTCATCCGTGCTAGCTACAAATATTAATTATCTAATTAACATTCTCAATTATGTGTCTACATATCCTAATCCTTATCCGGACAAATCCTTAATATTTCTATTAGAGATATGTACTTTCTTTCTATACCTAATTGCTTTACCTGTTTTAGCTAATCATGCAATTAATTAATGGATAAGCAATAGCTAAAAGATGTAACCACATCATTTTAGAGAAGCTCTTGCTGCTGAGCTCTTATTATTTAACTAAACTAATCACGTGAACAAGGCTCATTACAATTAACAAACGATTTTTCATCTAAATTATAATTATTTTAAAATGGGGGTAAAAATTGTATCATTTTGTTTTCAAATAATTTATCTTTAATTGATTTTATCGATCTTAAAAGCAGTGATTTATTAATATATTTTTAAAAAGAGTGGTTAAAAATTTATCAAGAACATTACAGACTAACTTAATCAAGAATATTTTTTAATGACAATATATAGTTTATCTTAATTTATTTTATCTTTTGCTATAAAAATAATTTATATATATATTTATATATAGCATTTATCATATTAATAAGTATTTGTGCTCTAAGTTGTAATGTACCATTGCCTTATCCACTATTTTTAAATGTCTTGTGTATCGTAACATAATTTGGATTTCCTTAATCTTCTATAGTTCCAAGCTTCTAATTATTGCCACAAAAGTCGAAATGATTTTAAAGTGGCCTTTTCAAACATTAGGCCATGTCATTATTTAAATGTGTTGCATATGCATTATCTTATTTTCATTTTTTAATCTTATTTAATCCACAATGAGCTACAGCACCTTGTTAATATATGCTAGCAAACTCATGGACAAAATTTGTCCACGTTGGACACACTTAGACATAGCTTATATACCTTTGTTCCAATATATAATTGAAATTGAAAAGAGAAACTAAGATATAAGCAGCTTTTAGGTCTGTTTTAACAAAAGGCTAACTAAATTTGGTGTAGAAATAAGTTTGGTTTAAGTTTGATTTGATAAAAGTTTTAAACCTTGAGTTTGATCCGCAAATTATAACTACAAAGGTTTATTTTTAGGCTCATTAGGTTATTCTTCTATTCTATAGCCATCGAGCATGCCACACTCATAAGAACTTTTCATTAAAAACCTTAAGTCTACTGCAACTATTGGTGGACCGCTCTCTTTCGACCTTCTTCCTTTTTGGAAATCAGGACAGTGAAAGAATTGTTCCTCCCTTTTATGATTTTTCCGTTAACATAAAATTCATTTATGAATGATAAAAAAAACAACTTAAAAAAAAAATCTCAATGAGACAACTAGTCTAAACCTTGGTCATCCCTAATTACAAGAATTCGAGTAAATAAATCAACAATAAATTGTTTCATCTAGTAAAATGATAGTTAAAGAGTTTGATCTCTTATTCTTCCTACATAAAAAATTCAATTAGAGAGTGAGAATTTATTTTATGTGTTCTATAAACAGCACTAACGTTCAATTTTCTAATATAGGTCAGTTACACGGTGATAGTAATTTTATAACTGAAAATAAAATGAAAATGGAATACGTAGTAAAAATACTATTATCGTTAATTGGTTTAGTAGTAATTGATATTAAATTTAGTAAAGAAAATAATGATTCGGTTATTTAGAACTGTGATCGAGAGAGGTTACAACCATTTGATATCAAAAATAATTTTCAAAACAGATTAAACTGGTAATAAAATTAAAAAAAATACAGTCCTATTCGTGGTTGGCAAATTGCGCACACATGTTTCAGTAATGGCTTAAGTGCGTTCTTTGTTGTTTAATTTAATATCCTGCCCAACGGGAAGTGGAATTTAGTTCAGATAAGAATCAATCTCATTATTGATGAAAATGTATATCATATCTTATTATAATATTATTTGAAGTTTGACCTATATATGTGATGACATAATAATTTTGTAATTATTTTTTATTTCGTATAAAAATTCTTAAAATACTATAATATGTTTTACAGAGTAAAAGGAATATAATTTCAATAAACAAATTAGCTTACTATTTTTTTAAGAATTCAATAAAAATGTTATTTAAGAATTTGGCATTTGGAAAATAAAAAATAATAATTACATACATAGTGTAGCTAAGCTTTATACGTAAATTCAATAGTATCTTACAATATAGCTAGATACCCAATTAAAATGTTTCATGAAGTACTTAACAATGTGGGATTATAATTATAAACAATAAAAAAGTGGGAATATATATATAAATATATTTTAAAAAATTAAATGGTGAGAAGTATTTTTGAGTAAATTTTCTTTTAAAATATTTGTTAATTAATTTTTTTAAAATATTCAATATAATAAACCAACACAAAATAAATTCTAATTTTTTTTAAATATCTCAATCATTGAATATTAAAAGTATGATTTTTATAGTATGTAACAAATACGGCATAAGTGAATATAAATAAAAAAATTAAATAAGTATTTGTCTTGTACAAATATTTCAAATTTTATTTCAAATTTTTATAAAAAATTTCAGCAAGTTTTGTTTATCAATTATTTTTGTAACACTTTTTGGTCTCTGTCTTTAAGTCGACTAATTGATATACATAAGTTGACTTTAACAATAAATACTAAAAAGTCATGACAGAAAATATTTAAAGGTCAAAAATTTACTAGAAAATTTTATAGGAACCAACTTTAAAATATTTATAGAGACCAAAAATTTCTTTAATCCTAAAAAAATTATATTTTCGATGAAAGTTTAATATTTATTTATTTCATTGATTAAAAAAAAAATATTTATTTCATCATCCCTAAATAGTTTAGTTATGATCTGCCTTCGGTATATCCACCAAGATTTGCCTTCTTTGTATCATATTTTTGGCAAAGATTTCTTGTTTTGAATCTAAACCCTTGAATCCGTTAGAATGACCCACAAATCATAATCCAACATACGTTACGTAAGAGATTCTCCAAATAATTTATTTGGCAACAAACTAAATATAGTTTAATATCTTTTTTTGACAAAAAACATGGGAAGAAGAAAACTAAAAGTGTAGGAAGATTGCACCCAAAAAAAAAAAAGTGTAGGAAGATAAAAAGAGGATAGAAAATCTGATTTTCTTATACATCCAGTCTCGTTCTTGAAATTTTATAGATCAAATATATGAAGAAAAAAAATGATTTTCTTTAATACATAATAATAGTTTTACAAAATATCCAAAAAATTACTTTATTCGAAAATTCGTAAGAAACAGTTTCTTCGAGCATTTTGAGATGCAAAATCATTTATAATTACATCAACATCACATCAACATCAATGTTATCCAACATATCCTTCTCAATTGAAAAAGTTATCAAACCATTCAATATCTCTTTTGACATTGAATCTCAAATAGATTTTAATCAACTTCAATTTTAAAAACCATATTTCCGTTGATGCTATAATCACAAACACTATCAGTAGAATTTTATAACTATACACAATTCACACATTCAAATAACAACTTGCATATTGGACAAATTTAATAATATCAATGACAAACATTGTTTCAGTTGGCAAAATAAATTGTAATATTTTTAATTCCTCAAAAGTTTTGTTCCATATTTTCTATTAAGAAAACCCCCGCAAGTTGGCTTTTTTTTGTAGTGGTTAAAGCACACGTATTTTTTCTTCTGTTGACACACATAAACAAGCAAGCCTACATTATTACTCATATATTTTACATTTTTTTTATTAATATTAGATAGTTATAAAAAAAATTATGAGTCCCCCAAAATGATGAACATAAAGCCATTACACTATTTGGGCAAATAAATAAAAACTAAGAAAATTCTAAAATGATCGTCAATAGAAGTAGTCCATGATAAATCAGTATTAAAAAATATTTAAAATTTTATCGACGACATATATTGTTGTTTGAAATTATAAGTTAATTTATTATTTCTTTTTATAATTTATAAGTTAATGTCTTTTCAAGTATAAGTTATAGTCATTATAATTTTTACGGTTAAAATAATGATTTAATTGATACTGATTTATTAAAATAATAGAGAATAAAAATATAACTTGTACTGAAATAACGTCAATCATATAATTCTTTTGAAATAATGTCAATCGATCATATCATTCTTTTAACCGTAAAGAAGAAATATTTGTATTTTTTTTACTTTTAAAGACTATTATTGACAATTGTTAAAATTTCTAAATTCTAATAATTTTAAGCATTAATCCATGGTGGAACATTTACATAGATGGTCTACCATAACATTAACTTAAAAACTGGATAAATATTTTGTCCAGACTTCATAAAAATTCTGGCTCCACCACTGCCTATTAGGGCCAGCCCTGCTAATATCTTCAAATATTGTTGGATACATTTTTATCATTTAATCGTTTAACATCACATATTTTTTTTACTAATATTAATTGTAAATTAGATTTTATTTTTCCTCCAAAATATGAATACTCAACAAAACTCTAGAGTAGTGGAGAATTTTTCTTTCTTGTTTAAGGATGGGGGTACTAAATTAGTGTGACGTGATTAAGGGAGCAATGGTGTGAAAAACTTCAACATTATTGTGTCCACTTGAAAGAGTGGAATGGTGGTGGTGACATATTGGTGAATTTTGTGGAATAATTTGGATCGATACGTGGCTTTTACTAACTTTTTGATGACGAAACAAAAACAATTTTCTTGGACATACATCGTGCAATTTCACTTGGTGAAAACTTGAGCAAATATAATGATGGTGTTTGGTGACTTTTAGAAAAATGGGACTAAGTGTGTAATTTTTTTTTATTTTTTTTATGATGTAAGGAATAGGAATGAAAATAAGACAAAATTTAGCAACGCTTCTTATAGTGTTATGTTCAATTATAAGATTATGACATATGAAAAGAGATAGTTTCATTTTGGTTTTGTGTATTTTATTTAATCATGTGAATAAATATTTCATATGTCAGCACAAACAATTCAAAAATATCTGTTTTGTGTATGGAAATAGTGCAAAAAATAAAATGAGTGGTGTTAATTTTCTCAAACAATCATCACTAAAACACTCCCATGTTCACCTTTCAAATTCCCTTTTAATCATATTTAACTTTATAAAGATTAAATAATTTAAACTTGATAAAAGTGTTAAAGTGATATCAACAATTAATGGATATTCATCTTGTAAATGTGTTAGCTTATTATTGATTCTATGAACAACAACTTATGTAAATACATAAATTTTTATAAATATTATAAGTTTGTCAAAGTAGTTTATGTAAAAGTAGCTTATAAAAATACAATTTTCGTCATTGAAAATTTATAAAATAATATAAAATCTTTTTTATTTACATAAATTATTTTATATAAACTCAAAAATAAATTATTCCAAACAAGCTCTAATTCAACCACAGGCTCAAACGGACTTATTTAAAAGTGGATTGATTCACTTTCCTCTAATAATATAAATTTGTATTTGTTTTCCAATCAATTGAGCAAACAAGATCACTACATCAGCAGCAATATTAATAGATCTATAAATTTTATATATCATAATATTGTAGCACTCTATATCTAGGTATTACTGCATTATTACTATTATTTTATGTGTGTGTATTATATGTATATGTATGTATCACTATCATCATAATTTCGTTAATGCTTGCTCATTCAGTAGACATTACAAGATTCCTCCAATAGAATTTCCGTTGGTAAATGAATATTGTCTTATTTGGATTGACTTATTTTTTAGCTTATGCAAACAACTTATGCAATATAAATTAAGTTTTATGTTATTTTATAAGTTCAAACTAGTGAAAATTATATTTTTATATACTATTTTATCATAATTACCTTGACAAACTAATAATAATAATACATAAAAATTACATAAGCTATTTGCATAAGCTTAAATATAAATTAATCCAAACAAACCTTATAAGAAGAATCTTCTATAACTTGTCCGTACGTAACAAAACTTTCACTATCTCAACATTGGATAAAACACAGCATTGACAACTACTAAATGCAAATATGACAAATTTTAGGTGTCACGGTGGTAAGATATTCTACTCACATTAGCTGTCAGTTAAATTTTACTCCGTAAATCTATTGTTAATGACTTATTGTTGAATAATGTGTGGATTAACTTAAAATTAGAAATTTAAGAGTCGGCTATAGTTTCAGAATGCATTGATGCAAGATCAAGTTTTTTTTTTTATTTATCCAAAGAGAAAAAGTTCGGTCGAAAAAAGTAAAGACATCCCAACTAAATTGACACCTCTTTACTAACCCAACAAACAAACTAAATCTCATAAATATTATTAAAAAATAAAAATAAATACAAAAAATTTGGGGATATGCAAGATCAAGTTGAACAAGTGCAAGATTGTAGAAGGAAAGATGCACCGGTATATAGAATCTTGAGAACCGGTGTGTCCATATACCGGTGCAGATTTTATGAAAAAAATGCTTGGTTATAATTTTATTTAAGGCGGATTTGTTCATACTTTTAAAGATTTTATTTTTCTATAAATAGAGATAATTTTAAGCATAGAAAAATAAGAAAGTTGACAAAGGAAGTAAGATGCAAGGAATAATTAGAATTGTCTACCAACGCAGATACTAGAAGTTTAGGAAGAAACAAAATGAGTTTTCATTTGGTACAATTCTAGGAGTGGAAAATTTTATTTGTATTCATCTTAGGTAGTCTAAATCATTGAGTCTTTTGATTATTGATATTGAATTAGTGAACGGAGAAATGATTTCTCCCTCAAACGTAAGTCATTGTATGACCGAACTAGATAAACAAATATTGTGTATTATTTCTTCTTCTCCACTATCTTGTTTATTTTGCTTGTGATTGTTATATTCCTCTTGTTTTATTTGTCGTTAATTTTGTTTCATGCATTAAGTATTATCGGTGTGATTATCACGAATTTAAAACAAAGAATATATAGGATATTCAAAGTAGATTATCTCCCGGTGAAAACTCTATTTGTAATTAAAAAAAAAAGTAGATTATCTCCTATAAATAGGAGTTAAGAATCAAATCTATGAATGCATATAGAAGATTCAAAACTATTATTACTTAAGACAATTTATTGTTGATATATTTATTATATGATTAGTAATTATATATATAACTTTAACGCACATAAGCTATCATAAAGTTTCTTATAAATGACGTGAGCTATAAAGAATTGTGCATTGGACTAAGTGTGACATGGCATATAGTGAACTAAAAGTTAGATCACGGCAACAAAATAACCAACGTGAACAAAGCCAACTTCAACCAAGTAATAATTACAAATAACGCTAAAAAAAAAACTAATTACAAATAAAAAATTTAAACATGTGGGGTCAATGTTTGGTTCTTTATAACCAACCACCATTAAAGTAAAAACTACTCAAATCAACTATAAATCTCTTAAATCCTACACATCACTCTGGGTCCACAAAAAGTAATTTAGTTTACTCACTTAGTTTACTCCCACTAAAGATGCTAATAAGAAAATTTTATTTTGAAATCAGTGCATTCAATATATTAAAAGTGTAAAAAAATTTCTTTATGGACATTAACTTTAATATATGTATTTTATTTCTATATTTGATATGCTTAGCCAATATCTCGAGAGTAGTGTTTAACATAATTTTAAAAATTATATATATGTAAAATTATAACCTGAGTTTTTGACAAATTTATTACTACATTATATTTCTTATAATTTAAGGCGAACCTAATAAAAAAGAGAGTAATTTTTTGTTATTAAAGAAAAGAGTAAAAGCAAATATATATAATGTAAAATTATTAGTTTATCAAGAATTCTATTCAAATGTTACAAAAACTTGAGCTTTCATTATCGAAATATTAGATAAAACACCACAATATTGAGAACTCGTAAAAGTAAATATGATATGTGGAAAAACAATGGCTTGCTTAGTGGTCATTAACCTATCACTTTTTTATGAGTAGTGGTTAATTTGTCCCTTAATTTGACTTAATGGTTAATTCATTGATCTTATACATCTCACTTTTTACTACTTATCGATAGGCTTTAGCTTTTTAATCCTCTAACACTATTTCAAGACGCGTTAAAGATCATGCCACCCATCTCGTATAGTATAGTGCTAATTTAATTTGGACTTATGTTTGATTGTGGAAATGAAAATTACTACACCTTCAATTTTTCAAATATATGAATTCGTTCTTTTTCTGATTTTATAAAATACTTTTCAATTTTCCAAATGTTTTAATTATTTTTTTACATCTTAAATTATAGAAATTAAAAAAAAATTTATAGATGATGTCCTACCAAAAAAAATATCATAGATGATGTGTGGCGTTTTCCAATTAGTAATAAAAGTATTTTCACAATTAATTCAATTTATCTCTTTCTAATCAATAATTCTACTCTTTCTTCGCCAAATAAAGAGGTAAAGTGTTTGGAAACTTTATGCTATGTCAAAAGTGATTGTGTTCTCTTTGCAATTACTTTTGAATCAATTGCCAATTAGATATAATTTGTGTAGACAGCGAGTTGTTAATCACGAAAGTGATTATAATTGTTTGTTGTGTTCGAATGTTAGGGAATCATAAGTTTAATTTTTGAGAAATGCAAGTTAGCTAGTTTCTTTGGTGTGAAATTTTTAATTGGTTAGAGGTATCAATTCCGGAAATCTATTTAATCTATTTTGATACCTTTGTTGCTTTTATTTCGAACGAAAAGATAATTAAAGCATATTTACCAATGTGCAGTTAATTTGAAAGGCCTAGAATGGAATTTTGATTGAATGTAGTTAAAATTGTATACAGTCACACCAAACTGATCATCCGATCAAAATTAGACGGTTTAAATTTAAAGCAGTTATGTAGACCAAGCAAATCTTTTTTCAATATAAAACGTTTCATTACTGCATGCAGTCTTGAGTGCATACCATATGAATCTAGCTCTTGTTTTTAGGAAGAAAAAAAGAGTCGATGGTGGCAGAAATAAGGGTTTCTATCAAAATTATTTTATTACATTGATTGAGTTGGCGAAAAAAATGAGGACTTCTTATCTTTTTTTATGAATGGTTTGTAAATCCTATAAACTACGTTATTAAATATAGGGGACTCTTTTAAATAGGAAGGTGTTCATGGACCAAATAACATTGGTGTGGTGACTTAATTTTTGGATTACTATATCATATATATATATATATATATATATATATATGAAAAAAAATTCTATCATTTAGAGGTAATTAATCTTTGCTAGAAATTTTTGGGACACAATGTGTCCGCTACAATGGTCTTAAAAAAAATTGAATTGCATAAAATTACAAAATTCGAAATCTCCCCTGCAATGACATGCGTATATAACACTACTACTTGTGATCATCAAAGTTTTGATAAGTAAACCATGCTTAAATAATTATAATGAGTAAAACCTAGGTGCTCATATGCACCAAGTAAATTACTTTTCATAAATAAAAAAACAATAATAAAATATAAATTACTATTAGTAAATTACAATGAAGGTGTTGTCGTGGCAGATATGATAGACACTGTTTGGCATGATTAATTGACATGAGGCTATAGCTGACTCAAGATATTCCAGCAAAGAAAAAAAGTTGACATTTTAAATTTTAAATTAATAGTGGGTTTTGACGTTTACAAATAAAGTTTTACTTTTAAAGTTTGAAAGTGGAAGTACACGATGGGGTACAAAAATGGTACAACATTTTTTCCTCAACATTATGCTTAATGCGGTTTAATTCATTTTCAGCCAAACGTTATCACACTTATCATAATCAAGTTGTCAATACTATGTACTGTATCATCCTATATTTTCCTTCATCATCCAAATTTCTTGGTGCTTAGTGGTTACTGCTTGTACAATTTACTATCTACTATTGGAAGCATATAAACTTTTTAGTTAGAATAAGTAAATTTAATCTACATTACCATGAGCTTTTTCAAAATGGTTTTTGTGAGTGCGTGAGTGGAGATAAGGGTTTTATTAGGAGGAAAAGTTTTATCGTTTGGTCGAAAAAACATTAAACGGGTTTAGTGCAAACTCAAAATTTGTAATAAATTTGGATCTCTCAAAATATTAGATCAAAAGCGAGAGGAGGAAGGATGAAGAAGTAGTTCGGTAGAGAGTGGTTAAGTAAGGTTATGGTGACTGAATGGTGGGATATATTCGGCCATCGCGCAATGTATCGGTGTAGAATTGGGATGGAGAAGAGTTGATAGACTCACCCACATTGAGCCATATGCTAGACTTGCTCACGCTAGCTTGAGCCTCCACGCACGTGTCTTTGAATTTTGTGCTCTTTGTACACCCTCCATTTAAAAATAACTGTCTCTTTTGATTACTGCACATATGTCGATGCACACAAATTTGACCATTAATATCTGTCGTTATATGCACTATTAAAAATTACGAAAATTTGATATTTTGAAAGTACTAATCGAGACAAATCTAACGACAGTTCATATGGTAATGTTTATCTTTATATTTTAATAATTAAAATATAGTCAGAGTAGATTATATGATAATGCACACAGTTAAATAGTGACATTTTTTTGGGACGGTGGGAGTATACTTTTGGGGGTCGTTTCAAATTTTTAAGCAAATCAGGGTGGGAATTAGGCGGCAGTTTGGTGCCTAATGCATAGGATTCAGTTTTCTTTGAGTCGTTAAGATTTGTCATTCTTACATATAAGTTAATTTTTGTGTTGATGTGATAATTAAGATGACTTGTCAAATTAATTCATTTTATTTGACATACTTTATTGGTCAGTCAACTCCATATATACCTTTTTTTTACAAAAAAACTCTGTCTTATTATGTAGTAGTTATTAATTTTTCGAACTCGACTCTCTTGTAATAAAAAAATAAGCTAAGAAATTCAATGAAAAATGTACGAAAAGAATATCAATAACAAATTAGGCATGTAAGATGCAATTAAAAAAAATTCAACAACAATAACCAAATAATTTTCTTGTAATAATTGATTATATTAATCAACATCAGAGGTAAATTTCAAAACAATAGTATGATTGATTGCTGCAAACCAAAAATCCATTATAGCAGCCATTTCTTGCTTAAAACGCCATGGCGCCGCCATCCTTCACAAATTGGAAATCGATGTGGCCAAAATATGGCTACTATATATATTGTGATCACAAAATTTATATTTTTGTAACAACATATATAGATCAAGCAAATCATGTGGAGAATTATAACAAAGGATTAGATGTCTCATGTTATCCACCAAAATGAAGAAAAGTATACGGAAAAGATTGATCATGCGATAATTATCAAGCATAGTTATCCATTTTTTTTTGTTGAACATAAAAGGAACCATGCATAATTTGCATTGTTTTCTGCATCTACATGTTAAGACTTAAGACAATATCTAGAAACATAACAAATGTAGATGGTCTAAAATTGTATAAGATTAAAGTTGATTTAATAATTTAGATGTTTAAGTTAGATTGAGTTTTTATTGGTTGAACTTTTTAGCCTTTAGTTGGACCTTTTAGTCTTTGGATCTCTTATTTCATTATTCATTTACATCAATATATGTAGTTTCAATGAGATAATTCAAGTTATTTGATAAGAGCTAAAACTACTAAGTTGAAATGATTAAAAAAAAAAAAAAAGAAAGACAAGTAAAATAAGATAAATATAAAATATTTCAATTCATTTTGGGTGTCTTATAAAGTGTCTCTAAGACGCTATAAATAAAGCTTGTGATGAATAATGTTTTTCCAGACCCATAAGATTAAAATGCTCAACTAAAGAACAATTAAATCTTCTATCTCCTAAATTTTTATTTAATATGATTTATCTTCTATCATTATCAATGAATTGAAGAATGTCTTTAAATCCCTTTTTTTATACCTTTTTTTTTTTTTTGTTTAGAAACCCTAGTTCCATGGTCTTAGTAGAATCAACTTTCTATCAATTGATACATATACTTTTAAGAGTTTTGAAATTCTCATAATGCATATAGTTCTCTTTCACTTATTATCACTATAAATATTGTAATATGGAGAGATAAAAGGGAACTATGTCATTAGATGAGAAAGTCTTGCATGGATACTCATCTAACACATCACTCTTACACACAATCAATTAACATATTACATCTAATTAAATGCATCGATTAATAATAATTCATCCTAAACTATGAATTAAACTAGAGCTTCTAATCAGAAAGAGTAAAAACAAAACAATCTATGAAATTTAAACTTGAAATGCCTCTCTACACATGTAGTGTAAAAAGGTTTCTCCCCCTCCCCCCTTCAATGATTCTTTCCCCATCCCTCCCCCACAAATTTTTATTTTTCTCTTTGAATAAAAATTTCATAACACATTTTTCGAAGTGTTCCTAGTTGAAATTCAGAAAAAATTCGGAAAACACGTTCCGAAATGTTTATTCAAGACAAAAAAAAATCGAAAAACACATTTTGAGAGGGGGGGAAAAGACTCATGTGGAATGGAAGAGAAATCTTCGTAATGTTAAACAATGAGTGGATAATAAACTAAAGTCCAAAGAAAACTAAAAGGCCCATTAATCAACCAAAGTCGAATTTTGCTTTTTAGGCCCCTTTGATGCTCCAGTCCCTCCAAAAATCTCAAAATACCCCCACTTTTTGACCTATAACACTTTGGTTTCTAAGATATGAAATAAAAAAAATTCATATACGAAATTGTGTTTAGGCTTGATTAATAAAAAGCTCAACTAATAAAGGCTATATATCTAAGTTAAGCATTTCAATAAATCTAATCTAATACTCTAATCTCAAAAAACTCTAATCTCATACTCTTTTTTTTTTACAACTCTAATCTCAAACAAAACATGTAAGTATGAACTACGATCTCAATTTATAATAGGTCACTAAAGCAAAAGATCGAACATGTTCATTTTATAAATTCAATTGCTTTAAAAATATTTCATTACTGGTCAATTGAGTTGATTTGAACATAAACAAAACTATGGAATAAAAAATGTTTATTAACCATTTAGATTAATAATGTCACACAAAGAGAATAAACATAAACGGGATTGCCAACTATATATCAACAACAAAAAAATAATTGAAAAAACTTTGATCCAGTAGTCTAATGACTAGAAACTTCATCCATATAATAAATAAGTGGAGTGTTCAAAGTTTGAACTACAAACTATACATGTATAATATGGTCTCTCTATGAGCTCGCGGAACTTAAAAAATAACTATTATATCTTGTGGAAACAAAATAAGTTTATTGCAAAAGAATTTGGAAATTACAACATTGCAGTCTCAATCTAAGATTAAAGAAGAGGAATGGGTTGGGCCTTTAAGGCTTGTTGTTGAGTGGGCTGGTGAGCCCGTGAGTCTTAAATAAAGAAAAAATTTCTTTCCCCCCTCCCATAACTTTTTTTCCTCCTGGAATTTTTACTTCTGTCTTTGTATAAAAATTTTGGAATGTATTTTTCATTTTTTTTTTAATAACAACATTGAAATGTATTTTCTGAATTTTTCCCAAATTTTAACTAGGAATATTTCAGAAAAGGCATTCTAAAACTGTTATTCAAGGGCAAGAGAAGAAAAAGTATCTTTAAGGAGGAAGATAAACCTTCTAAAATAAATAAAAAATGAGAATTTCTCCCAAATTCCAGTCGTGCCCTTGCAGTAGGATTTTAGAATCTGCAGCGTGTTTTGAACTTTTCGTGATTTTATTTACAGGAATGTTATTTTGACCCAAAATGTTTTACACAAATACTACATAGGGACATTTTCGACAATTCAAATCTTAAAGTAAGGATATTTTGGTAAAACTCCCACCTTTCTTCTTCCTCATTCACTTTCTCTCTCCACCGCAACTTTCTCTCTCCCTGCGCCTATTCAATCTGATCGGCCACCATACACCATCACCACCACCATGCTCAAAATTGTCCACCGTTGTCGACCACCACCATCACCATCACGAGATATGTTCCTCACCACGACCACCCTTTCTCACCACGACCACCACCAACACACTAAGAGAAAGAACAGTGACATAGAGAGAGATCGTTCCACCACCACTACCACGTCGTTCGTTCGTCCTTACCACCACACTGAGATGAGTGAGAAAGCATGAGAGAGAGAGAGAGATCCGGCGGATGAAATAAAAATAAAATGGGTGTATAAATGAACAGTATTGTATGTGTGTAAGTTTTGGGTATGAAACTTGTGTCATAATATCATTCCTGTTTTATTTAACATTATCATCATATTACAATATCATATTTTAGTATTAAAATTGTGTGGGATCTACATAGAGAAGGCTTAGTATAGCTCTTCTTCTCTATAGCTCCTCTTTTGTTTTCCCCAACATAATACTTATTAGGTAGTTTAACGTATAAAGATAATTGAAGATGACCTTATTCCCTTGCATATATGTGACTATGTGAGCTATCTACGACCAAAGCAAACACATGCTTACCACAACAAAATTTCTTGGTTATTGTGTACATGTTGACCTTTTTTAATCATATAAAGGGGAGTGGTTATGGTGTATAAGCCTTTTGTTTATGCACGGTGCATAAACAATGAAAATTGCTTAGCATGCCCCTTAGATTTCTCGCGCGCCCCCCAAATCATGCCAAAACCAGTTTGTGTTGGGAATAGTTTTAGAGATTTGCACTCCAAAACCATTAAGTGCATACAATGGTTTTGGCTAGAAATCAGGGGGATGAGGAAAAAAAATAAAAAGTTTGTCAAGTGCATAATTATAGCGTTGTACTCCAAAACCATTTTATGCACCTAATGGTTTTGGAGTATAACCATCTAAAACCATTCCAACAGCAAAATGGTTTTGGCTACAAATCTGGGGGTGGAGGAAAAAAAATTCTGGGGGGCGCAAGAATTTGGAGAGCGTGCGAGAAATTCTAAAGGAGGAGGAAAACAATTTTCATTGTTTATGTACCTTGCATAATCAAAAGACTTATGCATCATAAGTTTCCCCAATATAAAGTATCAACTAGTATTATTTAGCGGATTATTTTTCATCAAAAAATTGTTTGGGCGGAGAGTAAAAAAAATTTCCCTTCCAACTATAATTTTTATCATATGTACATGTTATAATTTAAAGATCCAATCACTACCAATGAATGTTGAATCCATTATATATACGGTGTTTGTGTCTAATTTTATATGTCCAAAACATTCGTTTCTCTTAATATTTTTGTCGAGTTACGTATAACTTAGTTTTTGTTTCTATAGCTCGTCTTTTGTTTTCCCCAACATAAAACAAACATGTGTTTAGTTTTTTATTTCTTTATTTGACACATCATTTTCATTTCCTTGTCGATATTAGACATGATATTTTGCTTGATCATGATAAAATACTATAACTAGTGCTATTATATTCTATAGACATATTTTAATCAATGTTTCATGATTGAAATAAAGTTTTAAATTCAATGTAGCTCATGAAACCGCGGGATTCAATGTTTGAAGTCAAATCCCTCGGTGATACAGATGTACATAACACCATGCATGTAAGGCTCTATTTGGCAAAAATAGCTTATAGCTGATAAGCTAACTTATGGCTGATGGCTGATAACTTATGGCTGATGGCTGGATGGCTGATGGCTGATGGCTGATAAGCTGATTGAAGTGTTTGGTAAAATTAGCGGTTCAACTGACTGGTAAGTGTAAAATGACAAAAAATGACATATAAAATCTCTTATAAAAAATTATAATTAAACCTATATCTAATTAATATTTAAGATACTTCAAATTTAATTATTCAAATTTATTAATTTAATATATCTTTATATATTATTAATTTTTTATATAGAATTAAATTTTATTCTTTGAATTTTATTTTAAATTTATTTTCTTTATTACACTTTATATAAAATATTAAAATTACATTTTTTAGGTTTTTATAACAAATACATAAAAGATAAATCAAATGTACTAAAAAAACGGTGACAATATACGTACAACATCTTTTATAGTAATAAATACATGATGAATAAATCAAAAGTACTAAAATGAAGGGGTGATAATATAGTTATGTACAAATGCGCCATAAAATATTGTTACGTAAAACAATTTTTTTCGGCCTTTATGTACAACAACATTTTAAACATTTATATATTTTAATTTTAATTTATTTCGGATTAAATCAACATTTATCTTCATTATTTTTATGTAGGATATTTATTTCCATTATATATAAATAAACTAATATAATAAATAAATTTATATTTTTATTAGTGAATGTTATGTAATGCATTTTCTTCCATCTAGTCTAGTATATTAAAAACTGACGACGTCGTCGAGCATAGCGTAAACTATACAAATTGAAAAATAAAAAGAGTATTTGTTTTATTTCATAAGCATTGGAAGCAAAATGTCAAAAAAAAAAAACATTGAAAGCAAAGGAATGACGTTTTTATTTTATATTATAATAAATTAAAAAGAGTAAAAATGGATTTTAGGTAAAATGATAAGGGTAAAAATGGAAGAAAAGATGATAAGCTATAAGCTCATAAGCTAATTGAAATAGCTTATGGAAAATAAGCTATAAGTCAGTAAAATAAGCTATAAGTCAGTGTTGAAAAGGTTGTTACCAAACAGGTCTTTTAGCTTATAAGCTATAAGTCAGTTTGGTAGTGTTGCCAAACAGACCCTAAATATATAATTCTATTTCTAATTTTTTTTTATTGTGTATGTATAAAACCAAATGTTAAGAAATATTAATAAATTGATCTTACTGATAAGAGTTGAGTTTATTTTTTGTGTTAATCTTCTAGTTTTAAGAGAATAAGACTCCAATAATTCAATTTTAGACATAAGGTAAATAAAATTTAATAAAAAATTGTTTCTATAAGGAATCGAATTTGAGTTTTAATTCCTTAAATAGTTAGAAGTTATACATAGAAAAAGAAAATAGTTGAAATGAAAGAACTCATCTTATTATCTCATAAGTTTCTCGAGTAATTGCTAATTTAATTTGCTATATGAGAGTGGAAATTTTAAATCTATATTAATAATTAAAAGAAAAAAAGACAGAAGTTAAGGAAACTTTAAAATAGTTTGCATTACTTGGTGCAGAAGTAAACAGCTAATTAATCTGCGGCTTGAGATAGAAGATTTTGCATTATATTTCTCAAATAACAAACAAACAACAAAGCTTTCTTTCATCAATCATTTTTGTTTGTTGACAAAATCAATAATCAAATGATATATTGGAAACACTTGTGTCACTTGAGAACGTTAACCCTTTGTAGGGACAAATGAAAACAAGTGAGTTGCGGCTACAATTTAGGTATTTCTTAGCAAAAAATAAAAAAATAGCTGCTACAATATTTAATTTAGTGTTTGTAATCTATCGAATATAGACATCTTTGATAGTTGTCCAAAATTATTATTTTTTTATTCCAACACTCCGGTGTCCAATATTTATAAGAAACTCATACAACGTATCGGATATATTTACAAGGATTAAAGATATGTCAAAATAATAATGTTGATCGTGAGAGATAAAATAAATTATATTTTGATTACATTATTTTTAGCTTTTCAATAGTAGATGAAAGAATAAAGGGCAAATGTACTATCATATATTGTCTTAGCACTTTTTTTAATGAATAATTTGCTCAACTTAGATGCATGTATATATTTTGATTCTCAATTTATATATTTTATAAATAAGTAGTGGTGTCCTATATTTTTTACAACATTCACTTTGATACTCCTTCTTGAAGGCGCCATAAAAGTAAATAAACGTAAATGGCAGCTCATTAAATAATCCTGGAAGATCGAACTTTAGTTGTATCATCCGGGACAATAATGGCTACTGGAATCTCTACTTCCTTATGTGTTGAACTCCATGCAATTTTAAATGGGCTCAAGATTGTTCAAGTCTAAGGATTTATAAATATTTCCATTGAATAAAAATTCACTCTAGCAGTTAATTTTGCTTCTCATGGAACTTCTCAGCTTCAACACTATACGCGCCGCTTATCCAACAAATTTGTCATCTCCATTTGGAAGATTAAAAATATCTCTTTTCAACATACTCCTAAAGAGGATGATGAAATGTGCCAATTGACTTGCGAAGACGGAAGCTTCCTCCAACAATACTTTAAAAATTTAAAATAATTATCCTTCTCAACTGAACCTTATGTTGTAGCTGACGTTGAGGCGTCGTTCGTCTGGGAGCTTAGTTTGTTTTTATTTTCCATCAAATAAAAAAAAATAACATGGTTAATAATTCAAATTATATATATGATCTGTAAGTGCCACATTGGTTGAGCTCACATCCAGCTATAACCAAAATCACACGGCTTTAGAAAGTTGGTATTCAAGAGAGAGATATATGTTATTTGTTGATTTTTTTACCAAACAGTCCCTTATTTTGTTAATTATTCCCGTAGTGCCCCCCTTTTGAGAAAAAATCCCGTAGTGCCCCCCTTTACCCCCCAATACCCTCCCTTTTCAGACACAAACTGGCACACGCAGGATGGAGCCATTCCCAACGGCGCCATTTGACCTGGGATGGAGCCAGTCAAAGTGGCGCCAACTGCCACATGTCAGCATGCGTCAGCTGTTGTCCCCTGCATGCACAACACTGCTTTTTCCTTCTTTTTTTTTTTTTTCGTTTTTAATATTAAATTTTTGTTTTTTTCAACTATCAACTCCTTCTATAAATACCACACTCTATACTTTCATTTTTCACTCACAAACTTCATTTTTTTTTTTCATCTCTCTAATTTTTTCACCCTCTATTTATTTTATCACAAATGGCCTGGCAATAAATAAATTTAATTTACGATAAAAAATTTATAATAACGGAAAATTAGATGATAAAAAATAGAAATATTATATGTGAACCAGTGCCACACGGTGGAGGATAACCTTGTCGATGTCCTAGTCCATATTGTTGTTGATTCTCCTCCTCCGGTTGAGGCCTAGTCACCTCCAAGTCCATAAAATTATGCACTCGTGTCGGTTGATTATATTGAACCGCAGCCGATGACGAACCTTGACCACCAAGATCATGCGGTGAACTTTGTAAATACTCAGCCCATGATCCAAACATAAGATTGTTGAACATATCTTGGGAGACTTCTTGGGTTGGTTGGGGTTGTGTGGGTTGGTAGGGAGTTGTGTCTTGGATGTGTGCGTAATGTTCATTAAAACGCTGAGTTCCGGGTGAGTCGAAGTTGAAAAAATTACGCGTTTGTGAGAAGGGGGTAAAAAAATCTGATTCATTAAATGTTTGGGATTGGGTAAATGGTGGTGGTTGTGGGATGTAGATATCTTGTTGTTGTGGTGTATACGAATACAAATTTTACAAAATTCACTGTTAGATTGAAAGTTTGTATCATATAGATTGAAAGTTTTTTATCGTAAATTAAATTTATTTATTGCCAGGCCATTTGTGATAAAATAAATAGAGGGTGAAAAAATTAGAGAGATGAAAAAAAAAATGAAGTTTGTGAGTGAAAAATGAAAGTATAGAGTGTGGTATTTATAGAAGGAGTTGATAGTTGAAAAAAACAAAAATTTAATATTAAAAACGAAAAAAAAAAAGAAAAGGAAAAAGCAGTGTTGTGCATGCAGGGGACAACAGCTGACGCATGCTGACATGTGGCAGTTGGCGCCACTTTGACTGGCTCCATCCCAGGTCAAATGGCGCCGTTGGGAATGGCTCCATCCTGCGTGTGCCAGTTTGTGTCTGAAAAGGGAGGGTATTGGGGGGTAAAGGGGGGCACTACGGGATTTTTTCTCAAAAGGGGGGCACTACGGGAATAATTAACAAAATAAGGGACTGTTTGGTAAAAAAATCGTTATTTGTTCATTGGAATATTAAGAACACACATACATGATCTGTGATAGTGGGGACAACATAGAATATAAGCTAACCATTATTTATATCAAATATAATATTAACATAATATAAGCACACAAATTTGTTGTATATAGACCCCTATATAAGGGTAACATTTCCCTTTTAAACGTACAAAGTTATGTACCAAGATATCTTTGGTCATAATTAAACAAGATATAATAATATAAAGCATTTTTCCTCTTTCTCTCTGTCTCTCTCACAAAAACAGAGTTGCTCTGTTTTTTTCTTTGCTAGAACAGAACAACCAAAGAAAAAACATGGGTGTTCTTGATAAACTATCAGATTATTTCTCTGTTTCAACAACAACTAGAAAGAGACGTAAACCAATGCAGGTTTTCATTAGTTTTCTTTCTAACTTTTATGATTTATTTATATAATTTATGCATGCTTCTATAGTTCTATATTTAATTAAAAAAAATTATTTATATGTTTTTTTCTTATTTTCTGCTGCAGACAGTTGAAATCAAGGTGAAAATGGATTGTGATGGTTGTGAAAGAAGAGTTAGGAATTCTGTTGCTCACATGAAAGGTTCATATTTTGTCTCTTTCTTAGTCTATATTCTATAACATTACTATCTTCTAAAAATACTAAGTTATTATATGAAAGAGGAAAAAAAATCATACTACAAGCTTGGAGGTTTTTTTTTAACAGAAATGAAATAAAATATACTATTTTTATCTTTTAGTTTTAATAGATAAATAATAAACTATACTTCATTTATTTGAATCTCCTCTCATTTGATTTTATGTTTTGTCTTACTTCAATATTTGCATTCTTTTTTAGTAATCTTGGACTTAATATATTTGTCTCTTAATACAACTTTGATATTTTGGATCAACAATGAGATTTATTTTTTAATTCAAAATTATATCTTAATTTAAAACTCTTCGTGCCTACAAACCGCGGTTGGCTTACATTTGTTGTAACTTAAATCTGAACCCAAAATTTTTGCAAAAAATAATTAAGTTATACCCTTATATGTAAATTTTATTAGAAATACTCAATGCGATTGGTGGTTCTCGCCGACCTTTACATGAAATGTGTTTCCTTTAATTTAAATTATATGTATGAAGATTGAATCTTAATTTTTCCTCTTATAATCTCAACATGTATTCTCAAATTAGCTACTTCCATTGCATTTAGTGTTTACATCTTGAATTACCAAAATGACATAATTTGGTGAGGTTGGAGAGTCATTTAATATAGGATCATGAAATTATTTGTGAGAGGTGAAAAGACAACTACATTTATGTTTTTCACAAAGCAAAGTACACCTAACATTAGCATGGGACATTATTAAAATTTTATAGGACTAACTTGCCCTGTAATTATTGTACAAAAGTTATGATGTCTCATGAGAATAGAGTACTTGAGCATAAATTTTTCAACTATTTTTCTTGTTTTACCAATCATTTATTTTAAGGACACAAAGATACATAATAAATGGAAGTATATGCAGCATATCATATGTACCGGTCAGCCTAACTATAGCCTTGATGTTCTCTGTATCAAGTATCAACCATAGTGCTGTCAAATAAACTTTCAATCATTTAACAACGTTCAGATGAGATGACACATATCTCTTCTAATTTAATTAATGCAACAAATTTAAAAATTCTTAGGGAAAATTTGCTACTAAATTAAGTCTCACAAGACTCAAAAAATAAATAGATGCAGTTGCACACAAAAAATATTTAATTTCACGAAAAAAATAAAACTCTAACTTCAAAGTCTAATGTAAGAATAGTGTCTTGCTAAGGTATATTCTAAGAGTAAATGTTAAGAAGCTCTTATTGAAAGAATTTTTTTTGACTTTTACTCATTATGTAATTACTTTTTGTAGATCTAGGCAAAGGAGTCAAGGCCCCTTTATTTTATTTTTAAAACTAACTTTTTAGAAAAATATGAAAATAATTTTGTATGGTTATGATTTTGCGGTGATAAAAATTAATTTTGATTAAATGTAATTTAAATATAAATCAGTTAATGTTGAGATATATTTATGTAAAAATTGGTTAAAAATAAATTTGAAGCAAAAAATTACATTTAAAAGCAAATATTTCAAATCTCAACATCATCTTAGAATCCATTTTGTGATGCAAAATTAATTATATTAAAAAAATACTTCAAACATACTAAAATAAATTCTATGTATATGTATATTGAATTATTTTTCACTCTCAAAAGTAAATCCAATATTTCTAAATCATTTTAGAACCATGCAGGTGTGAAGCAAGTGGAGATAAATAGAAAGCAAAGCAAGGTAACAGTTAGTGGTAATGTTGACCGCAACAGGGTATTAAAGAAAATACAAAACACTGGAAAAAGAGCAGAATTTTGGCCTTATATTCCATATAATTTAGTGGCTTATCCTTACATATCACAAGCATATGATAAAAAGGCACCAGCTGGTTATGTGAAAAACTCAATGCAAGCATTTTCTAGTCCAAATGCAATGGATGAGAAACTCACTAACATGTTTAGTGATGAAAACCCTAATGCATGTTCCATTATGTAATAGTAATACAATAATTATGGTAATTAATGTAAAAGAGCTTAGTTACTAGTTGATATAATCATATATGTTTGAATTAACGGTGAAATTAACAGAATCATGGTGATGTGGTTGAGATAAAAACTACACGTTCGAGTTTTAGAAAATTACACTGTCAGTGTCACCATGATTTTGTTGAACTTGCCGGAAATTCAAACATACATGGTGTATATTATATTATGTCTATGGTTATCGTGGTGTCTTGATGTTCACATGGATCATCAATTTTTGGGACTACTTCAGTTACTAGATTTAGAAGAAATTTTATATGCTTTTGTAAGGTGTGTTTAGATTTTAGAAGACTAGGAATGATGTTTTAGTGTTGAGCTAGGAGAATAAAAGAGGATAGTTAATTCTGTTTAATAACCACTATTATACTAGTGCCCATCTTGTTTATTTTATTTTATTTTTTCATTACAAAGTATAATTTTATTGTTTTGTGAGTTAATTAAAAAAGAGTTATTAGTTATCTAATTTTTTTCACTTCATTGATATTTGTTAAAGAGTTTTTGAAGTAATATTTAGGGTGCGTTTGTTTAAGCTTTAAAAAAAATGATTTTTTTTAAAAAAATCTAGAGATTTTTTTTAAAAAAATCTAGAGATTTTTTTGTACATATTTTGAAGAAAATCTAAAACTATTTTGTGTTTGTTTACGATCATAAAAATCTATTTTTTTAAAAAAAGAAGTCCATACACTTAGATTCCTTAGTTTTAAAAAAATAGATTCTTGAAAAGCTATTAGAAATAGCTTTTCATTTTGGTGCTAAAAATGATTTTTTTTAAAAAATCTATAACAAACACTATCAACATTACAAAATGGATTTTTTTAAGAAAAAAATCTCAAACAAACGCACCCTTAATATTAAACTTTTTTTATGAAGGAAGTGATATACAAATTAAGTGAAGCTACGTACCAAGATAAATATAATTGAATTATCATATAATTTTTTGACACTAGCATTATCATCAAACTCATTTTTATTAATTTCAATTTGGAACTTTTTTTTGGATGAATATGTTTGGAACATTTTTATTATAAATGCATTAGATAAGTAGCATCATAACTAATAATAGATTGGTCGAAGTGAATATAGAGACTCAAGTCTTTTGATTAAGTGATTATGCGTTTGATCTCTGACTCTCTGCATAGAAAAAATTTGATTGAAAAAAATATCTCACCATATGCGCTTTACAAGTATTTCAACTAAGATTAGTCACACGCCTAAATGGCGGTAAACATTTTGTACTTATTAACATCTTAAAAAAAAAAGTTACATCTTAAAAAAAAGTTTGCATATCATGATACATTTGTTGTATTTTGTTCCAAGTTTTTGTGAAAGATAAATTTGAACAAAAACTTGCCAAAAATATTAGAACAAAAGTTGAAAAAGTAATGTATTTTTCTTTTCTTTTACTTAAAAAAGTTATACAAAGCATTACTTATTGGGTTCACGTGCATCTATAGCTCAATCTCAAATGGTATCATAGGGTCTTCTACAATCATAGAAGAGCTCTATTTGACAAAATTGGTTATAAACTAGCTAATAATTAAAAATCTATCTTATAGCTGCTTGTTTATGTTTGGGGGGAGTTTAAGTAAGCTCCGGAGAAAAATATCTGATCATCTTTTCAAGGGAACAAGATGTAATATCTCTACTTAAAACTTTAAAATATTAAATTAATGAGTCACATTTTTTATAATTCAAATTTTTTTTAATTTATAATTGATGTGAGACTTAATCACTTACACTTGAAACTCAACAATCTCCCCATAAGTGCTCTCACATCTTGCAGTTGATCTCAGTTGAAACTCAACAATCTCCCTCTAAATGTAAGCTCTCACATCTTATACTTGATCCAATATCATGATCCACTTTTGCTCCCTCACCAACCCAAATCAGGCTCTGATACTACTTGTTAGAGAGTTTGGGGAAGCTCGTGAGAAACATTAGGTCAAATCCACCATGAACAGAGCCATTTCTAAAATTTTGGTGGCCTAAGAGCATCAATAGTGCTAGTAGCTGGGTGGCAATGAGTGCTGGGGCTGGTGGAGAAGGAGAGGAGCGGGTGCCGTTCCGGAGACGAGGTGGAATGGTGGTTAACGGCCTGTTTTAATTTTTTTGTTGCTGTTTTCTTTCGTTTTTTCCTGGTTGTGGGGTGGTGTTGCTTTTGTTTAGGTGTGTTGTGGTTTGGATGGTGTCCTGGCAGTGGTGGTGGTGGAGGTGGTGGACTGTTTTTCTTGGTCTGGAGTTTTGTCCTGGCACGCTCGAAAGGGTGGAGTATGTAGACATTCCGTGTTGACGGAGTTTGTCGTTTTATCGTACTTCCGGGACGTATTGGCGATGGAGAGGTGGTAGATGGCTAATGCTGCGTGTATGTGTGGATTCTCCTGATACAAGAGTCTCTGACCATTTATCAAATCTGTTGAGATTTGCAGGACTCTTCGAGTCGCTGAGGGGTGTTCAAGTCTGCTGAGACTTGCAGGTCTCTGGTATCGGGTCGAACTCGACTGCATTAGGCGTTGACTGTCGATTCTCTGACTACCGGAGTTCCTCATCTTTTGACTTTCGGGGCTATCTTATGGGTCTGATGGGCCGAGTAATTTTAATTCGAGTTCGGAAGTTAGTACCTAGTGGTGTCTCCTAGGGTCGGGTTGGGGTTTCTCTGGTGGGTTTAGCGGATCATTATTGGTGTATGAGAGGATTGGGGTATTGATTAGGTGTCGGTAATTGTGTTATATCACGTTACCTTTTATTGTACTTTTTTCCACGACTACTCCTTACACTTCTTGTGGAGGAGTAGTCTTTTAATAAAATTTAGCCGTTCAAAAAAAAAAAAAAATAGTGCTAGTAGCTAAGTGATGGATTTCTTATAAATACAGTTTTTAATACTTCCTTGACATTGAAGTAGTGCCACTTGGCATAGTGGGTGCACTAAGTTTAGTTAAAGTTCATTGTAGAACACACCGTGCACTAACTCTTCTCTCTCCTATAAAAACCAACTTTTCATTCAATCAAACTCATTAATTGTAGTAATTATTTGAATAAAAATTAATAACAAATAACAAAATATAAATATATGGGGTCAAGAATTGATTCTTATAATCAACCACCATTAAAGTAAAAAATACTCAAATCAACTATAAATTTCTTAAATCCTACGAATCACTTTGGACCCACAAAAATTAACTTAATTCATCCACTTAGTTTACTCCCACTAAAGATGCTCTAAGGAAGAACCTAACTATATAGTATAAAAAAATTGAATTCCAAAAAAATATTAAATTTTTATTTAATACATTAATTGAAGTACTACATGGTAGTTTCACTTTCTAATCTCTTTTGTCATCAAGGGTACCCCCAAGAAAGATTTCTTTCAATATCAACTTGTCCTCGTCACCTCCATTCCACCCCCACTTCAACAGTCATTATCAGCAAGTGTAGAAGACAATATCAAAAGAACATTCTATAGATCCCTAACAATGCATCGGCACTCATATCTAATCTAATAAAGTTCAAAGAAAAGGAGCACCGGTTAATTCCCCGCTAAAAGCATAGATACTGATTCTTGTTATCCAAGAACCAAGATAGATTAGGTAGGACGTCACCAACAATGTTTGGTTCAAGTAGTAAGAATTTTGGTCTTCTTAAATATATGGATAGAAGTTTGATTATTAGTAAAAAAATTTGGTTGAAAAAGAAGAACTCTTTGCATGTCCTTATAAGTTTTTTGATGGAAATTAATCATCACTAATAAATAATGATAATAGAAACTTCGTAGTAATACCATAATAAACAAATAAATTATCCATAACCCCATAAAATCTTGATTCAAATATTTCGATTTCAAAATTGAATCACCTTTAGATATACAAAAGTAAAATTGAATGACCTATATATAGAAGAAATCTATAATGAATTTTAACATCGCCTTTTAAATTTCTAAAGGTGAAAACTCCAAATGTCAAAACTTCCATTATGGAATTAACATTGCAACCTCAACTTTCGATATGATTGCTTTTATATTTTTCTAATACTTAATGAGTTTTGACATATTCTTATGTTATCTTTTTAACATAGTAAGTAGTAGAGAAAGAGGATCTCTTGGAGAGATGGAAGAACATGAAGAGTGTGGTCCTCTCTGGGTTGCTTGTGGTTAAGAAAAAGTGGAATTGGAGAATAAATATACTTTTTTTTTAAATTAAAAATTATTCAGTATTCCCTCTCACCCATACCTTTTTTGTTATCATTACTAGATGTCTAGATCAAATGCAAAGACAGAAACAAGAAGTAACAAATTAATTAAATCAACAGCGTGAAAATATGATTAAGGATGGAAAGTTAAGGTAATATGTCAACTTCACAACCACATATTACCTTATAGAATGGATGACCATGTGTTTATGGTAGTACCATACGCGTATCCGATATGATATGTACCCAATACAAGTACTTCATCATTTTAAAAATAAATATATTTTATAAATTTAAATATTATTTATTTAAGCCTCTATATTTGTATCGTCATTCGTCACTAATAGACCAAAAATTATATCCATTGAAATGATCTTTCAACCTTACAACTGATTTTCAAATGCTATAAACATTAATTGAACTAATTTAAACCACTCCACTCAAGGCGTCACACCCATATTTTCCACACAACACTTGACACGGATATCCCACTTGACACGAAACTTTTGATTAGCAAACATCAAATGTGACAACTTAGGCCCATGTCTACTCGCTAGAGCTGTCAAGATGAGTCGGACTATCGGGATGGCCAATTAGCGCTACATTTTAACACGGGCTGAACCTAAAAAAAGCACGAAAAAATAACCGGATTTTTTTATCATATTTTAGACAAAATATATATTAGGGATAAAAATGTTAAATATTAAAATGGGAATCAATTCAGCAAAATAATAAAAATATCAACCAAAATTGCAATTTAAACTTAAAAAAATTACAAACCGGACAAGACCGGGAACGAGGATTGGGTAACTAGAACAAATTTGGAGTGTACAATACAACACTGTTTGTTTCGTAGTATTAGTATTTTTGGTTGAAATTTGAACATATGGTCCTCTAATTACATTCCTAATTCCTCTCAAATGCGAAGAAATGTCATTCACTTTCAACCTTCCAACCTCATCTTTCCCTACCCGCTACCTCTCTCCATCCTTCAACAAACCAACAGTTTCATGTTCCTTCTCTTCTCAATCTCTCAAGGTCACTCACTCTCTTATCCTTTCTCCTTCTACCACTTCATGTTAAATATACTCAGTACTAATTTGTTACTTGTTTTTGTGTGTGTGTGTGGGTGAATGCAGTGTAAGAGAGAATACACAAGTGTGATGATAGTTCCAACTGGAATTGGAGCCGCTATTGGTGGATTTGCTGGTGACTCTCTCCCTGTTGCTCGTGCTCTTTCTTCCGTTGTTGATTGCCTTATCACTCATCCTAATGTAATGCTAATTCTATCACAATTACTTTCTTATCCCTAATTTACTACTTGTTGTTAATGCTATTTTTTCTTCTCTTATCTAAGGATAATATGGTCTTTTTACTTTTTTATGATTTTATTTTGAGTTATGTAAGTATAATATGTTCTTAAATGATAACGTAGAAAGTCCCTGAATTTAGTTCAGTTGACAGAGATATCATAATTTAGAAATCAGGGTTCGAATTCTGGACAAGCTACTTATTTATCTTCCGGTCATTAGGCTACTTAACAAAAAAAATGATAATGTGGAAAAAATATGCATTTAATTTTCTTGGTTACTTGATTTGTCAAATTTTGCAGGTACTTAATGCAGCAATGTTATACTGGCCAATGCCTAATGCATTATATGTTGAAGGTTATGCTCTAGACAGGTTTGCAGAAGGGTCATGGGCCTTACAGCCTGTTCACCAAAATAGGGTAAGACTCAACTATACTATTTGAAGGTTATTGTTTCCGATTAAAATAATGTACTGAGCTATTATTGTGTATAGTAGGTTGGAATAGTTCTTGATGCTGGTATAGAGGAAGAGCTTCGGATTCGCCAGTTACAAGTAGCCGATGCGGCAAGGGCTTCCCTTGGATTGCCTGTAGTGGAATATATTGTCACAGACACTCCACTTGAGGTATCTAGTTCCATCCCATTTTTTCAGCCAATATTCCTTGTTAGACATATCTTTTGTGATATAATCATACAATTTGGACTGCGTAAAAATTATTTTACATCAACCAATCGTTAGTTGGTTCAGTGTTGATTGACGCTGAACTTGGTAGGGAGGACCACGGTTTGATCCCCCGCAACTGCGATCGGGAGGGGGCTGGAACCACTTGATGCCAGAACTGACCCCTGAACCAGATTCAACTGGTGGTGAAAAAAAAAATATATATAATTATCATTTTACATCAAACAGTTGTGAAGTGTTCAGCATGTGTGTGCATAGTTATTTAAAGAATAAGATAAATAAAACATATTATACATATCAAAGTTGTAGGCTTTGTAATTGCAAACACCCTTTGGTTTCTGCCATGATTGGAGGATCACCCTTTGATTTTCATCAGACAATGATTATACTAGGAGCTGTGATGTGCGTGTGCTGATGGATTTCGGTGTAGCATCTAAATTCATGATCTATAGCTATTTAAAATGCTAAGCTAAAATCAGAACAAACCTAACTTCATACATGATGCAAATTGACTTACAAAACATTTTACAGGTAGAGAAGTGGATTGATCCCAAAACTGGCAAATCGACGGGGAGGATTAAGCACCCTGATTCGTTACTTAGAGCCGTGCAGACCTTAGTGATTCGGTCAAAAGTGAATGCTGTTGCTGTCGTTGGACGTTTCCCAGATGATGATACTGATGATGTTGATGAATATCGGCAGGGATTGGTATGACAGTGGCAACTATTGAAATTATATGACCATGATCTAAATACAGCAGAATATAATTTGCTTAATTGTTCAAGTTTATAGTATTTGATTATGAGAAATCATGGATGGTTATGTTTTTTCTTTATCTATGCCTTCAATTTTAACTTCATTTTAAAAGATTCAATTTGCATATGAACATATGTGCATAAGTAACTTTGTTCTTACTCAAATTTTTATTTTGAAGTTTTCTCAATCATACTTTTACATGGTTAGAGCCTCTAGAATTAGTCGTTTTGTATCATTTTGTTACTGACATTTGCTTCCCTATTTTTCGCCTTACACTGGGAGTAGACCTACTGGCAGGAGTCGAGGCGATTATAAGCCATCTAGTGGTGAAGGAGTTCGAAATTCCTTGTGCACATGCTCCCGCAATGGCTCCAATTCCTCTGAGCTTGTCTCTAAGTCCCAAATCAGCAGCTGAGGAGGTTAGTAAACTCTAGACAACAACTAATTTGATTGTTGGTTCAACTATTTCAGAATAAGGCTATGAAGCACAAACACTTCAGATTGAAGACATGCAAAATATTTGACACTGATACGAAACCAACACGTGTAGACACTCGATCACTTTTATTTCTTTAAAATTATTATCGGTATCTATTTGCCAATGTCAGAATCATCTCTGGTGTTGGTGCTTTATAGGAATAGGGTAGCTGCCACATCTGAACTAATTGCAACTTACATCCATAGGTAACTGAGCCTTGTCCTACTATCAATACTATGTGAAGTTGGCTAAATACTATGTTCTACATTGGTCAAATACTATTGTTCAAAAAAAAAAAAAAGATTGTTCAAAACAAAAATACTATGTGAAGTTGGCTAAATATATTAAGGCTTTATCATAGACCAATTATTCCATTTAGAATAAGATTGTTTTGGATTGCTTATGCTAAAGTTTTCCTCATTATTTCTCTATACCTTTTATTGGAGTATCTTCCATGCGATTCTTATGCAAAATGAGTGAAAATTAAACACCTTTAGAAGATGCTATTCAAACATTTCATGTATTTAATTTTATTAAAATGATTGTGTTCTCGTCATCATCTAGATATTTCTCAATCTCTGCATTTGGATTGGTAATACCGTAATAGTAGTACTTATTGATAACTTTTTCTTGTCAAATAGATTGGCTACACTTTCCTTCCATGTGTGCTAGCTGGCCTCAGTAAAGCTCCACAATACTCGGTCATGCACTCCAACTCAATGCAAAACGGTTGCATATTGGCAAGTGATGTGGATTCTGTTGTCCTTCCTAAAGATGCTTGTGGAGGAGATGGGACTCTTGCTTTTGCAAGAAAAGCAAAAAATAAGGTATAAATGGAGGCATTAATTTATTTTAATTTTTAATTTGATCAGCAAAAGCAACCAACAACTATTGCCTTGTGATGAAATTCAAGAATTTTATGATGCCGTCTTTTCATGTATGGCAATACAATTTCTTTGCAGCCACTTATCATTACGGTGGAAGAAAATGAAACTGTGCTGGACGATACTGCATATAAACTTGGTTTTGAAGCGGTAAGTAATATTTCATTAAGTTTACGAACTACACATTGCCAATGTAAAACCATTTCACACAATAATATAACCAAATCTCACCATAATGCCATTTTGTTATATTATTTCTTAAATCGTCGCAACAAATATCAAAGTGACAGATTTGATTGGATCATTGTGTAAAAATGTTTTATCTTGCCAATGCAATAAGATGCCTGAATACAAGTGCGGCAAAGATCTCAACGGTATTTTGTTTATCTTCCAAAACAAATGAAAGCAATTTGGTTAATGAAATTACATCTTCTGCAGCTGCATGTATCAAATTACTGGGAAGCTATTGGAGTTATTGCAGCTCACAAAGCAGGGATAGATCCATTTTCACTTGGAAGAAATAAAATTCATAACATCAGTCGGACGTCTTTCTTGCCTGTCAATGGTCACTCGAGTCCAAGAGAAAGAGTTACCTACTGATTACAATTTTGAGAGGTCAATGATAGTATATAATTTTTTTGTTATATAATTAGCCATTGGAGGGGGAAATAGTTAGCATATTGTATTTTGGATTTTAGGTATTGCAGCCATATGTATTTCTCAGAAGGTAGTGTTTGTTCTACTTCCAAGTTCTAACTATCTTGTAATAATACAGTGTAGGATCAAGCTTACAGTATACACTGAATTGGTTTCAAAGCAAAGTTATCAGTTAACTCAATTTGGTTTTACACCTTATTTTGGCATTTTAATTGTTTAAGCCTTAGTTGTTAAGCTATAACAAGTGATGGTGCTGCATAATGTCTTGCCAATATAAACTGTGTAGGATATAGAGGATCCAACCTTCTATCTCACTTGATATGATTGAGATTTGATATATTGAATTTTAGTTTTTAAAAAAAAGGAAAAATTGGAGGAAAATAAATTATTATTAATAACAATGATAGACCTAGTCTCTCGGCTATAACAACAGCTATGACTGACCAATAAATTGAAAGCTCTAACAAAGAAGTCCCGGGCTTATTCTTAGAGAAGTCCTCGGGCTTATTCCCTTTTCAAGGTCTTGTAGCCAGACTGATCCAGTCATCTATATCTCATTTCTCCCCTTTGGCTCTCTTGCTTAGTATCCCAGTCCAAGATCTTATTGAAAGAGCCATAACTTCTTCAAATTCAATAGCAAAGGATATTCACCCGGCTACTGAAATGATTATTTTACAACTATTTAATATAAGATTTGAATTCGTCTCTTAAAATTAATAAGTTAAAACTCTTACCACTAAGTTTACACTTTCCTCATGAACAATTTCATACAAAATTACTAACAATAAGCTCTTACAAAATCAAAATTCATACAAAATCTTCCGTGATATTTCTATAAACCAACCGTAAGTTTCCCTCTCCTAATAAACTAACTGTATGTAGATGATTGAAAAAAAAACACAATAGAAAATAATCAATTTTTGGTTATACATACATGCTATCACATCTCAACATATAGATATTTATAAAAACATTTTAGAAATTAAAAAATGACATCATAATAAAAATGTTTCATAGTGTGATCGCCTTATAAAAAGATTTAATTTATATGGCTATATTTTAAGAACAAATCTTTAAAATACACCAAAAAAAATACTGTAATGTGATTTTATTGAATTAACGTGTAATCTCTATAAAAAAAAAATTAGATTATTAATTGCTATGTAATTAATATGCATGAGCAATACTTGCTTGGACACAAGGGGTAAAGTTATTATGCATAAGGATTTTTATGCATGGTGCATAAACAAATCCCCACCATTTATACTCCAAAGTAATTTTGACATTATTAAGTACTTTGGAATACAAATGGTGGAGATTTGTTTATGCACCATGCATAAGGAAAATCCTTATGAATAATAACTCTATTTGAGCATAAAATTTAGGCACACACAAATTAAAAAAAATAAAAATAAAATTTTCATATCATTTTTTTATTTCTTATGAATGTGCCTAACAAATATTAATTAGATTTGTGCTTATATAAATATTTCCCATACAGATAATATATATATAAAACTTTTTTACACACATATCTCATGATAGCCATTTTTTTAGATTTGTTCTGAAATATTGCATTATTAAATATGATTTAATTAGATAAATGTATAAAATAATTTTAGATGTATATAAATTAAATTAGTTACTTTTTTTTTATAAAATTAAATTAGTTACTAATTACTTGTAAAAATTTGTATAAAATAAACATTTCCTCCAAAAATAAACCCTCGCTTTCTTTCTAGGGCTCTCGAAATTGTCTAGACCTACACTACACACTTCATTTCGTAACACAACATAACATAACTGCAGGGTTTTGAACTTCTCTTCCCACTCTCTCTCACACATCACAGTTTATCGCAGCCACCGTAAATCGAACAACAGAAAAAAAATGGTAGGTTTCAACAGTCAACCCTACGGAATGCAATCCATGCTCAAAGAAGGTCACAAACATCTCTCCGGTCTCGATGAAGCCGTTCTCAAAAACATCGATGCCTGTAACCAACTTTCCACCATCACTCGCACTTCCCTCGGTCCCAATGGTAACTAAACCCTAACATTTCTCTACATTCTCATTTCGCGTTCTTGTTAAATCTGAAATTAAGTGTTCTATTTAGATTTAGATTAGTGAAGTTTTAGTTTGTGATCTAGTTCCTGTTTGGATGAACAACTTATTTGCTGCTTATATCACTAACACTTATCATGACAAGCGCTTATTATTATAAGCTATTTCTATAGCAAAAGGCAAAATAAACTTAAATTGATTTGTATAAGTTGAAAAAAGTTAATGAACAATGTTATAAGTTGTTTTCATAAGTTCTCTTGAACAGTCTCACAAAAATTATGTGAGTAGATAAGTTCAAATAAGTCGATCCAAACAGATTCCTAGTTTGTTTTTGTTTAACTTATTTACAGGTTATAGCACAATTGCTTATTATGATAAGTTAAACTGATTTTCTATATGCTATACGCTGTTTTCATAAATTATGTTGGAGAACTTATGAACATAAATTGACAACAGCTTATGAACAACGTCATAAGCTGTTTAGACAATTTCTCTCAAACAGTCTCATATAGCTTATGTCAGTAGATGAGTTCAAGTAATTCGATCTAAATAGTGAAGCTTAGTTTGTGATCTAGGCTTTGTTTGGATAAACAACTTATTTGCAGCTTATAGCACACTTATTATGATAAACACTTACTATAAACCATTTTTATAAGGTGTAAGCTGTTTTCACAAGCTATATTGGAGAATTTCTGAAAGGACAAAACTTATATACTTTTCTTTAGGTGTTGTTTTTACTGTGCCTCTCATAAAAAGTTAGTTATTTATATTTTTTATTTAAAAAAAATAAAAGAAAACCATTTTCTTAATAATAATAACCACCTCCATGTATCTAGCACAGTAAGAACTGTGTCTAAAGCACTGTACATAAGTTTAGTCCTTTCTGAAAATAAGTTGAGAACAACTTATGAACAATGTCATGACTCATGAGTTCTTTTAATATGTTTTCTCAAATAGTCTCACAAAACTTATGTTAGTATCCAAACAGGCTCCTAGTTTGTTTTTGTTTATCTTTAATTATTTTATTTTTTGTTATTAGGGATGAATAAGATGGTTATAAATCATTTGGACAAGCTTTTTGTGACGAACGATGCTGCTACGATTGTAAATGAACTAGAAGTTCAACATCCTGCTGCTAAGATTTTGGTTTTGGCTGGGAAAGCTCAACAAGAGGAAATTGGTGATGGTGCTAATTTAACTATTTCTTTTGCCGGCGAGTTGCTTCATGGTGCTGAGGAGCTTATTAGGATGGGTTTGCATCCCAGTGAGATTATTAGTGGGTATACCAAAGCCATTGCTAAGGTATGTTAGTTTGTTAGGTTATGTTTGAATTGATCCAAAATTAATGGAATGGAATGAAATAGAATGAATGATATTATAAGCAATGTTGTATATCACAGATTGCAGAAAGTAGGGGTTTGTTCGAATTCTGCTACTTGTTAACACTTTGTCCTAAATTTGCATATTTTGGAACAATAGTGGTGTTAAAATTTTGAGCCTTATTTTGAGCCCTTAATTTTGAGCCTCATTTCACTGTTCCTGACAAACTTCTCTATCCAGGATAGTTTATTGATTAATAATCCTTTAATGTCATATTATTCTCTCTCTAAGTCCTTATTCTATTTCAGACTATTGAAATATTGGACACACTTGTCGAGGAAGGTTCAGACCAAATGGATGTCCGTAATAAGGAGCAAGTTATTTCTCGAATGAAAGCTGCTGTTGCTAGCAAGCAATTTGGTCAAGAAGATACTATATGCTCCCTTGTTGCTGATGTGAGTATATCCTCATTACCCGGTTTTACTATGATTACCACTTACTCGGTAGATGCAGCACTAGACATTCTGACCTTTGTTTGGAAAATGTAGGCATGCATCCAAGTGTGCCCCAAAAACCCTGTAAACTTTAATGTGGACAATATTCGTGTTGCAAAGCTCGTGGGAGGAGGCTTGCGTAACAGTACAGTTGTTCGGGGAATGGTTCTGAGAAATGATGCTGTTGGTAGTATAAAGAGAATGGAAAACGCAAAGGTTAGCTCTATATATTTGGGACTGTTGGGGTGGGCGTCTACTGTCTACTATATTGTTCATTGGTTGAGATTCTTTGCAACTTTGTCATTTTTCTTGTATGCTAGACGATTACAAGCTACATGATAAACCTTAGCGTGCATTGCAGCAGTTCTTATTTCGAAATTTTGATTTGTATCAAGGCTATACTTTTAGTTTTGCTATGTTTTGACTAATATCTAGGCTGGACTCTTGGTTCTAATCTATTTTATTTTCCCAGTACATGTTCCTACCTAATGATGTATCATTATAGACAAATGATAAATAAAGTGCATGACAATAAAAGTAGCAAAGTCTAGAAGATGGAACAGCTGAACGAAAATGACTTGAATTGGAGTGTCATTTTTTTAGTTGTTGCTTCATCAGAAAATCAGAATTAGGATTTTGTACAAACTGCCATTTTGTATAATTCACGCGTGGATGTTCTTTTTTAAACTATGATCTGTGTTTGCTTCCAGTACTATAGATGGGCTACTGTTTTTTGGATAGGAAAATGTTAGTAGTAGCTGTTAGGCTAATCTGAATTTTTGTCGGTATTTGTCTTTTAAATGAGATTTAGATCCTAAAGAAGCAATTGCTATCACTATACATTAATAATAATAATATTAATTATTATAAGTGTCATTTGCAACCATTTGGCGCACTAAATACTTTAGTTTGTTTATGATTTTGTCTTGGTTCATTATTTCCAAGGGGCGTGGACCATCTGTGCATGGGATGCTTTGTTTTGACATATATATTCAGCTCATTTTTGCTTACTTTTTTTATCAAACCAGTTTTTATGTATTCCATCTGGAAATTTTGTAATTCAGTTGTGATCCTGAAATAATTTTAAATAAAATTTATTTGTTCTATCGTGTTTTTGGTCGAATTCCATATACTTTTATAAGAAATTTTTGGGCAGAATATCATTATCAAGAGCCTGATTTGTTGCTATTTTATTTCATTAGGGCAAGAATGTTGCTTCACCATAATATGCTATTACAGATCTTCATAATATTCCCTGTACTGAGTTCTTTTGACAATGCTCTTTTAGGTTGCTGTGTTTGCTGGTGGTGTTGATACATCTGCAACTGAAACTAAAGGAACCGTTCTCATACATTCAGCTGAGCAGGTATATCAAACTGACTAATTTTTATTACTATTTTTATATTCTGTTTTGTTAGATTGTAATATTTACTCAATATCTAAGCATGGTCTATTCAATTGTATTTAAATGATCCTCTCTCCCCATAAAAGGACAAGAGATTGATGATAAAATTTAGGGCAGTAGGCCTCTGAAATCTAGGACTGGTAGTTGTTTGGAAATTGTTTTTAATATTTTAATTTAAACTTTTAAAACTCATGTCAACAACTTCTAGTTCAATTTGCAACTGTTGCATGCTTTTAATTCAACTCTTTTATTGATACTGATATTGTTATTATCTGATGGACTGAGGTTTTCCTTGTGCAGTTCATGGATTATTATTTACTTATGTTTTTTTAACTAGTACAACATCTTCTGTGCTTAATGCTCTTGTGTTTGAATTATTTTTTTATAGCTAGAAAATTATGCAAAAACTGAAGAGGCTAAAGTAGAGGAGCTCATCAAAGCAGTGGTTGATTCTGGTGCCAAAGTGATTGTAAGTGGAGGGGCAGTAGGAGAGATGGCTTTGCATTTTTGTGAGCGTTATAAGTGAGTAAATTCTTACCTCATTTGGTGCTTTTTAATTGCTTCATTCTACCGTTCATCAAAGAATTATTTGTAAAATTGTCACTGTATTAATATGCATTTTGAAGTCATGCTATGAGGTATGCTGTTTCTTACTCAATTTGTTCTTGTAGGCTTATGGTTTTGAAAATCAGTTCTAAGTTTGAACTTCGTCGATTTTGCCGTACAACCGGTGCTGTTGCTATGGTATGTTTTTTATGTTTCACTGTTAGATAATATTTTTTTCACCATACCTTCTTTCTAATTTATTTTGTTTCCCTGCAACAGCTGAAGCTTAGTCAACCAAACCCAGATGACCTTGGATATGTCGATTCTATTTCAGTAGAGGAAATTGGTGGTGCAAGGGTATGTTAAAAGAATTGTTTGGGTTTCTGTTAGATTCCTGGTTCATTACTTGTGTGTGTCCTTTACTGCATCAGTATTTTCCCATCTTTAAGCATAGCATATGCTTTCCCCTCATTATTTTGTTTCTTTGTATAATGATGCAGGTGACCATTGTTAGAAATGAAGAAGGTGGCAATTCTGTATCAACTGTTGTCTTAAGAGGAAGCACTGATAGTATACTTGATGATATTGAAAGAGCAGTTGATGATGGAGTGAACACTTACAAGGTAATTGCTGATGTTGCATGCTTTTATTTCATAACCAAGTCGATTATATTAACCCCGCAAAAATAATTTTTAAAATTAAATGTGTGGCCTCTGCAAACATGCAGGTTGTACAGCATCTTTTAGGATCACTCTTTTGAAGGGACTTCATTTTTAGAAATAATACTGATTTTTCTTATTTTATGCAACTATTTATCAGGCCATGTGCAGGGATAGCCGTATTGTGCCTGGAGCTGCGGCAACTGAAATAGAGTTAGCCAAGAGGGTGAAAGAATTTTCTTTCAAGGAGACAGGGTATATTACATTGTATTTTCCTTTAATTTTTGTTGCGAGTCTCACATTGGATAATGGTATTGTCTGAATAGGGGTTATAAGTGGGGGCAACTTTCACCTTAGAAGTTGAGTTCAACCCAAAACCTATAATAGTATTAGAGTTTTTTTTTTTTTTTTGACAAACATAATAGTATTAGAGTTGATTTCTATTATATATTTATTTGTTGGTCCATCCATTATTACCACATGGTTCACGAGAAAGGATTCTCTCAATTTTCTTTTCCTCAATTTTCCTCAATTCTTACATCTTAACCATTCACCAACTTTCTTTTCATTTTTTCTAATTAAAATATTGTCACATACTTTTGATCCAATGGTCTAAATCTAAACATTATTTCCTCAATTTGTTTTCAAATGGAGAGAATCCATTCTCCATGGTTCACACTTAATATGTTCCGTTCTCAGCATAAGGATGCGTGTTTGAAGTTAAACCCCGCATTGCATAGTGATTTTAGTTTGACCTGAATAATGGTTATAAGTAGAGGAAAACCCTCACCTTTATCATACTTTTATCGGGCAACCAAGTTACACTCCAACTCTCTAGTCATGAGTGTGAGACCCACATTCGATAGTGATATGGCCTGAATAGTGTTTATAAGTGGTTGACAACCCTCACACAGATCAGTTTCGTAGGGTTGAGTTGCCTGGTATTATCTTAGATCTATTGGACCACCCACCATATTATCGACACAACAAGTTCATTAATACCTAGAATGGGTTTTAAGAGGTGTATAGGGTAAAATTCAAGTCCCACATTGACTAGAGATAAGGTCTAAATGGCACCCTGCCCTTATTTATAAAATCAAAACCTGTTTGCAAGTTAGAGGATTTTCTCATACAAATTTTACATAGGGTTTGGATTGTTTTGCTATTCCTTTGTAAATAGGCACTGCCTTGAAGTTTCAGTCAGTATCTTGTTTGTTCAATGCTTCTTGGATAATTCAGACATGAAAGGGGAGTTCTAAAAATTTGCAATGGCTCTGCAGATTGGATCAGTATGCTATAGCAAAATTTGCTGAAAGTTTTGAGATGATTCCGCGTACATTGGCTGAGAATGCTGGGCTTAATGCAATGGAGATAATATCTTCTCTATACGCAGAACATGCATCAGGAAACACTAAAGTTGGCATTGATTTGGAAGAGGGTGTTTGCAAGGATGTCACAACCACACATGTTTGGGATCTCCACGTGACCAAGTAAACTACTTTCGTTTTAGTGCATGCATATTTCTTTATGATGGAAAACCCCGTACTTAAGGCTAATGATGGAATTGCTTTCCATTGTTGGAATTGTGGCTTTTTCTAGCTGTCATATATTAGTTTAAATACAATTACTGATGGTACTCGTGACAAATGTGGAGCATTTTTTCAACTGCTTATGTTTGACATAATTGCTTTACCTCATGCCATTCAATGACATGTTTGGTTATTGTTTTATCTGGCTCAGGCTCTTTGCTCTTAAATATGCTGCTGATGCTGCATGCACTGTGCTACGGGTGGATCAGGTAATCAACTGGAAGTAATTAGTTTTTGAATGTTCCCTTTTAATTCCAGATTGTCTAATAATTACGTATCTCAACTTCTGTTACCGCATTTAGAGAGCTCACTAATTCTAACAACTTCTCTAACACCTTTAGCTTACAAGACCTAATTAAGCCGCCCCATTTGGCGTTTAGAGCCATTTTTCTTCTAACATGTACTTCCCCAATTGGGGGTTTGTTGATATATGTTTTTATGTTTGTTGATAGAGATCGTTATTAAGGGTTGGGCCACTAGATTCATTCTATCATAATTTATTTCTTTGTTTAGTGTGTACTTGTACACATTACCAATCTTAAATACAATTCACTATCATTCTACTCTATTGTGTTATGCTAACCTGTCATTATTATCAATAAAATAGACTGGTGAGTGGTGATTGCTTCCCTATTCACTCTTGCAAGAAATTGTTGGGTGCTTGAATGGTTAAAGCCATGTGACTTTTTATTTCCATTCTTACTTTTAATACTGAAAACATTGTGGTCCATGTTAAAAAATATTAAATGGAAATTAAGTATTGACATTGTAGTTACTTTGATGACATGACTTGCTTCGGTGAAACAAACACTCCTATGTATTGTTTTTTTTACGTTAACCTTGATGTTGGCTATTCATCTTGTTTGAAATTGGATGCATGATTTTCATCCATTTTCCCTATTGCATATATTTATTGTTATGGTATTTTGATGTCTCAGATTATTATGGCGAAACCGGCTGGGGGACCTGGCAAGAGAGAGCAACCTGCTGGCATGGACGAAGACTAAGCAAGAACCGAGTCGATATGGCCATGTTTGTATCTCAACATGATGTTCTACTTACACTTGGTTTTGGCGTCTAGTTTTTTATTAAGTAATATGGGATTTTAACAAATTTTGAATTTTGATTTTACATGGAATATAAGGGATGTGATATGTAAATTTAATGTTAGTCCTCTTTTTAGAATGCTTGTGTTCTTTTGATGTGAGCTTCTTTCCTTAACTTATTTGGGCTTATTATTTTAGTGTTATGATTAATTTTTCTTGTATGCCATGTACTATAGTGTCAAAACTCTATCAAACAGTGGTATTGTAATTTTTATCAACTACTCTTTTTAATTAAATGAAATCACCTATTTGAGTTTTGTTGAATTAGCAAAGGAAAAGGTATATTGGTAGTGATTTAAGTACAATCAGTTTTGTAGTAGTATATGATATAGGTATGTGTAGTATGTAGTTATTAAAATTAACACAAGGTTAATGATTATGAACCCATAATGTATTTTTTCTATTCTCTAGGTGCTTTTCAAAACAGTTTAACTGTGACGCTTCTATTAGTACAGACAAATAGATTATGTTAAGGAAGAAGCTAGTTTTTCTCAGTTAAATAAAGATTGTTTTGTCTGTTGTGGAATTAAACTTTGTCCATGTCACTTTCTTAAGAATTTTGATATTGTATTGTTTCCTCTGGCCTTGATAGTTTCGTATCCTTCAATCCTTCGCAATACAACTGGATTGAGTTTTTGAAAACTAGTTAAATTAAGACGTATCCATTTGGCTTGTTGTTGATTAGTCGTCCACCAAAGATTCCATGCCATCAATTCAATATGTTGTTTTCTTAATAAAAATTCACTTCACTTTAACGTTCACGGAGTTCTAATGTACACACATACACATCGGCAACATTGTTTCATGTTTCATTTCATTGAAAAGTACACCCTCATTAAAAACTCATGCTTGTTTTAAGTTTAAACATCAAAACACAAATGGAATATAATTTCCTATAGGTAATCGATTTTAGTTGTCCAATTATAAGCTAATAAGCTAACGGTTGAGATCATTTTAATTGAAAAGCCAATTTTCAATTTAAACTGTTAAATTTCAAATTGACAATCAAAATAAAAAAAAAAAAGTATAAAATAATGCGTAATAATTACGAGCCAATCTTAGTTCAATACAAAATATAGTATTCAATCTATATTTTACCTTCTGCCTTTTATAATAAACAAGCATTTCAAAATTTTACAGTTGACATCAAAATTTTAATATCAAAATATCATTTCTTTATTTAATTATATACTTCAAAAACAAATTTACATACACCAAATGTCTATTTTCTTTTCTGGACTCTCATTTTTGTCTATTTTATTTTTCTTATTAATCGAAGTTATATATATAACTTCAATTAATAAGTCAATTTTAAATATACTTTTATCTTTTAACTGTAAAATTATTGATAAGGTAATAATATAACTCATAAAAAATATATGTAATTATATAATTTGGAAATGATTGGTAAACAAGAATAACTTTTTTTTATATTTAAAAATGACAATTGATAGAGTGGAAAGAGTATTCACAAGAAATAATTAAAAAATTTGTCAAAAAAAAAGAAGAAATAATTTAAAAAGCTAATGACTTTGCTACTTATACTATTAAATTATTATTGTGGTTCTTTCCAAAATTACATTATATTATATTGCGACTCATCATTTTATTCTTTCTAATTAATTAATTAATTAATCTCTATTTAATTAGTAATGTGATTTATCACCTCCTCTATATGAAGAGAAAGAGGTAGTAATTTATTTTTTCGATATAGATGGTAGTATTTGTTTTTGTCGTTTTATAATTGGTGGTGTTGTATTGCCGGCCGGTCACATACGAAAAGAGCCATTTTATTTGCCAATTATTTATTACTAATAAGATATTTCTTTTATATATGGCCAAAAAAGAAAGAAAGGTTTTGAATGCTGTTTTCTCCATCCATTATTTCAAAGCTTGAAAAATAAAAGTGACTCGAAGCCATTTTCACTTTGGGTGCAAACTCTTAGGAAAGAAGAGGTGAAGTGTTTAATGTTATGTGTTTATAAATTTTGGCCATAGTGCATCTATTTTATATTGATTTGTTTCCTCTAAAAAATGAATAGTTAGCTAAGAAAGTAAAAACTTAATGGTTGATTTTATTACTCATACGGTATGTAACACAATTTATAGTGTTTGTGTAAAATAAATATAAATATTATTTGAAAACTTAATACTAGATCTTTTTAGGATTATAAGAATTTCCTATATGATGATAGTGCAAATGGTTTTACATGAAAGTTTATAGCAAAAATTATTATGAGTATGTACTGTGAGATTTATAACACTTGCATACACCACACATCTATCACTTGTGCTAGACAGCCATATAC
This sequence comes from Trifolium repens, assembly GCA_030408175.1. NCBI lineage: Eukaryota > Viridiplantae > Streptophyta > Magnoliopsida > Fabales > Fabaceae > Trifolium > Trifolium repens. The sequence continues at coordinate 8,595,054 of CP125836.1, forward strand.
TTTTGTTTGAAATTTGAAGAAATTCTATTTAATTTGGTTAAACCTTGGCATTTAATTTTGCTTGACTAGAACAAATTTTTATTTTTAAACAAAGGTGATTTGAACATGATTTTCATTTTTTCTTCTTTTACAATAAAACAAACTTCATTTTTTCAGATACTAACATACAAAAGATGAAGAAAAATAATAACAATAATACAAGAGATAAAGATGTTAAGTGCTCACAAAAGATACATAGAAAATTTGTAGTCGAAAATATAGGCTACTAAACCAAAATCTAAATTAAAACAACCTTACTAAATTCTTCCACATATAACTAAAGGTGAAATTCGTACATGATAATAGTTGATGAAAAGAACAATAATGTATTACATAGCATTTTTTATAGAGATTAATGTGCATACGCTAGCAATAAAGAATAGTTTTACATAGTCATCTAATAAAAAATTATCATTCTATCATATCATACAACTCCATAATTTGGCAGAATACAAAATGTTCATTAAATGTCAGTATAAAATAATTTTACAATATCCGTACAAATTCTATTTTCTCTTTTTTATATATGGATGTGAACCATATATGTGAGTCATGTGTTATTACTAAATATATGCATGTATACGTCTAAAATCTATTATGAAAAGAACAATAATGGATTACGTAGCTTCTTTTTTTAATATGGATTTTTGTGAGGAGCATGTGTTATTAATTTATACATACATGTGTATATTGAAATCTACTTACGTTGTTAGAACAAAACTTTGATTCATTTTATAGAATGGGAGAAGCGAATGACAATTCAAGCATAGGAGAAGAAAATGTTGCCCCTCCAAAAATAAAATTGGAGTCATTTGAGAGCTTATCAAATTACGGTAGGGCGCTTTTGTATACACCGTGCCGACTATTGGATCGGGTTACAGCCCGATCCAACGATGAAACAGAGCTGGTTGAGATCAAGAAGCGAAGTCAACACGAAATGAAGAAAACACTATCTTGGTGGGATTTGATATGGTTCGGCATGGGTAGTGTCATTGGCTCAGGAATTTTTGTATTGACGGGACTTGAGGTTAGGAACACTGTGGGACCTGCTGTGGTGCTATCTTATGTTGTCTCTGGCATCTCTGCCATGTTGTCTGTTTTTTGTTACACTGAATTTGCTGTGGAAATCCCTGTCGCTGGTACGTATAGTTTTTGTTGTGCTTTTTTTTATTTATTTCAAATAGTTTAGCAGTAAAACTCACACACATACTAAGTGTAAAGAAGTGGAGAATAGCGGATTCAAATCTGCGCCTCAGCATATCAACTATTTATATAATATTTTATCAACTGAGTTGTGCCTGTGAAACTTTGTGTCTTCTCTATTTAAGTCTATTGCAAAATTGAATACAAAACTTTTGGGTTATTGCTTGTGCATTTGATTTGTAACTAGAATATAGCTTGTGTGAGTTGTGCATTTGATTTGAAAATATTGCAATTTGAAATTTAAAAAAATTTATATAGAAAAGTGTTGGCAAAACCTTTGACTAATATTGAATAATAATTTCATGCCTTTATTATAGGTGGTTCCTTTGCTTACCTAAGAGTTGAGCTTGGTGAATTTGTAGCATTCATAGCTTCAGGAAACATTATTCTTGAATATGTAATTGGTGGTGCTGCAGTCTCACGTTCATGGACATCCTATTTTGCAACACTTTGCAATCAACCATCAGACAAATTTGTCATCATAGTAAATTCATTTGCAAAAGATTACAACAAACTTGACCCTATTGCTGTTTTTGTTCTAGCAATCATTTGTACCTTTGCAGTTTTCAGCACAAAGGGTTCCTCACGTTTAAACTACATTGCCTCAATAATTCATGTCATTGTCCTAATGTTCATCATAATTGCTGGTTTATCTAAAGCCAAAGCTGAAAATTATTCTGATTTTACACCTTTTGGAGCAAGAGGAATCTTTCAATCCGCTGCGGTTTTGTTTTTCGCTTATGTTGGATTTGATGCGGTTAGTACAATGGCCGAGGAAACGAAGAATCCCGGAAAAGATATACCTATTGGTCTAATTGGTTCAATGACACTTACAACATTTATTTATTGCATGATGGGTGTGACAATTTGTTTAATGCAAAAATATTCAAATGTTGATGAAAACGCGGCTTTTTCGGTTGCGTTCGAAGCTGTTGGAATGAAATGGGCTAAGTATATTGTTGCATTTGGTGCATTGAAAGGAATGACTAGTGTTTTACTTGTTGGTGCTGTTGGTCAAGCAAGGTATCTAACACATATTGCAAGAACACATTTGTTACCTTCATGGCTTGCAAGAGTGAATGAAAAAACCAAGACACCAATTAATGCAACTCTTGTTATGTTTGTTGCAACTGCAATTGTTGCATTTTTCACTAGTCTTGATGTTCTTGCTAATTTACTTTCAATTTCAACTTTGTTCCTTTTTTCACTAGTGGCAATTGCTCTATTGGTTAGGAGATATTGTGTTAGAGGTGTGACATCTAGGTTTGATGTTATGAAATTTGTTGGATTCCTTTTTCTCATACTAGGTTCTTCGGTTGGATGTTCGATTTATTGGTCGCAAGTACCCAAAGGGTGGATTGGTTACACTATCTTAGTACCTATTTGGTTTGTGGGTACGCTCGGCATTTGGTTTTTTGTTCCTCTTGCAAAGAAGCCGAAGATTTGGGGCGTACCGCTTGTTCCATTTTTGCCGTCCGCGTCCATTGGTATCAATATTTTCCTTCTTGGAACTTTAGATAAGGCTTCATTCAAGAGATTTGGTTATTGGAGTGGATTTTTGGTTGTGTATTACTTGCTTGTAGGAGTACATGCATCTTATGATGTAGCAAGGGCAGAAAAGGAGAGGAAGAAACTAGAGGATAAGACTCAATCAAAGATAGATGAAGAAAATGGTGTTGCATTGGTGACAGAGTCTAATACCAAAGATGAATATCATGCAAAGGAGGAATTTTAATTTATGTATTGTTGATAGTTTTTTTTTTTTATGTTTATGTGAGAATAACTTAGACAATCTAATTGTGTTTGTAAAAGTGGTGTTTCTCTATATATAAGAAGCTATATTGATCCAAAATTTATTATAATAAGGTTACCTTTCCTCAATAGGAAAAAATGTGACACAAATTAACTTTGAGTTTTTCATAGTTTATATAGAACATCTCATGTATTCTTTTACCATATTTTTGAACATCTCAGAAAAATATGAGATGTTTTTAATATATATAGAACATCTCATGTTTTTTTTTACCATATTTTACTTAATTGTTCAATTTGAATTAGAAGGAACTTTTCTCGTGCTTCTTCTCTAATTTTGTATCCGGTACAATTCCCAGTCATTAAATTTAATCAAATAGTTGACCGACAAAACATGATTTGGTGCATAACTCTCGATCATAAATTAATTCAAAGGTTGAGATTGCACAAAGAAAACAAGAGACAACAAATTGGAGAGGATTCAGATCAATTTTTTTATGAAATGAATCTTACAAAATTAATTTTCAATAGTATATGTTAGTGGAAAGTGTAATTGAGCTGCTCATCAGCTTGCTAGGTTGTCAATTAGTAAGCCCAATATGGGTTTAATAATTTCCAAATTTTTATCTGCACCCCATCCAATTGTATGGTGGGATCTGTTTTCTATTTGATATAATTGTATCTTGTTAAATTAAAATAAAACAAAGTATTATTTTTTTTTTTTGACAAAAAAAACAAAGTATTATTTATTCAACCAATTTATACATTTTGATTTACGAGCTTACATTTTATTTCATCAAATAAATACAAGTACCATTATTTGTTAAAGAGAATACTATTAAATAAATACTGTTACAATTATATTACTTTTAAAAGATAAAAATCAATATTATTAAATAATTATATTAATATTATATAAAGAATTATTTATAAAATTTACAAACGCAAAATTAATGTTGGCGCAAAATTTAGTTTACTTAATTTTTCTGTTGCAAAAAAGATTACTTAGTTATGCTTAAATCTCATCTCTATATCTCAATAATTATAAATTTTGTAAGTCAACAATAAAAAATTGTCTTGTATTAAAAAAAAATCATATCTAAACTAAACTAAAAATAAAAAATCAAAACAAATCTAGGCCCGTGCATTTGTGGGTCATAACTCATAATCTAGTTTAAATTAATGGTCAATTGGTCACTACAAAAATTATAATTGAAATTTGTAGGAAAATGTATATAATTAAAATTGAAAAGTACTCTTAATTTAATTTAATATTCTAATTTTGATGATTTCTTACGCAAGCAATAATTAAACTAGATTCTTCATTCACATTAAACTAGTGCCATCCTTGTCTATGATGTGTTGATACAATTGAAAACTAGGAACCCAACAAATGAAGCACGTAAGATGGATTTTGATCCTATATTGGATGTGTTTGTTTAAACTTAAAAAAAAATGATTTTTTTAAAAAAAAATTGAGAGATTTTTTTTTATAGAGATTTTAAAAAAAATCTAAATTTGTTTTGTGTTTGTTTACAATTATAAAAATCTATTTTTTTAAAATAAGAAGTTTCTACACTTAGGTTCCTTAATTTTTTTTAAAAAATATATTCTTAAAAAGCTATATTAGAAAAGCTATATTAGATATTTGTGTTTATCTTTTCTTGTGACTCTATGTAAACTCTGGTAGCCTCCTCTGCACACCTTGTGCTAGGGAGACTGTTCCTTTTGTGTTATTTATATATATCTCATTTTGGCTTGTTCAAAAAAAAAAAAAAAAAAAGAAATAGCTTTTCATTTTAGGGTTAAATTTTTTTTTAAAAAAATCTATAACAAACACTATCAAAATTATAAAATGAATAAAACAAACGCACACATTATATGCTGAATTTTCCAATATGGAGAAATGCACACATTTCTGATTTTATTTATCTTAAATGTTATAATTATAATTTTAATTATAAATTGGCAACTCTTATATTATAATTTCAAAAGTTAACATTTCTTTATTATATTTACCATTTAAAATAAACACGTTATTTTAAATTAGACAAGTAAGCCATTAAATTTAGTCCAATAATAAAGAGTTTGGATAGTATGTATGATGTTTTAGGTTCGATTTTATTTATAAAAAAAAATAGTCAAGTTTGGTATGCCTACATTGTGCATTTGAAATAACTTAATGTGAGTTTTCATATATATAACATAAAACATTTATATAAGCATTTGAGTGAGCTTATAAAAATAGTTTATGACATACTCATAAGTTCTTTTGAATTTATAATATAAATAAACTCCCGTAAAAAAAATTGTGCAATAATTTAGAAACACCATATAACTTCAATGAAATAGTTTAACCTTATTTAATCTTAACTATAAAAATAGCTACATATTTGTAAAAAAAATAAAAAAAGCTACATAAGTGCTTGCTTGTATTATTCAATAAACACTTGATCAAATTGCTTACCAAAATGCATTCTATATACTTTATCATTCAAACTACAATTATATGCCTAGCAGCCTAGATATGTAAGAAGGGGTTGTTTTTGGTCTTTTTGAAATATTCAAACTACATCATTTTTAAAGGCCCCTGATTACTTTTCATATTTCCTGTTTTTATATTCAGCTCGATTTATAAACATGAGACAATATAGATTCAATGATTTAATTTCCTCCCAATTTTTTAATAATATTGAAAACATAACATTTTCAGAAATTTTCAAAATATAAACAAAATAGTTTTGAGTAAAATATGAAAATGATAATTTAGATTTCTTGTAATTTTTGTTTTGTTTTAGTCCCGCAATATTAATTTTTATTGAAATTTTTGATGTAAAATAAGGACTAAAATGAATATTACAAGGATTAATTTGAACATAAATATTTTTATAAAGACTAAAACAAAACATGAAAGACCAAAACAAAAAAAAATTATATTTACAAGGACTAAAATAAAGTACAGTGTATTTGAAGGACTAAATACCTATTTAAACTTATTGTTTTCATTGTTTTAAAAATGCTCTCTTTGCAAAAGATTACAACTTCTGATGCTAGGAAGTCAAATGTGTCAAACGCAAATGACAAAATTCAAGTCTAGTTCACATATTCATTTCTTCTATCTACTCACCTACATACCATAACATCAACTGCTCTCCGAGTGCCTCCCCTCATATGGATCTGTCAGAAAGTTCATAAGCGCATCTTTTTTCACAGATATTCTAGCGCGCCTGAAAATATCAAAAATAACATCTCGAATGAAGTCGTGCTTGTAATTGAAGTTTGTAAGTTCTCTACAATGTACTATGTGCTCCTAAATTTATCCAAACACGTTGTATAGCAAACAAAGCAAACCTCTCATCACTAGAGAATCAATAAATCATTAAATGATATTTAAGAATAGTATGATATTGATGAAAATAAACTGTACCTAAAATTCACACTTTCTTGAATATATCACTTCAAAGAATGAAAATCAGGTACCTATCAATTTGGACTAAACTTTAGGAGTTCGTTTTTTCAATCAAACTTTAAACATTGTTTACAATATTTCTTCGTTATTGGTCTCAACTTTATTCACTTATATTTTGTCAAATGCTATGGTCCATACAATAAGTACTTTAACTAACTTGGATATAGATTATTACCTAATAATGCAAGTTTGATTTTAATTTGAACTTAAATCACTTTTCAACTACTTCCAATTAGGAACAATCCTGCTTGGTGGTGAAATTTTAGTGCGTTTCACATTTAACTTAAGTCAAGATAGATGTCACTTCACGTGCTACAAAATGGCTTATACCTAAAAAAATTATTTGAATAATTGAATCTCCACCTTGATTACCGTTTGTAAGCATCGTTGAAAAGATAAGAAAACCAAACCAAACTCTTAACATTTAAAAATATGTCAATTGGGACCTCAATTTGAAGTTTATAACTATGGTTGTTGAAAAACAAAACTTAAACAAAGAATGGCCTATATAACAAGTAGCACTATAGTAGAAAACCATGGTTGTTCTAATTTTTATAAGAAGACTAAATATCTAAATTGGTACTTAACAATTTGAATGCAACTGATTAATTTTAGTCTATAAACAAATAATATTTATATTACCAACAACATGTGACATAAGTGATAACTATTTGATTCTGAGTTTGATACCTGGTTGATAAGTATGAAAAAATGTTTTCTAATAAAATCTAATACTCAACTTCGTCCTTGAAAATTACATAGTTAGGTATTATTTTTTGTCGGATTAATTTGGGTATTTAGTCTCATAAACAAAATAAAGCATTGGATATAATGTGTCAAATATATATATAATGTTTAAAGTTTTGAGTGAAGATATGATGTTGAATGTGCTGCTCGAACTCCAACATAAAGATTATGGGCTCCTCTCATGATTCAATAATATTTTGACATGTATTTGTTAAAATTAATTCTATGAAATAATTGAGATTCATAGGACTAATTAATATTTCATCATAGATCTTTTAATATTCATCACACTAAAATTGAATACTTAAAAATACTATCTTCTACTTAAAAAGTCACACCAAATTGGTTGTTCTATTTTATATTTACCAATTAACTTCTATATTTTATTTGTCATTAGGAAAGCGAAATGCTACTTAGTATAGTGTATTTAGTTTAAGCACTTTGTCAAAATTTTGTCTGGTTTTCAAACCTTGCCTTATTTATTTGACCATGGAGCCAAAAAATCCACAACCACCCATACATATTCACAACCATGTCATTATCTCACAACAACCAATTCACATGTAAATGTTGCACCTTTGGTTCTTTGTGAGCATTACCCGGAACAACATATTTATTTGTTAATTCATTCTTATTATTAATTAACAAATTTGCTAGCTCTTTAGTTCTCCAAAGAAGTGAGAAACCAATTTCTCAAATTTTGGTTTCCACTTTGTGTATAATTCTAAATTCTAATAATGGGAAATAGTTTAGGTGGAAAAAAGACCACAAAGGTGATGAAAATTGATGGTGAAACATTCAAGCTAAAGACACCGGTGAAAGTCGGTGAAGTGCTTAAGGATCATCCCGGACTTGTCTTGTTAGAATCCGAGGAAGTGAAGCATTATGGAGTGAGAGCGAAACCGATGGAAGCACACAAAGAGTTAAAACCAAAAAGGCTTTATTTTCTTGTGCAACTTCCAAAGGAAAATATAGCTACGAGAAGGGTTCGTTCGGTTATAAATATGAGTGCAAAAGACAGGCTCGAGAGTCTGTCTTTAGCACGAAGGTCAGCTTCTGACCTTACGATTATTAAATCAACGAATAACTTCGAGGGGAAAGAAGAGTTGAAGAATGGCGGGGTGAGGTTGAAAATGAGACTTCCAAAGGCAGAAGTTGAGAAGTTGATGCAAAGTAGCAAAGATGATGCTGAGGCTGCTGAGAAGATTATGAGTCTTTGTATGGCTAATGGTAGCAATGACAAAAAACAAAAAAAGGAAATGCTTTGGAAGGGTAGCAAAGGAGATGGTGAATTCAAAAAGGCTTATGAGGTATGCTAGAAAGAAACAATGTTTTGTCTTTTTCTCATTTTGAGAAAAGAAAATTATTAATCTCCAAAAGTTATTTTTTCATTTAGAGAAAGACTAAACATGTTTTAGTGATAATGTTTTCATATTAGTTTTTGGATAATAAGGAAATAATTGGAAGCACATAGTACATTTAAGCTAATGTTAAATAATTTGAATAGCATTTGAACTTGATTTTTGGTTGAAATAGTCATTAGCCAAATTTTAATTATTCTCTGAATTATTAGGTCTGTTTTTCTTAGAACAAAAGGATAAAATAAAAAACAACATTAATTTTTAATAATAGAAATTATGTTTGTTAAAAGTATTTTTACTTAGCTAGGTTGGTGTCTTAATCTGTTAGAGTACTTAACATTTGATTTTGATTTTATTATGAATTTTAACTTTGTGTTGAAGTGCCTCATGTATTCCTATGTAATTCAAATTTTACTTATAAAAATAACTAAGAAAATATATTTTAATCTAGACTTTGAAAGTACTGATAATATCAACTGTTTTTTAATGAAGAAATAAAAAGTGTTTTGGGGTGAGAGAGGCTCGAACTCTCGACCTCAGGATAACTCAGAAGCTATGAGACCTACGCGCTAGCCAACTGCGCCACCACCCCTTCATGCTATTCGTCCACAACGTAAACATATGATTATACGTAAACAATTATCCATTATCCATTCATATTTCATAAACTAACGACAAGGAAAATAGTGGATGGAAGTACTATGAAGGTGTTTTCCTTATTTTTGTCAAATAATGGATGACCCCTGCAGTTTCATCACACTCATGTCCAAACCATAAAGTTTAATTTATGAAAAATGTCATTTTCAATTATTATTTTTGACACAACAATTTCCTTTTCAATTTGTTGGTCCTGCAGAGGATAAGATTCTTCCATAGATATTTTATAATTTAAATTAGTTAAAATATTATTAGACTTGATTGCTATTATTTTTGAAAAAGTGGTTGCAGAATTAAAGTATTACTATTCCATGCACAATCATGCATGCATTATCTATACAATTTGTAGGTAATAAATCAAATCAACATGATTAGAATATATAGTTTGCACCTACTAAATTGTTTGTTTTTGCAGAAAAGGGTGAGTTTTATGCCAATCAATGAAGGAAGTAGTTCCATAGCAGTGGTTTCCTAACCTTGAAGATAAACTTGGAACCCTCACTTTTGCTCCTATTGCTAGGCTATGCAGCTAGCTATCTTGCAAAATGAATGAAATTTCTAAAGCTTTTCTTTTTAATGATTAGTTCAATGTATGACTCGTGTACGTATGTAGTATTCCTCTGGTATAATATATATAAGCAAAATTTTACTTATTCATTAAATTATTAATGTATTTGATGTATACTATGGATCACATACATTAATAATCAAATGAATCTAAAAAATGAAAAATTGTTTATGTATAAGTCTGGAATATATGAATCACATGTACTGTGGTTATTATTATATTACAATAATTAAAACATGGGTGTTTGTAAGTCTTGGTGCATTATTAATACAACACCATTATAGTTGTATGCACAGTAGTTTGCTAGTATATCTGATTTAACATTACTCTTTAAATAATCCTAAAATATTTGAGTTGAGAAAACAATGACTTGATGCATTCCAAAGTACAAAATGAATTTGTGTATTGGTAAAAAAAATTGTTGTTAATCTTTTTAACTAATCAAGAGACATTTTCTTAATCATAAGTTCCATTAATTCCATTCTAAAGTTCTATCATGCACTTGCAAGTGGTGGACAATCTGTGGTCTTAATGTACAACTAAGAAGTTTTCAAAATCAGGTTAATGTTGACTTAGTTTGTTGGTTCATCTCAATCCTAGGTATGCTCCTTCTTGCTATAAGGATAATATTGTTATTTGAATAAAAATTATATCATATATTATCCTCATTGTATTCACCTCAACCTCTACGGCCGCCACCGTCTAAACTATTCATAGCCGCCGTGATCCAACAAACTGCACCACAATCAAAAACCCTCCTCCGCTATTACCATCGCCAAACACCATCTATAACCCTAGCCACGATGAGACACCTACCTCTATCGATCACCACTACCAAGCCAGATAGAAAGGGTGGGTGACTTTGTCATTTAAATATATTTATATCATAGATTACTATTTTCTTGTCTGCTACAAACACAATAACATGATATATTATTCGTCGAATTATTAGATGCATACAACATTAGAACAAACAACATTTTACCATACTCATACATAGGTTAGAATAAAATCTAACTTAACTTACATCTTACTCTTACTCAGCTCTCCATGTTCAATTTTTACATTGAACTGTTCCAATTCGGAGAGTGTTGCTTATTATTCTATCACGCTAACTGGTGGAACAACACTTGGTTATTCTAGCCACCGTCTAACAAATTGATGGCCAAAGAAGTATTTCATCCCAAATTTTCAAAGTTTTATATGTTAACAGATCAGATTGTAAAATAAGGCTATTAAAGATATGCATGCAGCATAGTGAAGACCAGTGATGAAGAATACATGACTATATCATAATCAAGCTCTTCCAGTGCGCCTTCCAACTTTAAGCGCCAATTCAGTGTCAATTTTGAGGGAGATATCAAGTGCTTTCACTGAATGAGTCAAGGAACCACTGCAGAAAAGCCGTATCAGTGCAATGGTATTTTGAGGAAATAGTACCGTTTGAGTTTCTTAAAACATGATGATTAAAGCAAAGGAAGTACAAAATGGATTCCAACATATGGTGAAGAATATTACGAGAACATGAGATTTAGTCAAAACAATTGCACATAAAAGGTTCGTTTGATCTGCAAAATGCAAGTATTGGATCACAATTACACATTCTAGTTACAAAAACTGAGAAAGACTTATGGTGCACCAGATTTTTAGGTGGTGCACATCTAGACATAGTTTAAAGTTTTATATCGATTTGTCACTTAAAAACACTCTCACAGAAGTTGTTAACTGTTAGAAATTATTAGAAATAAGTATGGGTCTAACTCAACCTCACAAAGCCGGTTTGTAAGGTGAGGACTACCACTTGCTTATAAACACTTGTCAAGGCCATCTCATATTTGATGTGAGACTTTTTAACATTAACGTTTTGCTCTCGGACACCACTACTTGAGACATAAACTCCAAAAACAACATCTCACTAAATGAGGTAATTTATGTCTTGGATTCATCAGACTATGTTTTGCTTTCACATGAAAATAATGTCCATGCGATAAATTCAACAATACAGGTAGAAGTTGAAAGAAAATTGTTATGTTTTATGATACTAGATGTTATGAAGTTAGTGGAAGAAAATGTTTACCTAGAAATGTAGGTTACTCCACTCTGCCCGATTTTATGTACTGTATCTATAGTAACATTGCCTGAAGCCTGGCAATAAAAATATGACAATAGAAATTAGTTAAGAACACGAAGAGGAAATCATTTATGTTTTTAAACATAAATGATTAATTTGACACGAAAAAATATCATAATAATCTGAAGCATTTAGTCAACAGATGACACCAATAATACAATATAGGTTAAATGAAACAAACTCAATGATGAATACCTCAGTTTCAAATCTCCCATTGACCAACTGCACAGCTTCTTTCAGCATCGATATGTCCACATCTCCATTTGGTAAAGGTACAACCATATTATCCAACATTATTCGAGTTAAAGAAGTCTTTGTTTGAGATGCATAATGTAATACTTCTTCCACTTCCTCAAGAGTCCTTGTCTCAACCTAGGAAAAATACAACCTTATAATATTATAGCTGCAGCCAGAACTAATTCTTTGCTAGCCATACAACGAATGAACACAAAATTTACACATACATTGGACTTATTTACACCGGAACTAAATCTTTGTCAACAAATCATTTGATAAACAAATCGGCATCAAGTTGCCAAACAGACAAGAAGTAAGAACTCGTCTTAAAATATAAAAACTTGAAGTAACTGTAAATAAGTCAGTTGGACTATGACAGGCATCACGATTTTCACGAAGTCATAAATGAAGAAAAGACCGATCAGACAAAAAAAAATAAAACAGAAGAGAACATGTGAAATGATGAAAGAGAATACTACCTCAACCTCCAATTGAAGGCTATTTTTCTCGAGATACAGGTCGACAGCTTTGAGAGCATTTGTAACACTTCCAGCTGTTGATATATGATTATCTTTTATCATAACCATGTCAAACAAACCCATCCTATGATTTCGACCTCCACCAATTATTACCTACACAAGATCTACCATAGTTTATTAAGTAAATTTCATTCAAAAAAAAAAACAAATAAATGGTCATTAATAAAAGCAACGAAGTAGTTTAGAATACAGACCGCCCACTTATCCAATAAACGTAAACACGGAGCAGTTTTTCTAGTCTCCAATATATATGCAGGGGATGCTGCCTTTGCCATTGCCTGTGGAAAAACATGATACAAGAAAACAAATGATAAATATAAGATAACAACAGTAATTTCACAAATCTGAATTGACATGATGAAATGCAACACAACCATCTTTTATCAAATCTGAATTTGTTATATTAATCAACTTTTTTTTTCATATATACCTTGGTTAAAGTTGCAATGCCACTCATCCTCTGCATAAAGTTTAGGACTACCCTTTCAGCTACAACAATGTTATGAGCTCGTCCTACATGTGAATAGCTGAAGATTTATAGAAGCCTTTCATAAAACCAGTTACAAACTAACAATGATCTTTATAACATTTGCTTTTGTAATTAAGTTTTGATATAATTATCTTACCGTAAACTTTCCCAAACTGTATCCCTTTAAGGACAAAATCTCCATCTTTTTTAGACCACTCCACCTGACATTTGAATGCATTCCTCAATGATTCAGCCAAGAACTGACCACAAATATAATGATAGTGTATATATGCTCATTGCTTCATACCTTTAAAGATGGATCAACCTCGTTAAATATCATCTCTGCAAGTGCGATTCCGGCAACAATGCCATCCTCCTTCGCCAAGAAATAAGCTTCCACTTCCATGTCGAATGGAATGGTGGCCAAGCATGTTATATCACCTACAGTCAAAACATTTCTTAAATTCAATGTCATGCATACAATATAACCGTCAAATAACAGGGAATAATCTGTATTTAACCGAAGAGAATAGATAGAAATAATAAAATAAAAAAAGTCATGAAGAAACACGACAGCTATAGCATGAAATTAGAAGAAAGTTTGGACACAAACCTCGATCTCCAGCATCTTCTGCAAGGGCCAACTTGATAATACCCTTCAAATCATAAGTAGGGTGCACAGGAGGCTTTATTGCGAAGGACTCATATGAGATCGTTGGATTCGTGACTTCTGTTGCAGACATTTTAACAACCCTTCTGCAGTCTCACACAATTTAGAACAATTTAGCTCATTTTTCACTTCAATGTGAGTTTCAAACATCATGTCTCTCTTCACTATTAAGGGTCTGTTTTAATTGGCTTATTTGATATTATCTAATGACATAAGTTTTGTGACAATGTTTAGGATAACTTATGAAAACAACTTTTGACAATTTTCATAGTTCTTTCCAACTTATTTTCATAAGTTCTCTAATATAGCTTATGAAAAAAGCTCGTAGAATATATAAAAATAATTAATCTTTATTTTATCTTTTGCTATAAAAATTGCTTATGCAAGCTTATACAGAGAAGTGCTTATCATAAGCTGCAAATAAGTTGTTTATCCAAACAAGGCATAAGTTGATTAACTCTGAAACATCATGTCTCTCTTTAAGATCACATATTTTCTGTTCTACTTTTACACTCTCAAATATTTAACCTTAATTTTAAAATGGAAATTAGAAATTAAAGAATTTATAACTAGTAGAAGTATTATACCTGAGTTTTGGTTGCTCTTGAAGTTTAAGTGAGAATCTGTAAAATTAAGACCACAAAAAATAAAACATGAAAATGGAATGAGTAAAAACAAACCTGAGTGGAAGTGGTGGAAAGTTTTTGGTTATGTCTCTGATGTGAAATGGTTTGTACGTAAGAATCATAATCAAAGATTGTTTCAGGAACAAAAACTTTGTGGATGAATGAATGATATGATATTAATAAGCAATGTGCAAATAAGCTGGAAAATTGGTTGGAACTCGATTCTCATTCTGCTTTTGAACTCAAAAAAAGCTTCGTTAATTTATTTGTGTGATCCAGCTTACTCACCTTTTTCCTTTTTGCATATAAAAAACAAAAATAATATGACCCTATGGGGTTTATAACTACAAGAAAACTGCTTTGGAGCGTCTGCCTAAAACAGACGCTAAATACCAAAAAGCAGACGCTACAACCATTTAGCGTCTACTTAGAGTCTGTGTCGTGGTAGATGCTTAAATGCTTGAAGCTAACAGTTGCGTCTAGCAGACGCTACTTTAGCGTCTGTCTTGTTAGATGCTAGGGTGAAGCTATTGACATGCATATAAGGCAGACGCTACTACCCAATATTAGCGTCTGTTTTTGTTAGATGCTATAGTTTAGTTTTTGAACAATGTAGTGTCAACTAAAAGCAGACGCTATTATTAGCATCTGCTTTTGTTAGAAGCTATAAATTCTTTTTTGAATAATATAGTGTCTGCTAAAAGCAGACGCTAATATATATATTTTTTTTAAAAATAGCATTTTAGCTGATGGAAATTCAACAAACAATTAATATTAGTGCATCTAAAATATAAATGAAGAAGTCTTTACTGGACCTTCTATTTCTAATATATAACCAAATATAATGTCAACAAAAAAGGTCTACATCCATCAAAATATAACCCACTAATATATAATCCACCAAAATATCCCACAAAATATATAACCCATCAAAATAGTCCTAACTTACCATCAATCAAAATATAACCCACTAATATATAACCCACCAAAATAGAATGCTAATTGTATCGCTTTAGACCTAGAAACCAGTGCAACTAAGGCTTGTTCTCATTTCCTCTCTTCCCAACTGTTTGGAACATTTTGCTTACTGCTGCACTTAGAATCCCCATCTCCAGCAATATAAATTCCAAACGACTAAACTAAGAGGTCATATTGTGGCCTCATAACTTAAAAGTAATTTGAAGTTATAGTGTCTCAAATTAATGGTTGATACTTGTAGACTGAATGCAGCAGAGATCTCCTAAAGGATGAGCATTGATGATGATATTTGTACGCACACACACAAAAGCTCTCCCCTTGCCACAGAATACAGTTTCCTATTGGCCTGTTTTTCAAGATGGTATACTCAAAAGATTTCCTGATATCTGTGTGAATTTTTTTTGTGTGCAGATTGCTAACATGAAGAAAGAAATAAATGCTATAAGAGTTAAAGACATTTCTTAGGGTGGATTAACTCAGGGTCAACAGACTCAGATTGCTAGGAATGAGCAAAGAATGGCACAGGTAATGTTGGAAAAATTAATTAATCAAGAACCTTGCATATTATTGCTCTCCATATTCTGTGATTGTAAATGCTGATGCATGAGCACACACGTAAGCTGCTGAGCTGACAATTGTAAATGACTTACATGAGGCTAATGCATATATATTAATTTCATGCTGATTGTAAATGCTAAATGGCATCTATAGAGTATTGTTTGTAGGAAATCTAATATAACGATAATTAAGGCTAATGCATATATGTTAATTTCATGCTTTCAATTGAATAATGACTTACATGAGTTTTCTCTGAGCGACGATCAACCCACTCGCCATTCCTCTTTTTATGGGTGGCCACAAAAAGTTCATCAGGATGTACGGGTCTCCCAAGCATAGCATTCTATAAATAAAAATTGTGTTGTAGGAATCATTAATTGGTACACTTTCATTTTTATTTTTATTATTAAAATGGCTAAACTTTATTAATAATAAAAATAGAAGTAGAGAACCAACACAAGGAGTGCTATAACTCTACAAGATACACTACAACAAAGCCAGAGAAACAACAGCATAATATAAGAGTGGACTACAACCAGGTACATCAGCCAGAGAAACAAAGCAAAAATAAAGCAACAATACAACAGCCAAGGGACTACAACTAGGTGAATCAGCAGTCCAAAAACCAGAGAAACAGCAGCAGAGGGACTGCCATGTACACTTTCCCCTAGATTGAGATAGAAAATTTAGAATTGAGAAGAGATTCTTGGGAAGAATGAAAGGCAGCCTTAACTCCAGAGGTACACTTTCATTTACATGATAGAAAAATATAATGAAGGAAAATATAGTACTATAGTGAGTATAGTGAGAACAATGTTGTAGGAATCACTAATTGAATACATACCATGTCAAGTGCAATGTCATGATGAGCTTTACGACCCGTAGTATGGAGTGCCCCACCTTTACTTGAAGCTCGATTAATCTTCATTCGTTCTGAGCGCGTCTTGAAGTCATCTTCCTTCCAACGGTCAGTAAGATACTTCCATCCTACTTCGTTCATCCACTCGGGTTTCTAATCCTTTTTCCTTAACTTGGTAAAGATATCGGTCAAACGTTTGCCGCAATTTCTATGAAAGTTAGCTTTAATTGCGTGCTCATAGTGGGGTTCCCATGTAACAATTTTATGAAATAATAAAATAAGAATTTGTTACATAGGCTCGAAAAATCATAAAAATCATCAAATCACCACAAAATTAATTGTCTTACTCTAAATCTTTCAAACCAAACTTCTCTTGCTTTATCTTTGACTTCACTATAGCAAGTGATATTGTCTGGAAAAGTCTTTTCTATAACACGCCTAATCGCGGCAGCAGCCACATCAGCTGGAGTAAACCTAAAATGACGCTACTAGTTATATCACGCCGTCTACATATCATATGATGAATTTAATTATAATTAAGTTCTATATTAATTTGAAAATCAAATTTTGGTGGTTTTCCCATGAGAATGTATTATGATCTTACCCATTACAAATAGGACGAATGATGACCTTCCCGCAAGTATCTTTATCATGATTGTCTTCTTCGCCATCCTTTTCGATTTCACCCTCCTCATCCACTTCTTGGTTCTCCTCTTCATGCTCTTGCTCATCGTCTTGATGACGATGATCTCTCTCCATATCATGTGTTGTGTGTTGTGGAGGACCTTGCTGAAATTGACGAGACAAGGTGAATCCTGGGGTAGGAATGAATCTGAACGCCTCTGAAGTAGTAGTCTGGATTGGTGGTGTAGCATAGAAACAACAGCACAAACAAAAGTTACACCTGGAACAATAGGAGGACAGCAGAAAGCACCACACAGAAAGCAACAGAATATATACATATATGCGCAAACAGAGCAGCGAACAGCAGCAACAAACATCACAAAACTTGGCTTATATATTGATCAGCGAACAACAGAAACAAACACAAAAACAGAGCAGCGAACAGCAGAAATAATTAATTTTAAATGAAAGAAATGAAATTCTCAATCATTAGGGATGTTGGACAACCACCAGGGATATCTCAGAATTTAAAAACAACATAGCAAATTGATCTACATAACTAATGTATTAAACAAGTCATGGCTGAAATTTTCTATTTTAAGATTAATACATGAACACAAAATTATTGTATCAACTCATAAGCTAACAACGGAATCACATAACAAATAAACTTCAGGTGAAAGTAAACTACAAAAAGAATATATATAACTGTAGCTATTTAAGTTTGAGATGGATTACCGAAGCATGGTCATGATTACAAAATAGTCAAGCTCAAATTGAAGTTGAGATCTTTCAAAACTTACATAATAGAATAACATGTTTTTGTTACCAAATCATCATGATATGCATGAAAAAAATCTGGTTTACATGTACTACTCTTACATCATCATGAAATAAAAAATATAGTATAGCAAAATAAACAAAGCATAAATTGAGAGTATAATAACAACTCACAAATGTGCTTCTTCATTTCACACGACAGTTTAAAAATTCAAATTGGATTGGCTAGCTTTTTGAAAATTTAGATAAGTAAGATAAAAAATTTCAATCTCTATCAACCTAGCATATTGTAATGCAACAAAAAAGATCATATATATTATTATTGTCATTTTCACAGCCAAAATCTCTTGATTTTCTTATAATATTATCATGACATTGACTGCCAAGTAGCACATTTTGAATTGTGTAGGCCATCCTTGTGTCTTGTGTTCTATTTTGGGTCATACGTATCATTATTAAAATTTATACTGAGTTGGAGCAGCATTTAACATGCTGAATTATGCAGAAAATAAAGAAAAACCAGTTCTATTTTAATGCAGAAAAATACAGCAACCAGTCCTATTCTTTATGCAAAAAATAAAGCAAACCAGTCCCTTATTTTTATGCAGGAAATGCAGCAATCCAGTCCCATTTAAATGCAGAAAAAATATTGTCAATCAGTCCTATTTTATGCAGAAAAATTCAGCAAATCAATCCCATTCTTTTTATGCAGAAAGTAAAGCAAACCAGCCCCATTTTTATGCATAAAAATACATCAAACCAGTCCCAATTTTAAGCATTTTCGCACAATTTTAAAACTAATGTATATGCCCAATTTTCTTGTCTTATAAGTACAACATCATTACAAGGGGAGAAGAATTTATACTATCATAACATCTGGATTTATTAGTCCAACATAAACATTGCAGCATTACTACCATAAGCAAGAAAAATGATATTTCTAGTTTTCTTTCTATGTCTCATAATCTAACTTGTATTCCACTTCCTACACTATTTGAATGTTAATTTTAGTACAACCAAGCACAACACTATTTGAATATATTAAGCACAACCAAGCAGAAGAAGTGCTTAGAGGCAAGGGAAACAAAAGTTACAGCATTACACACCAATAGCAGAACAAAGAAAACAAATAAAGTACAAAGGCAAGGCTAAATACACCACTAGCAGGAAACAGAAACAATCACAGGCCCATGAACCTACAGCAAACACGCAAACTATACTTCACAAACCACAGTAAAGCCTTCATTTTTAAAATTCTATTATCATTTACTTTTCACAAACAACAACAAATAACAAAAATCATATAATTACTCTCCAATTCAAAAAACACATACAAATTCAAAACAAACATAACAAAAAATTACCCTTTCTTTATAAAATTGTGAAGAGGAAGTTACTTACCTTGGAATCGCGAGAACAGTGGAAACGGCGGAGTGATTGAGGTGCTTCGACGGACGGTGGATTAGTAAGGTGCTTCAATCGCGAGAACAGCGAAGTGATTGAGGTGCGGTGGAATCGCGAGCATCAAAAAGGAACAACGGTGCTTCTGCGTTTGCTTGTTTTGCTTTGTGTTTTTAGGTTTTGTTTCTCCATGTTTCTGTGTATTTGGGATTAGAAAAGGAAAACAATTTTAAGAAATAATAAATTAAAGGATATAATATTGTTGAGGTGGGAATGAAGAAAAAAAAAGTGGGAAAATGAAAATTTGGGATTTTTTTTTGGCGCTTAATAAATATGTAGTATTTTTAATTTAATTTTAATGTCAATTTAGAGTCTGCCAAAGCAGACGCTACACTGTTCATTAATAAAATTTGATATTAGAAAATCATTTGAGTCTAACAAGAGCGGAAGCTAATATATATTATAATTTTGTTTTTATTTAGCTTTGTTTTAGCGTCTGTCTAGGCAGACACTAAACTCAATGTGTCTTTTAAAATAAAAATTAAATGGATAAAAACATTAGCGTCTGCAGAACAGACGTAAGTCTAACGCTATTAGCGTCTGTGTCGGGGCAGACGCTAAAAAATCTGAAGCTAAAACACATTTTTGTTGTAGTGATATCACGAGTGTTCTCCCCTCACTCACTTGGTTCCTAATGTTCTTAATTTGATTCTAAAAATTTGATTTAGGTGGATAGACAAATTGTTTAGAACAATGCTATTTAGCAAGCAATATTGATGTAAGAAAGAAAAGAATTCATAAAATTAAAAAATTTGACCCATTAAAACTTGGCTAATTATAAAAAGTTTAGAATTTTTAAAATTTCAAAAGATAAAGACAAAGTGATTAAAATCTCGACTTAGAAAATCTCGACTTAGCATCTCTCTTTCATATTGTTGTACCACCATTTTAAATATAATACAAAACTTTATGCGACTATTTATAAAATAAAATTGCTTAAATATGAAATTGGTCTCTGCAAATATAGAGAATTTTTATTTTCGTCATTGTAAAAAAAAATTCATTTTAGTTCTTGCAAATATATAACATTTAATTTTGATCGTTTATGTTTTATTTTACTCTTTTTTGCAAAATATGTTCAAATTATTCCTTGTAATATTTATTTTAGTTATTATTTTAAAGGACTAAAATCAAATATTTTATATATTACATGTAGAGGTGGGAATAGGCTAGGCCGGCCTACGCAGCCTTAAGGCCTAGCCTACATAGACTCAGGACATGTCGGCCTATTTATTTAAATAGAACAGGCCTAAACTTTTTTATAAGTCTATTTAGTTAAATAGGTCAAGCCACATGCCATTAAAAAAGTTTTTTAGCCTATTATACCGGCCTACTTAAGTTAATATGTGTAATGGACGAGAAAATATAGGTCCAATTCGCCTAGGCCCAATAACCACAACCTGTGACTTATCACCCAAAAAGACAATAAGCCCAATATGACTAAGTCAAGCCCATCTCCTGCTTGGTAAGTTGGTCCCCCACATTCTGAAGAACATGGGCTGATATTATCGCATCATGGAGAAGACACTCCCTCTCCCACTAATGGAGACATGATGGAGATCATGGGGGATAAATATCCAACTTCTCATAACTCCCTTTAGCCTATAAATACTAGTCCTCTAGTAAATTCTAAAAGGACAAAAAAAACACAAACACACAATTAATTAACTACTCAGGGAATACATACCCTTCGGTTCCATACCGGAACATCTGGCGCTAGAAGGAGGGGCTGAACTCAAAACCTTGTGATAATTTATGAGATAGAGAAACACTGTGTTGACGAAGAAAGAAACATGTATAGTTCTTTTATTAAGTTGGGTTTTGTTTTGCTCCATTCATCACCAAGGAAAGAAACCTACATACAGAGGCAACGTCTCCACCGCCAAGTGTATCGCTAACAAAGAAAGCTAATATGAGAATCATGCACCTTGGCAAACGTTTCCAATTCAAATGACTAAAAGCTTTATCCGTTCGTGGCGGTCAGATTTTTTCATCGCTGCCGTTGGATTCATTAAGAAATCATCGTCGCCGCCATCGGACCAGTGGTAAAGTTATATAGTCTCGGAAGGCTCACAATTGCTTACCGCATGAATCGAAGACGAAAATCCATAAGCAGAGACATCGAGAGGGTTCGAGAAAAAATTAGTAAGAAATCAAGGTGAGAAACAAGTGGTCAACTCCTTCATCGATCTATGGCGAAATAAACAACTCAGGTCTCAAAGACTATGCTTTGACTCAGGTTAAACTTTCCACCAACAATTTAATTGAATAAAATATGTGTATATAGCAATCGGTTTTGATAATCACACGTTCCAAACTGATGTTGGACTACTAGCTTAAGCCTTGCCAAACATGGTGATTATCATTGTTACTGTACACAACCTGATACCTTAAATTTCAAAAGAAAAATTGGTTACATTTCTTGCCTCTATAGGATATTACATTATTACATATATTTGTCTCAGTATTGCACAACCATGTTACTTTGGTTTGAAAATAAAATTAGAATTTTCTATTTTAAGAACTGCTACTGAATTAGATATTATCATCAAGTGAAATTTCAATGACGTAATGATTAATGATTTTACGGTAAGGTACGGTTCAAGCCTAATTAATAATTTTAAACGAAAACGAAATGAAACAATTTGAATTTTAAACAATTTGGTCCAATTTTATTTGATCTATCAATCCAAGATCTCATCCAAAGAGTTATTTTCGATATGTTAGCCCTCACCCAACCTGTTGTGGTCATAAGGCCCGCTAACAGTCGTTGGATTGAAACTGAAATTGCAACTTCGTATTTGGGGATGCACTATTCCGGCAATAACGCCGATGTCGTTAAGCAAATTGATCTCTATAATCACGTAATTTCCAATAGGACCTCTACAACAATTGTTGCAAAACTTAACTCCTTCAGGACCAAATTCCAAGTTAACCTTTGGCACGAGGCATTTGTAAACAACCACGTCAACAATCCAATTAACCTGCCAGCTGTTCAACTTAATATTCAAAATCTTGCCAATCAATTTACTGAATTGCAGAATCAGATGTAAGTACTTCAATATCAGCTCGAAGGGTTTCCTCATGGACAGCAGCAGTATGATGCACCTTCAGCTCCTCATGGACAGCAGCAGCAGGATGCACCTCCAGCTCCTCATGGACAGCAGCATCAGGATGCACCTCCAGTATTTGTAGAGGTATATCTGTTTCTCTATATCAGCATTGTCGAATGCAAGCCAAAACAAGATGTTGCAACTTATGTCGCTATCCATCGAGTGTTGGCTTGCCTTATAACCACACCAGGTTGTGTCAAAGTCATCATGTCAAAATTAACACGATTCATCAAATCTTGTATGGACATGTCAAAAAGTGTGGATCGAATTGGGAGCTATGTTTAACGCCGCAGAAATTTAGGAACCCGAAACTCCGAAAACCTTCATATAAGCATCCAACACGATTGTGTGACATGTTCTCCATTGTGTGAATCAAAACACAATTAACACAATAGTTAACCCAAAATTGAGATTTAAATCTAAGTACAATTAACCCCAAGTTCTCACAGTCACAGGAAAAAATCTAAGTACAATTAACCCCAAATTCTCACAGTCACACGGAAAAAAAAGATAGATTTAACACAATGTTAACATTAAAATATGAGGACAAAAACTAGAAATCAAAACTAAATTAGAGACCTTAAGTTTCAATTTAAAAAATTCTTCACTTAAAAACAAACTTCAAACGCATCTCTCTCTTTCATATTGTTGTGCCACCATTTTAAATATAATACAAAACTTTATGCGACTATTTATAAAATAAAATGACTTAAATATGAAAATGGTCTTTGCAAATATAGAGAATTTTTCTTTTAGTCCTTTTAATTTTCTTTATTCATTTTAGTTCTTGTAAATATATAACATTTAATTTTGATCCTTTATGTTTTATTTTACTCTTTGCAAAATATGTTCTTGTTCAAATTAATCCTTGTAATATTTATTTTAGTCCTTATTTTAAAGGACTAAAATCAAATATTTTATATATTACATGGATCAATTCCAATATTAATCAATTTTATAAAGACTAACACAAAACAACAAGGATCAAAAGCAAAATATTATTTATTTGCAAGGACTAAAATGTAAAAAAATTATAAGGACTAAAATCAAAACTCTATATTTCTAGAGACTATTTTCATATTTTTAAAAAAAAAGTTACCTAATAGATGGTATATAATAAGAGTTAGAATTTACAAATCATGTTGTGTGTGTATATATATATATAACTCAGATTCATATTTAATGAATGAAGAATTTGAAGGAATAAATTCAAAATTAATGTATTTAGTTGGTTGGTGGTTTTTGGTGATTGATATGTATGTAATTGCTTGATGGTATTTTTAGTGATTGATATGTAAGAGTCATAATCATATTTAATATATGAGAATAAAGGAAAATCATATGTGTATTTTTTTTTGTTACAAAAATCATATGTGTATGATTCATCTAATATTTAAAGTTTATGTTTTTAAAATATAATAATATATTATTTGTATTTTGTCACTTCCTTAATTAAAATTAAAACACTTAAATTTCTAAATCAAAAGTAATTTTAAATTGAACTCAAAATTAGTTCTCAATCAATTCAAGAGTATCCAAATTTGATATCAAATTATAATAATATTTTAAATGTTTTAATTGCCTCTAGATTGAATTTTGAAATCACCAAAATCTGTCTTCCTTGAAAATTTTAGAGATAAAATTAAACCTTAAATTTCTATCCAACTTTTAAATTACCCGCACCATAATAGTATACAAATAAAAAAATAAAAAAATTCTTTTGAATATCTCTTCCATTAGAAATTTCATAGACCAAAATAATTATAAAAAAAAATTTAAGAACCAATATAACCAAACCAAAGATAAAAGCTAGAGCAAAATTATCTTACATATATATAAAACCTAACAAAAATTATCAATAAAAGAATTTAGGCCTAGTTTAGTCCGGCTTATTTTTTACTTTTTATTTTAGCTTAAACGAAATAAAGAAGTATAAAATTATATTTGACACCATTTCTCCTTAAAAATATTAGAGAAATAATGTAAAGAAGTAAAAAATAAAGAAAAGTGAAGTCAAACACAATTTTTTCCCTCTTTACTATTTTTAAGGAGAAGAAAAAAAGTAAAAAATAAGCCGGGTCAAACGAGGCCTAAATATATATGTTGCTATATATTTTGTTGCATTGTGAAATTTTTTTTTGGGTTTTTCTATCATGTGCAAACTTGCACATGTTAAGAAGTTTATAAAAGTAGGTTTGTATGGAAACCTATATATTTTCTATTAAATGTATAATTTTTTAATAAATAATTGGTGTTTTTCAATAAATAGTTATTATGTTTTGTTACTTTAAAAAAACAAAATACAAAGTGGGTGGGGGGAGGGGGGACAATTGGCGTTTGAGACTTTTCCATCTATGAAGAAATCAAATTAGAGTCAGATTATTTCTACAAATAGTAAGATAAAATCCTACGGCATAGCAAAATTGTATTCATGTCTCAATGATCATAGCAAAATTGAACTGAAAGACATATATACTACAGTACTGACAATACATACCCAATAGTGGTACTATCGAAGAGTAATGCCAACTTCCGTTTATCAGGCTTTATTGTCTTAGAGTGTCCACCATACAAGTATCTTCGGTGGCCCGGTTGAAAATGAGGGCAAACACCTCGCTATGAAGGCAAGCACTGTAGTCTATGGCAGCCATCCTGGAAGAATAATTTGTTGGGTTTTAAGGATGTTAAGTCTCACATTGACTATGAATAAGGAGAGTGTTGGATTTATAAGAGAAGTAACTCATGTCTTAATGTTTTGGGGGGGATGTGGTGTCTTCCTTCTCTTGTGGTCATGAAGCATTGACCCATTGTTTTTTCCGAGCTCCCCAAGACTCCCAAAAAGTGGTATCAAAGCAGTGGTCTAGCTTGATGGGGGAGCGGAAGTGAATCATGGTATTGAATCAACTATATGATGTGAGAACTCACACTTGGGGGGAGAATATGTTGGGTTTTAAGTGTTGAGTGGTTAAGTCCTACATCGATTATATATGGGAAGAATGTTAGATTTATAAGAGATGCGACTCATTAACCTAACGCCTTATAAGGTTTTTGGTGGAGATAAAGTGTCTTCCTCTCTTTGAGATCCTGGCGCATTGACCCATTGTTTCTCCCGAGCTCCCCCAGACTCCCCAACAGTGGTATCAGTGTTGTGGTTCGGCTTGGTGGGGGAGCGGGAGTGGATCAACTATAGGATGTGGGAACTCACACTTGGGGAAGAATGTTGGAGTTCAAGTGTTGAATGATTAAGTCTCGCAACGGCTATGTATAAGAAGAATGTTGGATTTATAAGAGAGATGACTCATTAACCTAATGTCTTTGGATGTGGATGTGGTGTCTCCCTTTTCTTTTGGTCCTGGAGCATTGATCCATTGTTTCTCCCGAGCTCCCCTAGACTCCTCAAAATAATTTTAGAAGTAACTCAAGTCAAAATTAGACTACCCATCTTTGGCAAGTCTCCTTACATGGTTTTTACTTTTTGACATGGCATTTTCTTAAATTTTATATACATGAAATTGTTAAGTAAAAGACATAACTAAGTCAAGAGGTTTTTTTTTTTACAAAGTCAAGAGTTATTATTCCCCATGATTCCATTGTTTATATTATATACTTTTTCCGTACCAAATATAAGTCGTTTTAAGAAATTTTTTATCATCAAATTATAAATTGTTGTATACTTAATTATTTATGACCTATGAAGCATGGACACTTGTCAAATTAGGCGTGTCCGTGTCCGACACGTGTCAGTGTCAGTGTCCGACACCGACACGACACTTATGATTACCCTGAATTATGTCATTTTTCCAAATTATTATCGGTGTGGCCGTGTTAGTGTCAATGTCGTGTCCCGTATCCGTATCGGTGTTCGTGCTTCATAGTTTATGACTATCTATTCTTTCAATTCTTCAGTTTACCTCTCCCATACCAATAATGAAGGACGATTTGTAAACTGATTCATAATTTCTTTTTCCATACAATATTAATTACATTTATTAATTTGTGTAATATAATCAAAATGACTTATACTTCTATTTTGGTAATTAAGGAGTAGTATAAACAAACATGTATTTCAAGTTCTGGCATATTGGTGGACTTGAATTTCAAAAGTCCCATTTTGTCATGTTTTCTAAAACGGCTGCTGCTGTTCTTATATTCAACTTAAATAATTGTTTTCACACACTTCTGTTCCAAAAAACTAGTAATTATTCACTAGTAAAAGCATCTTCATGATGTTTTATAAATTTTCATTCATACGGCGTTGAAAACCTACAAAAAGATTAATATTATAACATATTTTGTGTTCCATGATGGAACAAAATTTCAACATCCAACATTTTCATATTTAATTACTCATGTGTATATATATAATTAGATTACATTACATATTCTAGCTAGCTCCATCATAAAGCATTGATAGAGTTTGTAATTTGTCTCATTTAGGAGAAGTGAAATAAAGCAACAAGCTAGCTAGCCATGTTGAATCATCATAGGTTTTTAAATTCATGTTTGGTTATTTTTGTTGTAGCATTGCTAATTGTTTCAAGAGTTGAGTGTATTAGAGACTTCAAAAGTTTATTTGAAAATCAATTACCAAAAGGGCCAGTTCCACCATCTGCACCTTCTGAATGCCACAATAAGCTTAACCCTTTCAAAGATAACAAAGTTTCATTTCCAGATGATTATTATATTAGGTGTCCATGATGAAGATTTATAAGCCACATGTGTAGGGGGACATAGTTTTTTGTTTGGTAAATCCGGTATATATCATCAACAGGTTTGTAGAGACCAATTCTTTTAATTCGAGCATGACCACAATGGATGGATAAACACTCTCTTCAGAGTTTGAATCTTGTTGTATTTTCAGAGTCAAAATTGAATCAGTGATATTTGGTTGTCAAATGAGACGTGAATTATTTCATACAAGCACTTTTGTAGTTTTGCCTTTTTTTTTTTGTGTCCTCGAATCCTACAATTGTATGAGGTCAAAATCAGCTTAAGCAATGTTAGTTTGGGTTTCAATAATTTATTTTCTTTGTTTAGTGAATATATATATATATATATATATATAGGGAAACTTTCAAGTGAGAGAGATTTTAAAATGAGAGGGTGAGAGGACAAGATTTCAACCATCAGATTAAATATGTGGTTGTGATTAAATTATAATATTAAACATGGACACACATTTGATCCTCTTTTCTTTCCCATTCACTTATTCATTTATCGTCGTCTCTTCCAATTCTGTTTGGCTATCTGTTCATCGATGCAAACCAAGATATCAAGAGATGCCATCAGCGCACCATAATTGACAGAGGCTGAAACTAGGTAACAACTGTAACAACCCGTTTTTCAAAGGCCAGAAAAGGCACTATATTTTTTTTTTTGTACACAATCAGAGTTACGCATAAAAGATTTTAAATGAACCGGCATTCAAATATACAAAAGAACTCGTTACCAAAAGGTGCTTCGACAAGCAAAGTGTATCCCTGAATAATTACAGTCCAAGTCTAAGTATTTAGAAACTTACAACCAACCGGATAGAAACCTATGCCTATAACCAAAAAGCACGGTGCACAACCCACACCGGCGCATAGTCTATCTAAGCTAAAGCTTCAACACAAGCTCACTAAGGCCTAGAGCTGCCAACGCCATCCTCTCGACCTACATCGTCATCTGGGGTGGGATGAGCCCGCAAATGAAAGAAAGGGTCACCACAAAATAAAAGTATATATATATATAACCAGTGCGAAAGATGTACACATAACAAGTTTCCACATACACAAGAGAAAGCTCTTTAACACAAAAGCAATTCCCACCAACGGGCTTAAGATATAATGCACACCGAGCCTAATGCAGACCTCTACAATGAGTGTGGTAGATTCCCCATTACCACATGCATATGAATTCCGGAAGTCAGTAATCATAATCAATAAAACCACAAAGGGTTAGGATGGATCCATTCCCGATAATCGCACCCCGCAGTCCATTCCCGATAACCGCTTATTGGACTCAATAATTCCCGTAGGAGTAAGGTGGATCCATTCCCGATAATCGCACCCCGTGATCCATTCCCGATAATCACGTACTATGAATGCATGAGCATACGATTCCCCTTATATGCTAATGCAACACATACATATCGTACACGCATATGTAATCACACCACAACAACACATACATATACATCTAGTCATATGTATTTAATCACCTGCTCATACACATATTTCACCAAACATATGTAAGACAACAAATCATGTATTTACCACGATCTCATATCGAGAATACATCACAACAACATGCCAAGCACACCACAATTGCATACACAGCAAAACAAAGCATGTTTAACGAAACCGTTTGAAAAGACGGAAATAAAGTGGAGCCCTTACCTCGGCAAGCACTCACAACAAGCAACGTTCACACAACACTACGTGCTCCCTAAAACAAGCAACGGACAATCAATACATCGTTTCCAAACCCAATGTAATGAAACTACACCAAAACTCCAAAAACTCTAAAGGTTTCTAAGGAAAATTCACTCTTTCGGATACCATACCAAAATCTATCGTATTGATCAACCACCATGAGTTATTTGTACTATTTTTAGGACCCAAAACAATTGTCAAAAGTCTTACATAATTTGAAATGCAAAATGGCCGTTTTCTTGCGTTACAAGCTACGTACTTTCCGTGTACCCGAAAAACTCGTTTCCAATCCCAACCACTTCCATAAATTAATAAAAAGGGATTAGAAAGCCAAAAACCAAGTTTAGAAATCAGAATCCAAAATTTTAGGTCCCAGAGCTCGCCCCAGCGAGTTGGCAGCGAGTGAAGGCAGGGAGTACTGGTCTCACTCGCTGTGGAGCTCGCCCTGGCGTGTTCATGACCTGTGACACTCGCCCCAGCGAGTAAACACTCGCTCAGTGAGTTGCACCTGTCATGACAGCAAAAGACAGCAACTCACTCCACCTTTTTCCAAACCAAGCCTAGTTTGATTCTATTAGTTCCCAACACTTTTTCAAGGCACAAAAACAAACCATTTTCATAAGCAAGCAATACATCTCCGAAAGCATGTTGGTTGCTTCGAGTGCAAGTTATTTGATTTTCATTTCCAAAATCAAAACCAAACCCAAGCACAAGTTTTATTACGGGCCTTAACCGTCCGGTAATCATTTTCAAACATGTTTTCAAGGTAAAAAGCAACACCACATGTCACAAGAGTTTTAAACCACTTTGACCCCAAAAACACTACTCAAAACACTTAGGAAATATTTTCATAAACCCCAAAATATTTTTCATCGGATTTTCTAAAATAAAACCATACAACGCATTTTCCTTTTGCCCAAAGGTTCAGAGATAACTTTTCTTTTCAAAACCTTACAACATAACCTCATGTAATTGATCAATACATAAACCAACCAAAACCCTAACTTTTCTCATGAGATTTTTCACCAACTCATGGAAAACAAAAACAACAAAGCCTAGCATGCTTACTAAACTCTCATGAACAACTTCCATGAAACAAGAACTAGCAAGAACAACCTTCCTCACCAAACCCTCTTAAGAACATAAACCCAAAAACCTCACAACTCTAAAAATCTACCAACCTAGGAGATGAGAAGAGAGGGTTACCTTAAGAAAGTGATTCTCTACAAAATTCCTCAAAGCTTCCAAGCTTGAAATGGAGTGAAATGGTGAGAAATGGAAAATTTATGAAGGTTGGAAATGAGTAAAGAAGTTCCACGTGAAAGAGAGAAAGAATGGAGAGGTTTTTGTGATGTTTTCTAAGTCCACAATAGCCATAAACCTCCTTACTATCACAAAGCTCTTGATAGCCAAACCACCATTGGATCAAAGTCAAAAGTCCAAGCTTAAACACTAGTCATTGGATCACTTTACTTTATGAGAAAGTCACAAGATTTAATCAATTCTCCCATAACAAGTCTCGTACTCAGCTCTCGCGCGACGCGACGAACGAAAACCACAAAAACATAAAACCTACGGAAAGAACGTCTAACGTTTAACATTTCCAAAACTTATCGCCGAATCTTTTTCCGCGACTGTAATTTTCTTCCATACCTTAGAAAATTATTCTCAGAATATATCTTAACTCGTGCAGATATATAAAACTCCCATCCGAAACCTCACTCAAAACAGACGCAGTAAGATTTTCCATCCGCGGGTAAAATCCTACTCGTTTTTCCAAAAACAAGAATAATCCAAAACTCGTCATTCTAAAACCACAAATAACTTCTTATACAAGAAACAGGATCACAAGACAAAAGTCTGTACAATTACAGTGCACGAGCACAAAACAAACTCAATTACAGCAAAAAAACCTATAATTACACGATGTTTCATCACACGAACACATCGAAACCCTAATATTCCTTAAACCAACTATACAATGAAATCTTGGGTCTTACATTACTACCCCCCTAAAAGAAGTTTCGTCCTCGAAACTTAGACATCGTCAAACAAACTGGGGTATAGTTCTTTCATCTTACTCTCGAGCTCCCAGGTGGTATCACCCGTAGCTTCATTCCATATTACCTTCACTAGAGGTATCTCTTTCGTCCTTAGACGTTTCATCTTCCTATCCGCAATCTTGATCGGCGGAACCTCAAATGACAAGTTATCCCTCAGCTGGATGTCATCTGGTGTGATAACATGTGATGGATCCGGTGTATACTTCCGCAATTGCGACACATGGAACACATCATGAATCAAAGATAGTACCGGTGGCAACGCGATCCGATATGCTACCTTCCCAACCCGTTCCAAAATCTGATAAGGCCCTATAAACTTCGGAGTCAACTTCTTTGCTTTCAAAGCCCTTCCAACACCAGTTGTTGGGGTAACACGGAGAAATACATGATCTCCCTCCTCAAACTCTAAAGGCCTCCGACGCCTATCCGCATAACTCTTTTGTCGATCTTGAGCAACCTTCAACATTGCCCTTATCTTTCGGACCTTGTCTGTCGTCTGTTGTACCATTTCCGGTCCTACTATCAAACTTTCCCCATCTTGGTACCAACACAAAGGAGTCTGACATCTCCTCCCATACAAAGCCTCGTATGGTGCCATTCCAATACTCGCGTGGAAACTGTTGTTGTATGTGAATTCTATCAAAGGTAACACATCATCCCAACTTCCACGATCATCCAATACACAAGCTCTCAACAAATCTTCCAAAGATTGATTTGTTCTCTCGGTCTGCCCATCTGTCTGAGGATGGTAGGCGGAACTCAATCTCAGTTTCGTCCCCAACGCCTCATGCAAAGTCTTCCAAAAGTGTGAAGTAAACTTTGGGTCTCGATCCGACACTATACTTGACGGAATCCCATGTAACCTCACAATCTCAGCAATGTAAATATCGGTCAACTTTGCCGCTGTATCCGTAGTCCTTACCGGTAGAAAATGAGCGGACTTAGTCAAACGATCCACTATCACCCAAATGGAATCATGCTTCCTCCTGGTCTTAGGTAACCCAGTGATGAAATCCATAGAAATGCTATCCCACTTCCACTCGGGGATATCTAATGACTGCAGCATCCCTGCTGGTCTCTGATGCTCAATCTTCGCCTTCTGACAAGTCAGACACGACGCCACATACTCAGCCACATCCTTCTTCATACCCGGCCACCAGAAATCATGCCTCAGGTCTTGATACATCTTTGTTGCTCCGGGATGTATACTAAGTTTACTCTTGTGTGCCTCCTCTAGAATGATGTTTCTCAAGTTCACAGCATCGGGCACACACACCCTACCTTGACACCTCAAAATGTTGTCCGATCCCACCTTGAAATCTCGGTTGGTTCCTCGAACAATCAAAGCCCTTTTCTCCATGAGAAACTTGTCATCTTGACAATTTGCAATGTCCTCCAACAAACCGCTTGAGATGGTAATCATACCCAATCTCATATTCCCTAAAGCAAACTCTACCTCTAGGTGCAAATCACGAAACTCTCTCAACAACTCTTGTTGACTAGCCATTTGTGCCGAACAAACTGACACACTCTTCCTACTCAAGGCATCGGCTACCACATTAGCCTTTCCCGGATGGTATTCTAACGTGAAATCAAAATCTTTCAAAGTTTCCATCCATCTCCTCTGCCTCATATTAAGTTCTTTCTGATCGAACAGATACTTAAGACTTTTATGGTCACTAAACACGACAAAAGTGCAACCATAAAGATGATGTCTCCAAATCTTCAATGCAAAAACCACGGCCGCAAGCTCCAAATCGTGCGTAGGATAATTCTTTTCATGCACTTTCAGTTGCCTTGACGCATAAGCTACTGCTCTCTTGTGTTGCATCAACACACAACCCAACCCTTGATGAGACGCATCACAATAAACCTCATACGGCTCCTCCGACTGTGGTAACATCAAAACTGGTGAAGTCGTCAACCGTTCTTTCAACAACTGAAAACTCAACTCACACTTCTCTGTCCAAGCAAAAGGTTGATCTTTTCGCGTAAGTTGTGTCATCGGTGCCACAATCTTAGCAAATCCTTCTATAAACCTTCGGTAATAACCGGCCAAACCAAAAAAACTCCTTACATCAGTCACTGTTTGAGGTTGCTTCCATGAAAGTACCGTATCAATCTTGGCTGGATCCACGGCTATTCCCTCTTTTGATATAACATGGCCAAGGAAATTAACCTCTTCCAACCAAAAGTCACACTTTGACGGATTAGCATACAACTTTTTCTCCCTCAAAACTTGCAAAACCAAGCGAAGATGCTCTTCATGCTCCTCTTCACTCTTCGAGTACACCAAAATGTCATCAATAAACACTACTACGAACTTGTCCAAAAACGAATGGAATATCCGATTCATGTAGGCCATGAAGATCGCAGGTGCATTCGTCACTCCAAACGGCATCACCAAGTACTCATAATGCCCATACCGCGTCCTAAACGCCGTTTTCTGAATATCCTCAACTCGTACTCTTATCTGGTGATAACCAGATTTCAAGTCAATCTTTGAAAACACTGTGGCTCCCCTCAACTGATCCATCAAATCATCAATCCATGGCAATGGATATCGGTTCTTGATAGTCACCTTATTAAGCTTCCGATAATCCACACATAGACGAGATTTCCCATCCTTCTTCTTAACCAATAATACCGGTGCTCCCCAAGGCGACACACTAGGCCTTATGAAACCCTTCTCTAACAAGTCCTCAATCTGACCTTTCAACTCTACCAACTCGGCTGGAGCCATCCGATAAGCTGATTCCGAAATCGGACCCGTACCCGGTTGTAAATCAATAAAGAATTCCACCTCTCTACACGGAGGAAAAGCTGGAATCTCCGATGGAAACACATCCTGGAAATCCTGCACCACTCGAATTTCCTCAATTCGGATCTCCGACTTCACTCCTAAGCTAGCAAGTGAAACTATCTCCGGCTCTCCATTACACATAACCACAGAAAGCCGATTTGCGGACAAGTACCTTCACACACCTGGCTCGGGAAAGAAAACCAATTTCCGAGCACAGTCTAGAATAACATAATGATAGGACAACCAATCCATCCCGAGGATGATCTCGAGAGATAAAAGCGGTAGACAAACCAAATTGACCAGAAAATCCCTATTCTGGATTACTACCAAACAATGCAAACATGCAGTATTCACTACCAAATCCTTAGCAGGAGTCAAAACATTCAAATCAAATGGAAGAACAGAAACATTCAAACTCAACCGATTTGCACATGTCAAAGATATGAATGAGTGGGTTGCCCCCGTGTCAATCAAAGCAGTTAAAGAATTACCTGCGATGTGACAGCTCTCATGGATGGCGTTGCTGGCCTGCCCACTCAACTCAGTGCCCATACAGTAAGCACGTGCCTTTGCCGCCGGTCTAGTACCTTGTGAGCCTTGCGCCGCATTTGCCGACGGCCCGGCCTTTGGGGCCCTGCACTCTCTAGCCACATGCCCCGGCTTCTTACAATTATAACAAACATTCGCCGCGGTCGGGCATTCATTGGCATAGTGGCCCACCTCGCCACACTTGAAACAACCTTGTTTCACCCTATTTTGGTTCCCTTGATTCACCGACCTTCCTTGTCCCTTACTGTTTTGTGGACGATCATAAGGCTTACCACCTTGTTTCCCCCGATTCTGAGTCGAACCACGATCATTGGTACGACTTGGTCCTCCAGCACTAGAATTCCCTTGACGGTTCACCCGCTTATTTCTCATGTCTTCGACCTCTTGGCACTTTTCAACCAAGACCTGGAATTGTCGAATACCCAACGGCACAACCGCATCCTGCAGCTCGTACCTCAGTCCATCTTGAAAACGACGACACATATACACCTCATCTATCCCATCCCTAAAGAAGCGGAAGAAACGGGATAGTGATTCAAACTTCTTGGCATATGATTCAACATTCATGCCCGCTTGCCTTAGCCTCAGAAACTCTTCCCCATACCTTTCCCTAGCTGTCTCCGGGAAGTATTTGGCCAAGAACCTCCTTTTGAAGTTCTCCCAACTTAACTCTTCATGAACATTCTCCATGATTAGTCGGGTGTTCCTCCACCAATACTCAGAACCCCCGAGTAACTGATAGGTAGCTAAGACCACCTTCTCTCCCTCTGGACAATGAATTGCCCCGAATATCCTCTCCACAGATTGGAGCCACAAATCAGCAGTTTCCGGACCTCCCTCCTCGTTAAACTTTGGAGGAGTCTGGTGGTTGAAATTCGAAAGAAGTCTAGATCCAGCCGCAAGTATTTCCCTTTCGCGCTTCTCCAGATCCCTCTGCGCCTTAGCATGGCTCTGAGCAGTCACAGCCGCTGCCATTGTGTTCATGGCATAAGCCATTTCATAAATATCAGCATTGCCCGCCTCAGGTGCTGTAGGTGCCCTTCTTGGAGGCATTCTATCTCTGCACAATACCAATTCTGATTAGATTCCTTACCCAAACATTTCTGAATCTCAACAGAAAAACTCACTCCACGGATTAATAACCCATAACCCGACACAGAACAAACACTAGAACTAACTCAACACTAGTTACGTTCTAACCGACTCTGAACTAACGACTCAAGTATACACTTTCCCTTTGAAGATTTAAAGCCGGGCTCTGATACCAATTGTAACAACCCGTTTTTCAAAGGCCAGAAAAGGCACTATATTTTTTTTTTGTACACAATCAGAGTTACGCATAAAAGATTTTAAATGAGCCGGCATTCAAATATACAAAAGAACTCGTTACCAAAAGGTGCTTCGACAAGCAAAGTGTATCCCTGAATAATTACAGTCCAAGTCTAAGTATTTAGAAACTTACAACCAACCGGATAGAAACCTATGCCTATAACCAAAAAGCACGGTGCACAACCCACACCGGCGCATAGTCTATCTAAGCTAAAGCTTCAACACAAGCTCACTAAGGCCTAGAGCTGCCAACGCCATCCTCTCGACCTACATCGTCATCTGGGGTGGGATGAGCCCGCAAATGAAAGAAAGGGTCACCACAAAATAAAAGTATATATATATATAACCAGTGCAAAAGATGTACACATAACAAGTTTCCACATACACAAGAGAAAGCTCTTTAACACAAAAGCAATTCCCACCAACGGGCTTAAGATATAATGCACACCGAGCCTAATGCAGACCTCTACAATGAGTGTGGTAGATTCCCCATTACCACATGCATATGAATTCCGGAAGTCAGTAATCATAATCAATAAAACCACAAAGGGTTAGGATGGATCAATTCCCGATAATCGCACCCCGCAGTCCATTCCCGATAACCGCTTATTGGACTCAATAATTCCCGTAGGAGTAAGGTGGATCCATTCCCGATAATCGCACCCCGTGATCCATTCCCGATAATCACGTACTATGAATGCATGAGCATACGATTCCCCTTATATGCTAATGCAACACATACATATCGTACACGCATATGTAATCACACCACAACAACACATACATATACATCTAGTCATATGTATTTAATCACCTGCTCATACACATATTTCACCAAACATATGTAAGACAACAAATCATGTATTTACCACGATCTCATATCGAGAATACATCACAACAACATGCCAAGCACACCACAATTGCATACACAGCAAAACAAAGCATGTTTAACGAAACCGTTTGAAAAGACGGAAATAAAGTGGAGCCCTTACCTCGGCAAGCACTCACAACAAGCAACGTTCACACAACACTACGTGCTCCCTAAAACAAGCAACGGACAATCAATACATCGTTTCCAAACCCAATGTAATGAAACTACACCAAAACTCCAAAAACTCTAAAGGTTTCTAAGGAAAATTCACTCTTTCGGATACCATACCAAAATCTATCGTATTGATCAACCACCATGAGTTATTTGTACTATTTTTAGGACCCAAAACAATTGTCAAAAGTCTTACATAATTTGAAATGCAAAATGGCCGTTTTCTTGCGTTACAAGCTACGTACTTTCCGTGTACCCGAAAAACTCGTTTCCAATCCCAACCACTTCCATAAATTAATAAAAAGGGATTAGAAAGCTAAAAACCAAGTTTAGAAATCAGAATCCAAAATTTTAGGTCCCAGAGCTCGCCCCAGCGAGTTGGCAGCGAGTGAAGGCAGGGAGTACTGGTCTCACTCGCTGTGGAGCTCGCCCTGGCGTGTTCATGACCTGTGACACTCGCCCCAGCGAGTAAACACTCGCTCAGCGAGTTGCACCTGTCATGACAGCAAAAGACAGCAACTCACTCCACCTTTTTCCAAACCAAGCCTAGTTTGATTCTATTAGTTCCCAACACTTTTTCAAGGCACAAAAACAAACCATTTTCATAAGCAAGCAATACATCTCCGAAAGCATGTTGGTTGCTTCGAGTGCAAGTTATTTGATTTTCATTTCCAAAATCAAAACCAAACCCAAGCACAAGTTTTATTACGGGCCTTAACCGTCCGGTAATCATTTTCAAACATGTTTTCAAGGTAAAAAGCAACACCACATGTCACAAGAGTTTTAAACCACTTTGACCCCAAAAACACTACTCAAAACACTTAGGAAATATTTTCATAAACCCCAAAATATTTTTCATCGGATTTTCTAAAACAAAACCATACAACGCATTTCCCTTTTGCCCAAAGGTTCAGAGACAACTTTTCTTTTCAAAACCTTACAACATAACCTCATGTAATTGATCAATACATAAACCAACCAAAACCCTAACTTTTCTCATGAGATTTTTCACCAACTCATGGAAAACAAAAACAACAAAGCCTAGCATGCTTACTAAACTCTCATGAACAACTTCCATGAAACAAGAACTAGCAAGAACAACCTTCCTCACCAAACCCTCTTAAGAACATAAACCCAAAAACCTCACAACTCTAAAAATCTACCAACCTAGGAGATGAGAAGAGAGGGTTACCTTAAGAAAGTGATTCTCTACAAAATTCCTCAAAGCTTCCAAGCTTGAAATGGAGTGAAATGGTGAGAAATGGAAAATTTGTGAAGGTTGGAAATGAGTAAAGAAGTTCCACGTGAAAGAGAGAAAGAATGGAGAGGTTTTTGTGATGTTTTCTAAGTCCACAATAGCCATAAACCTCCTTACTATCACAAAGCTCTTGATAGCCAAACCACCATTGGATCAAAGTCAAAAGTCCAAGCTTAAACACTAGCCATTAGATCACTTTACTTTATGAGAAAGTCACAAGATTTAATCAATTCTCCCATAACAAGTCTCGTACTCAGCTCTCGCGCGACGCGACGAACGAAAACCACAAAAACATAAAACCTACGGAAAGAACGTCTAACGTTTAACATTTCCAAAACTTATCGCCGAATTTTTTTCCGCGACTGTAATTTTCTTCCATACCTTAGAAAATTATTCTCAGAATATATCTTAACTCGTGCAGATATATAAAACTCCCATCCGAAACCTCACTCAAAACAGACGCAGTAAGATTTTCCATCCGCGGGTAAAATCCTACTCGTTTTTCCAAAAACAAGAATAATCCAAAACTCGTCATTCTAAAACCACAAATAACTTCTTATACAAGAAACAGGATCACAAGACAAAAGTCTGTACAATTACAGTGCACGAGCACAAAACAAACTCAATTACAGCAAAAAAACCTATAATTACACGATGTTTCATCACACGAACACATCGAAACCCTAATATTCCTTAAACCAACTATACAATGAAATCTTGGGTCTTACAACAACCAACCATCTTCAAAAAATGTTTACTAACTGACAACAAAACATCCTTGTTAGAACACGCCCCATGACAGGACCTGAACCTGTGATGCACGGGTACTCCGTTTTTGAAAGAGTACCAGTACCGGGTACGTACCGGGTACCGGTACGCGTACGGTACACCATGGGTACGCACCGACGGCGAACCAGTTTTTTTTTTTTTTTTTTAAGTCCGGTACGCGAGTGGTACTTGGCCGGTACGCGCGTGGTACTTGGCCGGTACGCGCGTTGGTACGGATCCAACAAAATTTTTTTTTTATTTTTTTTCATAGCAATTGTTCACATTCTTTTTATATTTGTTTATTTTTTTATTCAGTTTACTATTTTATAAAGTACTCTGCTTACTATTTTATTCAGTTTACTATTTAGTTTTTATTCATACAAATCTTCGTCTTCTCTCGAGAAATAACCAGGCTTATAAAGAAGGACCAACAAAAATGTGGGATGTTGGTAGAGATGAATTTGATTTGGTTGATGGAGTTGGTATTCTACAAGTTTCTAGTCTTTCTCTCGATGAACCTGAGTTAGAGGCTAATCTTTTTAATGATGCCGAAGAGGGAAACATTTGAGAATCAATCTTGTCTTTTTATTATTTTTGTTCTTGACTCCATGGATATTACTAGTCTTTTTGAGTTTCTATTTTGATGTTTTTGAACAATTTCAATTATTTTTAAAGTATGGTATTTTTTATGTTTAAGTTTAATTATTTGTTTTCACAATATATTCTATTATTTTATTTATATAATTATAAAAAAAAAAAATATTGACGTACCCGTACCTTAATTTTTATAAAAATGTCGTACCACGTACCGGTACCGGTACCGGATACCGGTACCGTACCCGCACCCGGGCATCATAGACCTGAACTTTCAAAGAACTTAGTATGTGAATTGAGATATTTGATCTGACATTGGCCTTTCCAATGAATGGCGACTTGAAGGAGTTTAGTGTTTTAAGTAGGTTCCTATGCTAATTAGTAATTACACACAAAAATAATCAATTTAATAACTTCAACATCTTCCAATTTTATTTTATTTTGTAATATCATCCTTCTAATTTCAATTCAATTAACTTCAATCGAGCAACTTAAATTTTAATCCACACTCCAAAAATTAATTTCAAATACAATAGAACGAAACCCCTTTAACAACCCTGTTACCACCGTTATCATCTTTGGCCGCTCATCCGCTGGAGATTGTTGGGCAAAATCGGCGAACAAGATATTCAGCTTTACGGTTGCTTTCATGGCAGCAATTAGAGAGAGGGAGGGATCTGTGCGGTTCGTTCGATGTGTGAAGTTTGAAGGAATAGAGAGGCAAGGCAACGGTAGTTGTTCGCCGCCGAAGAATTGGAAGAGGCAATCTGTTTGTTGCTGAAGAATTGGAAGAGACAACGATGAATGAATAAGTGAATGAGAAAGAAAAGAGATCAAATGCGTGTCTGTGTTTAATAAAAAGTTACTACTTA
Organism: Trifolium repens; assembly: GCA_030408175.1. Classification (NCBI taxonomy): domain Eukaryota; kingdom Viridiplantae; phylum Streptophyta; class Magnoliopsida; order Fabales; family Fabaceae; genus Trifolium; species Trifolium repens. The sequence goes on from CP125836.1 coordinate 8,635,589, forward strand.
TAGTTACTTTAACATGTGCAATGTTGCACATGTTAGACAAACCTATAGGGTGCTGTTAACTTGTGCCCTTAAGGCACATGATAAGGAATAATAAATAATGGTTGGTCCCACTTATTTTACTTTGAAAGTAGCAGCATCATAAAATGTCTCTCATAAAAATTTTAAAGACCAAACTGCCCTCAACTATATGACACACCCACTTTTATTTATTTATTTTACAAAAGCACTTTTATTTATTTACACGGTAAATATTGTACATCTTTTAACAATGGCCAATGTTGCTGGAACAGAGGTTCAAAATAAATCAACAATTCATATGAAATGATACCGTTACAATACAAAATATTCCGAAACAGAGGTTCAAAAGTTTAATTAAAATGAAAATTTCATAAAAACTAAATCCAAGACCTTCATGCATGCCTATGCCAAACATCAACTTTCTTTTCTAAACTTTGAAGTATCACTCAACATGCTACATTGCCAACATATTTCTGCTAGAAACAAATGTTATTAGTTATGGGATATTCATAATTCTACAGAAGTATAGAAATCTAAAGAATTTTAAAATGAAATGAAAAAAAATGTACCTAAATTTTTAGAAGAAGAATTGGATTCACAAGTGTTAAAGCATATAAGAAAAAAAAAATCAGAACTGGAAGAAGAACTCTATACATGTTTCAAGTGTTAGAGCATATAAGAAAAAATTTCAAAAAACATATGTGATTCACAAGAGCTATGAAGAAAATTAAAAGAAAAAAAACACTCAATAAAAATACCTAATATTGTGCCTTTGAGCCACGAAGAAAAGTCTGTGCATTTAGGCTTTGAAGAAAATACAAATCTATGGTAGAGAATAGAGATTAATTGTAAAGAAATGTTGAAAGTAATGGAAGTATAACAGTCTCTCGAACAAATTAGTGGGAAAAGTAAAGTATTTAGGAAGAGTAATAGACACCGTAAGTGTTACACAGTAAGGGTAATTTTGTCATAAAAAATATATTAAAAACACACTTTTATATTTATTTAACTGAATTTAATTTTCACTTTGTCCAAAATGAAACAGATGGGGCCAACCATCATTTATTGCTCCTTATCATGTGCCTTAAGGGCACAAGTTAACATTGCCCTTTATTTTATGGTGTTAATAAACAATGTAATGTTGCTAAATGTAAATGGTACAACATTTCAATTAGAATTAGAGGCAACAATATTTGGCAAAGCAATAATGGAACTCATGTTTATCATATAGTAAGGAACATAAATAGAGTCCAAATCCTCTCCATTTGGAAAGAAAAGTGTGAACTTTGAAATATATTTAAAATGTTTGGTATAAATGATATTTGTGAGGTAACCAAGTAATTGAGATCAAGTTATTAATGATTTAGATTAATAAAAAATTATCCAGAAGATTTTAAGTTCGAATTTTGACAAAAATAATTTTTTATTAAATTTTACTTTTTTCTTGGTTAAACTCTAAATTCTTAGAACATTTTCTCTTAAAATCAGAGTCAAGAAAAAGACATATATAATAATAATTAATAATTGAGAGTAATGTGTGCTGAATTTTAAGGGTAATATAATGGGGTGTGAAAGGAATATGTCCTCAACAAGGTTTTAAATAAAGGTCTGCGACCGTGAAAACGGCCGCGACAAAATAGTTTTAGCAGGTGCCGATATCGTTACCGTTATCACCGTTTTTTATATTAAAGAACAAATTGTGATTAATTCACACCGCAACGACCGCAATTAGTGTCGTAACACCTGTACCGACCGAAATCGTAAAAATCTTTACTTAACCGAAACGCGACCGTGACCATTTTTTAAAACCTTGGTCCTCAATACTATAAGTTAAGATCCTCTCCATTTTCTATGCTTTCCACTTTTGAGAACTTTAAACCCCATGGCTATTTGGCTATTAGTGAACCAACTAATTACAAACATATTTGTATTAGTATATCATAATTCAAATCACGTTTTCTTTACATTAATGCAACTTTTATTTTTGATGAGTCCCTTGTCAACATTTCATGCCTCGTATACCTTCTTTTTTCCTTGACCTTTTTTTCAATTATTTCTTTCTTTTGTTTCATTGTTTGATATTTTTGCTTGACTTTTTTATTTGATTCTTTCCTACATTTTTGTAAGTTTCGTCCTTTCTCATGTTTTTTATATGATACATCTTTTCATGCTTTATCTATGCTTATAAGTTATAATATAGTATGATTTAATTTCTATATATTGACATTGTAATATTTTTTTACACTTGCAATTAATCAAACTATACCATAATGTAATTTTTTTTTGCTAATTTGTTTGGTAAAACAAAAAAACTGACTTATAGTTTATGTCTTATAACTTATAAGTTAAAAGACCTGTTTGGTAACAGTTTTTCTGAAAGAGCTTATAGCTTATTTTACTGACTTATAGCTTATTTTTCATAAGCTATTTCAAGTAGCTTATGAGCTTATAGTTTATAGCTTATAGCTTATCATTTTTTCTTCCATTTATACCCTTGTTATTTTATCAAAATTCAATTTTACCCTTTATAGTTTATTATGATTTAAAATAAAATTATAATAGTACGTTTTATATTAATACAAATTAACCATCCCCTTTTTTTAATAAACTTAGATTATTGATTAGTACCCTTATCACGTGAATAGTTGAGGGTTTTTTTTATAAGCTGAATAATTGAGTTTTAAATTTACGTTGACCACTTCCTGAATTCTTTTTTCCTTTGCTGAGTGTTTCAATTATACAATACACACTTATTCTTTATTGTTTTTCATTATAATATACCCTTGCTTCAAAAAATAATTAAAGTACACCCTTGATTCAAGAAAATTATAATATACCCTTATTATTATTGTTTCCTAAAAATTAATAATAAACATTCAATATTTTACTGTTAATTTTTAGAAAAACCATGATTTTAGAAAATTAAATTTCAAGGAATTAAAAATTGATTTAGTAATAATAAAATTATTATATTAGTAAATTTAATTATAAATTCTATTATAATTTTTTAAAAATTCTTTTAAGCATATTAAATAGGAATTTGATATAAATTTTATTATGAAATAACAATACCCTTTTATGTCATTTTATACTTATCAACTAGTTAACCGCTAATTTTACCAAACACTTCAATTAGCTTATCAGCTGTAAGTCACCAGTCATCAGCTATCAGTTATAAGCTATATATATATTTGTTTCAATGCATAGAAAATCTAGCTAGGGTTTACTGATTTCTTAAAGATTATATATTTATTTTTTCTGTTTGGATTTAATAATGTTCCCATTTAGACTAGGGTTAAAAGTTAATAATAACTGATCAGAAATGGAGATTCTATCTTTGAAGATGGGTTTCCTATTTAATAATTGTTCTTAATTGTATGTTTTCATGGGCAGAAATGGAGATGATGTCAATAAATCAAGTCAGATGTCTATACGAGGGATTTAGAACTTTGGGTTTCCTCAAATAGCGTTAGGTTCGGTCCACCTTATTTGATCGATCGATCCAAGATCTCATCCAAAGAGTTAATTTCGATATGTTAGCCCTCACCCAACCTGGAACCTGCTGTGGTCATAAGACCCGCTAACCAATGGCGGAGCTAACTCTAAAAGTTATGGGGGCCGCTATAGTTATAAATCGAATACTAAAAAATTTCTTAAAAAATATATTATGAAATATATTTTATGTCAATTCATGCGTAAACTTCATACTTTTTATTTAGTTCTCTCAAACAAAAATTTAAATTTTCTAACAAAAGATTGATCAAACATAATTTTTTATACACTAAAACTCTATTTGAAATAAAAATTTGAGTACTTTTTCTCAAAAAAAATATATTTGAATACTTTGAAAAAATAAATTACACATTTTAAAACATCAATAAATTATTAGAATAAAACATTAGAAAAAATGCTTCAAAAAGTAAATTATAAACAATATTTGAACGATTAATAATAGAGAATTTTTTTTGGAACAATTTAAAGGAGGTTAATAATCTTGAAAATTTAAATTATCAACTTCAAAATAGAGGGGGTTTGAAACCCCAGCAAAATAGAAAACATTAAAAAATTCTGGACGTCCAAATAGAGGGGGTTTACAACCCCCGCAAACAAGAAAGCAGTGATATTACGCAGTCTATTTAGCGGGGGTTTAAAACCGCCGCTAAATAGTATACCTATGAAAAAATTAAGAATTCTGGGGCGGGCCATGGCCCTGTCCAACCCATAAAGGGCTCCGCCCCTGCCGCTAACAGTCACTGGATTCAAACAGAAATTGCTACTTCGTATTTGGGGATGCACCCAACTATAGGTTGTGCATGTGATGTTTTTTTCGATATGATAAAATCCTCATAAGGTTGTGGGGCCACCCAACAACGGTGTGTGACATGCCTATTATTGTTTTCAAAAAACTCGATAAAGTCTCATCTTCTTTTTCTCTCGGATGTTTTCTTTTATCATTTGCAACAATAGTGAAATTAAGGTCTGAAATGATAAATTAAAATTTAAACAAAAAAGCATGTAAAATCATCGTATGATAAAAACAACCTTTGATCATCGTACAATGTAAGTACCGGCAAAATGAAAAATAGAGAAGGTTGTCTCTCATATCAAATATAATAGTTAAAACTTTCCCAACATCTCAACTTTAATAACCAAATGACATTATAAAAGATTAGATTAAATACTATAACAATAATTGAAAATTTTAAAATATAAAATATCATGGTTTAAGTCCTCTTGATATTTCTTTTTTATATGCTTCATCTCGATTTTCCGCTTCAATGTATACCAAACACAAAAAAAAAGTAACAAAGAAAAATTTGTATCCTTTTTATATATAGTTATAGATTGATGGTTACTTTTTTTGTTGGTAGTTTTTTTTTAAGGGTAAAATAAAAATAATGAAAAAGTCTTTCCAAAAATTTGTATCCTTTTTATATATAGTTGGTTACTTTTTTTTGTGGTAGTTTTTTTTAAGGGTAAAATAGAAATAATGAAAAAGTCATCCCAAAAATTTGTATCCTTTTTGTATATAGTTATAGATATAGAAAATCTAAAAACTAACATAGTTATATGTAGAAAAATATACAACACATTACAAATGATCTAACCTTTCATAGCAATCAAATAATTCATTTGTTTTTCATATGGAACAAAACATTAGAATTAACTTAAACTCTTAATTAAAAGTATGGTACAAATCATCAAAATGATACAGCTTTCACTCCTAAGAAACCTAACATAAATAAAAACATAATTGAACTACACTACCCAACATGTTGGGATTAAAAACATAATTGAGCTACACTATACCCAGCATGTTGGGATTAAAAATACAAACTACCTTAAACTTAGAAATAATCAATTGATCTTCTTATTCATATTCTTCACAAGCTGGCCCATTTGAAACCTCCAATACAAGAAATAAACCAACCCAAATCCAATCATAACATAAATCCAAATATTCTCATCTTCACTTTCCTTAGGTGACTTAATCTCCTCAATTTTAAAACTCTCCCTTTCCACTTTTCCCAAAATACCCTCACTCATATACCCAAACAAAACATACATCTTATTCCTCTCCCTAGCAACAACAGAAGTAGGACACCCTTCATCGCCAAGGTCAATTTCGTCATAAACCACACCTTCTCCCCAACCATTATTACTCTTTAGAAGCCACAACTTGTTCAATTCCGGTGAAACCACCAAAACGACACCATCACTTCTCAAAACGACACCATCAGGACACGTGAGATCTTTGTTAAGAAGCACGTGCCTAACAGTACCGTCATCCACATCAACCTTAAAAATCTTGCCCGTATTGGTTTGCGTCACTAAACGATAACCACCGCTGCTGACGTAAGCAATTCCGTTAAGTCCATAGAAACTATAAGGTGTATCGCGGTCCACTGGATGTTCAGTGAACCTCCGCGATTTCGAGAAAATCGATGCTTCTCCTTTATCGTTGATTTTCCAGATGAAGTTTCCGAATGAGTTTGTGACGTAAGCGTTGCCGTTAGAGTCAACGGCAACGTCGTTAGCGAGAGCGGGTTCATCGGAGGGGAGAATCGAGAGGAAGAGACGGTTGCCGGAGTTGAGATCATAAGCGGCGAGTGCGTTGAAAGGAGGAAGAGGCTGAAGAGCGTGGATTACAGCGAGGATACGGTTATTACGTGAATCGACGGTTAGACCTAAAACGGTGACGTTTTCTGGTAACGATGTGTCGGTGATTAGGGTTTCAACGATTCCTGCATCTGAGATTGATGAGATTGTGCGGTGACGAAGGGATCCGACGAGGAAGTGTTGTTTTTTGGAGTCCCATGCGAGGGATTCTGGATAGAGATTTGGTGATCGGAAATTGATGACGTGGGTGTTTCTGGCGAAGACTTTGATAATCGGTGATGAAATTTGGATGAGGATTAAGAAGATGATAAGGGAGTGTTTGGATGAGTGAATTGGCATGGTGAGGTTTCGAAAATCTGGGTTTTTGGATTTGAAACTTTGTTCAATACTGTGAAGTTAGTTACAACTTACAAGACAAGACTATTTGAGACCGCATGAGTGACATGTGACACTGTGAAAACTAGTTTATATAGATGTAACAAATTTGTTTTTTTACGCCTCTTTTATTTATCTTCATAAAAATATGAATTAATATTTTATCTTTTTTTTTTCTTTACAAAATTAGTTAACTTTTTTATCTTAATTATTTATATAACCGAAATAGAGATAAAAGTGAAATATTTAAAATATTTTATTAAGAGATTGGAACCAATTCCAATTGCTTCCGTTAATTTTTTTAAGTAGATTAGTGCCTCAAAATTTCAGTATTTCACTCTTAAGTGGATAAGTGGATAGACATGAGTCAAATTTCAATCTCTTGCATATATAACACAATGTTTTTGTCAATTGAGTTTGTAGTTGCAACATCATATCCGTCGGAGAATTATGAGGTACATAAGATAGATTCTTTCACCTTAACTGAATTTCTTTGGTATGTATGAGCCAAAAATCAAACCTGATCACATATTTAAAGTTACCAAAACTTTACCACTTGAACCAATTATTTTTTATAAGCACTAAAAACCAAATTTAAGATATTTGTAACTACTAAAAACATATTTATCAAAAAAATAAAATATTATCAATTTTCACCCTGTTTTATGATTTTATCCCTCACTCACCAAAAACAAAACCCTTTCATTCACCATTGACTAAAAAAACAAATTTTTTACCTTCTTCCTCACTCCCTCTTGAACCCAGATTCCCACTACCACGAATCTCCGGCGGAAACAAAGGAAGCTCTCTACAATATACTGCGTGGTCTCCAAAATTATCCAGACATGCTTTACGACAAACTGGGCAAACTTCATCAATAGGAAATAAAGGAATCATGAGACGATATTTAAGGATAGTACGATACTCAATTGGTGACATATGCTGGCCCAATCCATCAATAGGAATAGCAAGAAGAAAATCTTGAGCATGTGTCGCACGCACACACCCAAATACGGTTTTCTCTCTCGTGGTCATATTAAACTTAACTTCCATGTCCTGAACAATTTTACCAAACAAAGCACGCGCCAAAACATGTTGGGCTTTAAGGGGGACGGTGTCCTTCCTAGTAAAATTGCTCAAATCAAAACTAGGAATCGTTTCATGAAGACCATCCAAAGCACTGTCAAAATCAGAGTCCATACCACATACTCCACTATCTCTCAGAATATGATCTTGTAACACCCAAGATTGTGCCCTTGAAGCCACATAAGCATATGAGGCAGCCTCTACTGCAGAGTACAAACCCAATCCTCCAACCTTAATAGGTAAGGAAGCTACCTTCCATTGAAGATCTCCAAAGAAAGCACCTCCACCAACCACAATGTCTTCAGCTGCCGCACGCAACTCTTTATCAAACAAAATAGTTGCCTCCTCCATGTAAATCGGTTGGCATGTCCTTAACCCGAAAAAAAGTTTTGCAATACCCATGCATGATCGAAGCAAAAGGAGCTCACTTTGGGGATCCTTTAATTGAGGAAGGAGATGCATTAGCTCAGCAGCTCTAACAACTCTCTTCATGGCCACCCCTGCGATAAAACCTCTATCTCGACTAACAGCCCCCCCAAGCAACGTCACTCCCACCACTGGTCTCCCAATGTCCGGAGGAAACAACCCATCACGAAGTTTACTGCCATCACATGTAGGCCAAAAGACTTCAGTCTTCCGTATATTCAAAACAAGGCCCAATCTTGGTCCTATCTCTCGAATGATATTAAGAGCTTTAGCCACCTCCTCTGAATCCCCTACAACAGTCCCATCATCAAGATACCAAGCATGGAGAAGAAGTTTGCAATTATCTTTGATCTTGTGAATAAGAGGGTTTAACACGAGAGCAAAAAGAAGTGGCCCCAATGGATCGCCTTGTTGCACTCCAGTGGCTGACATGATATGTCCGTCCCCAAGGTATAACCTTGCCGATTGACCATAGAGGAACTCAACCCATAAAGAAATAGATGGACATCTCACCCTTACCTCATGCAGTAATGCCGACCTGTCTACCATGTTAAAAGCATTTGAGAAATCAACTGTGAGCATAGCCAAAGAACCATCTCTATGCCACTGACTCAACAACCTATTGGCACTATGTCAAATGGCTTCTGCACCTCCTGATATCCCAACCCCAAACTGGAAGTCATTGAGATATTTAGCCACATTTTTACTAACACCTTTCATAGCGACCTTGGATACCAACCGCCTCCAAATAGTTCCAACTGCAATAGGTCGTATTCCCCCATCAGACTTTAACAATGGTGTTAAAGGTGCAGAAGCTACAAACTCTGACAATCTCATTGGGCATCTTCCTCCTAACCATAAGTTAACCACCGATGTGATTGCACTTAAAAGATCTCTTGCGACAGCAGAACCTTCTCCACATAGTGCGTCTAATACGTGTTAGGCCCGCAAACCATCTCTACCGCACGAAGTCCCTTTGGGGAAGGATTTAATGCACCCTAGAACAGTGTCAACATCAGCCACAAGGGGAGCTTCCGAGAACATGGTGGTCGGCATGGAGGGAGGCGGCTTGTACGGGTGCTTATCCCCAAAAATCTTCATTGTGTCTTCATTATAGGGGCCACTCCAGATGACCCCAACACCTTCACAGCTGCGGTGAAGTGCCCATCTTCCACCTTACGAAGACATTGCTTGATATTAGTGCGCATCTGTTTGTTGTCCCCCTTAATATCATCCTTTTCATGATCGGGACCATGTTGTTCAGGACCGCCTAACACAATGTCAACTAGCTTGGCAACACTGTCCTCTTCTCTCCATGTAGCCAAGCAACTCAATATATGATGTTGTTGCAAGGACTTTCGATTCCCAGACCTGCGGTCCTGCCTTGTCTGAGGCTTGAACACCTGCAAGGTGCACCGAGGGAGAAGCAACAATCGAACCCAGGCACCAACAGAGCCGGGTTCAGCAACCACCTTATAAAGAGCCTCTTTCAATGCTTGAGAGAAAGCAAGACGACAACTATGAGGTATACTCTTCACAGTGAAGATAAGTACTTGGAAAACTCTCTCTAACAAATTTGCATCTAGAACCAGCCCCTCCGTTGCACCAAGGGTATTAAAGTCCTTCGGTGATGGTTATAAAATACCTACAATGTGACTTTCGACCTCCTTCGACACAAGTGTAACACGAACCAAACCATCAGGATGATGACATGCTCGACTCAACGCTTGAATATGCATACAACTTCCACACAACCATTGCCCAATCACCCTCAATGATTCCTCCAACGCCATAAAAAAATCATAATCGCTTCCAATAGCATCTCGTAACCTATTTCTCCAATCGTCACTACATAAGTGTTGTGTCTTAAGATGAGACACCATACGAGAAAAACCTTTATTTCCTTCCTTACCATTCGGACAACAATGAAACTCCCGAAATGGACAAGGCAAGTTCCCTATTTGAGTAGAAGTCATGGGACAATGGAAAATTGTGCCTCTTCTCTACACAAAATAGATGAGGTCGACAAGCCAACAATTAGTGAGAAATTGTATGTACCTACCATAGTAAAAGTTTAAACTTTCGATGAATAAAAAGATGGTGAAAGGGTTATGTTGGAGTGATAGTGAATGGAGTAGTGTAGGGAAGAGAATCAATAGTGATCCAAGGGGGGAAAAATAGTTTTGGTGTGCACAACATGGTTGGGGAATTTCATCGAACAGTTTCTATGCAAAAATGTTGAAATGAGAAGGTTGGTTATGGTAATGAAAGAGGGAAAGGCTAAAGGGAAGAGTGGTGGTTATGGGTTTGTGTTTGGAATTGATCACGTGAGTGGGGTTGGAAGGTTTGTGGTGAGGTTGTGAGGTTACATGGTGAGGTTACATGTTGAGGTTACGGGATTCAAAAATTGTTACTTGTTTTGCCTTGGGATCCCAAAATTCAAGTCTTTGGATTAAATCCAGTTTCATAGTTTGGGGATTCAAAAATAAATTACAGGTTTCAATTTGAATAAGTGAATTGATAAGAAGAGCAATTAAGTGAAGGAGAAGCATAAGGTTATGTTGAGAAGAAGAAGAAAGGCAGATCTGATGGACGGGAAGAGAAGAAAACATGTTGGTTGAATGTGACATGACACACAATAAATCTTTTAATCTCATCCACACATTTTAATCTAAAGGCTAATAATTCATTCTCATATAAAATTAGCATTCTCATAGGATATGTCATATATATATATATATATATGAATTCTCTCGTTTTAATCTTAATTAACATTCACGTGGATTGTGAAACTTCCAATTCAGGTTTGACACATTACATCCAATATGCTTTATTTTGTTTATGAGAGTGAGACTAAATACCCAAATTAGTCTGACAAAAAACAATACCTAAATATGTAATTTTCAAGGACGAAGTTGAGTATTAAATTTTATTAGAAAACATTTTTTGATACTTATCAATCAGGTATCAAACTCATGATCAAATAGTTATCACTTATGTCACATGTTGTTGGTAATTTAAATATTATTTGTTTATAGACTAAAATTAATCAGTTGCATTCAAATTGTTAACTACCAATTTAGATATTTAGTCTTCTTATAAAAATTAGAACAACCATGGTTTTCTACTATAGTGCTACTTGTTACAGGCCATTCTTTGTTTAAGTTTTGTTTTTCAACCACCATAGTTATAAACTTCAAATTGAGGTCCCAATTGACATATTTTTAAATGTTAAGAGTTTGGTTTGGTTTTCTTATCTTTTCAACGATGCTTACAAACGGTAATCAAGGTGGAGATTCAATTATTCAAATAATTTTTTTAGGTATAATCCATTTTGTAGCACGTGAAGTGACATCTATCTTGACTTAAGTTAAATGTGAAACGCACTAAAATTTCACCACCAAGCAGGATTGTTCCTAATTGGAAGTAGTTGAAAAGTGATTTAAGTTCAAATTAAAATCAAAGTTGCATTATTAGGTAATAATCTATATATCCAAGTTAGTTAAAGTACATATTGCATGGAGTCATGGACCATAGCATTTGACAAAATATAAGTGAATAAAGTTGTGACCAATAACGAAGAAATATTGTAAACAATGTTTAAAGTTTGATTGAAAAAACGAACTCCTAAAGTTTAGTCCAAATTGATAGGTACCTGATGGCCATTCTTTGAAGTGATATATTCAAGAAAGTGTGAATTTTAGGTACAGTTTATTTTCATCAATATCATACTATTCTTAAATACTCCCTCCGTCCCTATTTATAGGAGCTAGTTTGACAAAAAATTTGTCCCTTTTTATAAGACCCTTTTACAATTATCAATGACATTAATTATTTATTTTTCAAAGTTACCCTTATTTACTTTGCATAGTTTTTTTAATAGCATTAAATTCTCTTTTGTTTGATGCAAAGCACTACAATTTATTGTAAGGGTAAATATGTAAACTTAATATAATTTGTCAATCAATTTAATGCTAATATTCACTTTCTTAATACCCGTGTTTTGTCAAACTAACCCCTATAATTAGGGACGGAGGGAGTATCATTTTATGATTTATTGATACTATACTGATGGGAGGTTTGTTTTGTTTGCCATACAACGTGTTTGGATAAATTTAGGAGCACATAGTACATTGTAGAGAGCTTACAAGCTTCAATTACAAGCACAACTTTATTCGGAATGTTATTTTTTACATTTTTGGACGCGCGCCGGAATAATGTGAAAAAAAAGACGCTTATGAACTTTCTAACAGACCCATATGAGGGGAGTGTTGGGAAAATAACCGGCATAGAGAAAATAAAAGAACACAATCACCAACACAAGAATATAACATGGAAACTCCAAAACCGGAGAAAAAACCACGGCCGTTGTCTAAACCGACAACCAGAGAATAAACACTATATGAAAATTATTATAACATATAGACTTCACTGTCAACCACCCCATGACCCCAATACACTCACACTCTCCAAAGTAAATATTTGAACTACATCTCAAATACTCTAAAACAAGAGCATAAGAGAAAAAAAGGAACAAACACAAATATAAACTTAAAGTGTTTACAAGTGCTACTGTTTGGTGTGTTGAAACAAGGAACTTGAGGTCTCTATATATAGCATGGATCTCCTTCACTTTTCACTTCTCTAAGCGATGTGGGATTTCTCCACTAAAATTTTCTTGACCCTTTTTCCTTCCTTAGCAATGTGAGACTTACATTGCAATCAACCCCAACAATCTCCACCTTGATTGTAATGGTCTTCAATCTTCATTGTCTACACCGATAATCATTGTCTTCACTGACAATCATAATTCTCATTGTCTATACCGACAAATTAAATTATCATACTCCACCATAAAAAGTATACTACACTTGGAAACCCTCCCAAGAATTTTCATCCCTTGAAAGTAAACCATTCCAAGAATTTCCTTCACTTGGAACCAAGCTATCCCAAAAATTTCATCTCGAAACCTTGCTGAAAATTTATGGTGCAACTTCCATGTTGGCTTTCTCAGAAGTTCATCAGCCATCGAGATAACTGCGTACCTTGTATCAATGCCAACCAATGCCCGCACGCTATCATCACACATCTTGCATTCATGTCAACCGATGCCCATGTGTCACTTGAACAACTTCAAACTACTATGAAACCACCTTCAGGCCATTGTTAGTCTCCAACAATTTCAGTTTAGTTACATCACCTAGTAAACCTTATTTCACTAGTCCAACTAAACTCATGTCACTAACAAATATCAACTGAAGTCTCACAACTCAACCACATGAGAATCACCACTAGTAACAAATGCATAACCAATAGTAAAACCAACTACCTTTGCATCAAAGTTAAGGAACATAGCTCGCTTCATGTAAAAGAAACACACGATTGTCAAACATCGAAAGACAAATCGAAAACCATACCTCAAACCTTTCAAGCTTTCCCGTCTTCAAGATGAACAACTCCACCTTCAACTAGCTCTAGGATTTTCACAGTATTCCTTCTTCAAACACATGTGATGGGAGCTTCCAAAGTCCATGACTCAATACTCCACCGATTCCCAACTTCACACTACTAGCGTCTTCGCATCCTCATAACAAATTTGTCGTTTCAGAAGTAACTCAAGTATTCTTAGCACCGCCTCTCCAGACTGATGTCGAGTATTATTACCACCGCCTCTCCAGGCTGACCTTGTGTAGCCCTGATTGCATCAACACATTCTATAGCCTAAACTTCACAGCGGAATTCCCTCCTCTTGAATCAAACCAGAAGCTCTGATGCCAGTTGTTGGGAAAATAACCGGCATAGAGAAAATAAAAGAACACAATCACCAACACAAGAATATAACGTGGAAACTTCAAAACCGGAGAAAAAACCACGGCCGTTGTCTAAACCGACAACCAGAGAATAAACACTATATGAAAATTATTACAACATATAGACTTCACTCTCAACCACCCCATGACCCCAGTACACCCACACTCTCCAAAGTAAATATTTGAACTACATCTCAAATACTCTAAAACAAGAGCATAAGAGAAAAAAAGGAACAAACACAAATATAAACTTAAAGTGTTTACAAGTGCTACTGTTTGGTGTGTTGAAACAAGGAACTTGAGGTCTCTATATATAGCATGGATCTCCTTCACTATTCACTTCTCTAAGCGATGTGGGATTTCTCCACTAAAATTTTCTTAACCATTTTTCCTTCCTTAGCAATGTGAGACTTACATTGCAATCAACCCCAACAGGGAGGCCGCTCTCAGATCAGCTGATGTTATAGAATATAGGTGGGTAGATAGAAGAAATTAATGAATATGTGAACTGGACTTGAATTTTGCCACTTGTGTGATTAAGAATTTATATTTTTATTATGAGATATATAACACTCAAAAGTATTTCGAGCAAAGTGGCTAAACATCCGAAAATATATTTTGACAATTTACATACTTTTATATCATTTGCCTTTAACATATTTGACTTCCTAGCATATAATTGTAATCAGGCCTTAAAAAATGATGTAGTTTGAATATTTCAAAAGGACCAAAAACACCCCTTCTTACATATCGAGGCTGCTAGGCATATAATTGTAGTTTGAATTATAAAGTATATAGAATGCATTTAGGTAAGCAATTTGATCAAGTGTTTATTGATGTTGGGCGAATTAGTTGGACTATTTATAATTTCATTGTTGTTTCAACAGTCACCCGAGTATTATTCCACTGCCTCTTTAGGCCGTGCTTCTCCCTTCAACGCCTCAACACGTTTTGAATTAACACTGCTCTCATCTTCACCTTCCACAACCCGTAGTCGTTACTCCCGGTGAACTTCTTAATATCAAACTTAGAACCCATGGTACCTGATTATCGATTTGATTCTTGCCCCACGGTGGGCGCCAATTGTTGTGAATTCGACGATAAAATCACACCAATGAAATTTGATGTGTGGAGCAAATTAACCAAGTAACCAAAATAAAGTTGATAGAGATGATGAAAGCAAATAATTCAAACAAAAGAGAAGAACACAATAATATTGTTTAACCAGTTCGGTGTTAATGAACCTACGTCTGGGGGAGAGAGCAACTCTCCGTTTCCACTAGATCAAAGAAGTCACTTTACAAGAGATTCCCATAAGGCAAATCATTCTTGGGATCATCTTGTGAGATCACCTTGGGTAGACTAGGTAAAATTGAGTCTCTTGGCCACGGGAAGAGATTCGGGATTTTGGGTAGAATTAGGATTAATTCTTGTAACCCTTATGAGAATCTCTTGTAAAGTGACTTCTTTGATCTAGTGGAAACGGAGAGTTGCTCTATCCCCCAGACGTAGATTCATTAACACCGAACTGGGTAAACAATATTATTGTGTTCTTCTCTTTTGTTTGAATTATTTGCTTTCATCATCTCTATCAACTTTATTTTGGTTACTTGGTTAATTTGCTCCACACATCAAATTTCATTGGTATGATTTTATCGTCGAATTTACAACACGTAGTAAATACATTTGTTAGTGCTTTGAGTTTTAAGGTCTAGCCCCTAGACCTCTATCTGGCTTAGGGAACTTCTCTAAACTCGAGAGCTCCTATCTCCTCAAAGTGTAAGCGGCTCACCTCTCTCCAGAAACAAGTTATACCAATTATCAAAGCAAGCAAACTAATAATGAGAAAGATTCCGATGACCGATGAACCTCTAAAGTCTAAAATCCAATTACCTAAACTTTCTAGCATCTATTAAAAATAATAGAGAGCGGTAGGTATATCGATCTTATGTTGATTAAATTATACTATGGTATACATGTTCTTATGGCTTAATTATGGCCCTTAAACATGCTTGAACATATGTAGCGGGTGACAAGTTGCCACACCATAAATAAAATAATTTTGGTTAACTTATTGACCAAACAATTGCTTAAATGATGTTTAAATACTGCCTAATAGTAATACTCCTCCAAGGGAAGCAAGCTAAGCTAAGAGTCATTGTTTATGTGCAATGATGCTCATACACAAAACAATATATTTAGTTTTGAGTCCGGACAATTATTATAATTGCCCGCTAAATTGGGTTGTGAAAACCAAGATAAATAGTGCTGCTTTCTCCACTAAATTCCTTAAAAACCCCAATACAAGTAGAGCGGCCAAAATGAATTACTTCAAATGGGTTGGTCCATAAAGTTCAAAATAGTTCTTATTTATTGTGTAGCCTGAAATTGGTTTGCTAGAAATACATTGTAGGTTTAAGTATTTGTGTTTAATTTGTGAAAACATATAGTCCATATTTAACGTGTAGAAAATGCAATAAAAATTTAGTTCAATTTTTAAAAAAGTATTGATCCTATATGTTTTTTTGAATATTTTTTTACCAAAAATCTTGCTAAACAACAGAATTTAAAATAATAAAAAAAATAAAACAACTTTTTACCATTTTCAATTCTTCTTTTTGAAAAAAAAGTGCTAGCCCGAAAGCCCAAAGCCCAATTAGGGTCGGGTTGGGCCATAATTTTTTTAACCTATTTTGCATATGAGCTTTTTAGCCCGAACCAATGGAGCCTGAAGCCTGCTCGGGCCGGCACGAAATAGATCGGATAACCTATTTTGACAGCTCTGAGTTAGGGTCGGTTTTGATTATTTGGAGGCCCGATTTAAATATTAAAAATGGGCCTCTAATAAAAAATTCAAAAGAATCATCCTCTATTTAAATCATTATTATTTTACTTGATTGAGATTTTTTTTTCACCAAACATATGATACTTTATGAACATTGGTAATATTTAACCTTTATTATAGGGCCTTAAAATTAATCTATTGAATACATATGATATTTATAAAAAACTAACAATATATAACTATTATTATAGAAACTCAAAATTTTGAGTTGAGGCCTCCAAAATTGAGACTCGATGTCGTCGCTCACCCTGCACTACATAAGGGTCGGGCCTGCTTTGAGTACAAGATAATTGGATATAGGCAGATCAAAGTACTCTTTACTTAAGGTGTGCACCAGCAAACATTGAAATTTTAAAAAATTACTAGTAAGTTTTAACTCGGGGTTGACAAAATGGGCAGCCAGCCATGTTAAGGTTCATTCATTTTAAACTCGTTCAAAAGCGGAACGGGATAGGTCAATTTAGATGTTCAAGTTACAATCAATTTTTTTTTTATAGTTTTATAATGGTTTGGTTTTTAACACAGCATAACAAAAAATAATTCAAAAGATTATAACAAATTCAAATTATATAGTTGTAACGATTAATTATTTAATATGAATTAAATTGCTTCACGTAACATATAATATAGTACTAGTTAGTAGTTAATTTGATCTGTCATGTTCCTGAGCAATATTAACGTATTCTTCAACATAAGAAATCTCATAATAAAACAAACAAAAGCACCAATAAAAATCAATAACATCAAAAAACTCTCAAAATAAATTCAAACACCAAACTAAGTTTGAAAATAAATTAAATTGGTAAAGGAAGTTGAAAATTTCTATGCACACCCCTAAAAAACCTGGTTACACCCGATATTGACCAAAATATCCTTAAAATAAAATAAATTTTCAAGCATCAAAAACCTTACGCGTTTCGCTTCCATTAATCTATCTGTGAAAGCTTAAACTAAGCATGTGGAAGAACAAAGTTCATAGATGCAAGAAAGGAAAAACCAGAGAAATTTAATTCATCAATCTGAATCTTACAAGTGTATCACACGACTATATATACAAGTACTAATACACTTAGCAATCTTCTATTAACTGTCAACAACTAACTAACAGAATGCTAACTACTTAGTTGGTTAATAACTGTCAAAGTCTAACTAACTTGTGCCTAAAGTAACTAACTCATTAGCTATGGAAGGTTCCTTAACAGCCTCCCTCAAGCTGGAATGAATGTCTAACAGTCCAAGCTTGCTTTCAAGACTATAGAAAGGTCCTGGATGCAGAGATTTAGTTAATATGTCAGCCACTTGGTCTTTAGAAGAAACTGGCAGAAGGTGTAAAATCCCAGCTTGCACTTTGTCACGCACGACATGGCAATCTATTTCTATGTGTTTCGTGCGCTCATGAAACACAGGGTTGGCAGCAATATGTAAGGCTGATTGATTATCACAGTAAATGACCATTGGTGCATCATGTGAAACCTTAAAGTCCTTTAGCAAGTAAAGTAGCCATTGTCCTTCGCATGTTGCTTGAGCAAGAGCTCTATATTCTGCCTCTGGAGAAGATCGTGACACAACTGTTTGTTTCTTACTTTTCCAGTTCACAAGTGAATTGCCAAGAAAGAAACAATATCCTGTAGTAGATCTTCTGGTGTCTGGACAGACACCCCAATCTGAATCAGAAAACCCTTTGATGCATAGTGATGAGGATGAACTAAAGAATAAGCCTTTCCCAGGATGATTCTTGAGAAACTTCAGAACATGTAGCCCTACTAACATGTGTTCATCTGTAGGTTCAGAGAGAAATTGACTTAGCTTACTTACTGCATAAGCAATTTCTGGTCTTGAGTGAGTGAGATATAGTAATCTCCCAATGAGTCTTCTGTAAGGAGTATGATTAGATAGAGGTTGTCCAGAGGATTTGTGAAGTTGTAAGTGGGGTTGCATAGGAGTGTTACATGGTTAGAACCAAGTAAGTAAACCTGCATCTTCTAAGAGATCTAAAATATATTTTCTTTGACACGCGTTGATACCTTCTTTTGATCTAGCCACTTCAAAACCAAGAAAATACTTGAGTGCACCCAAATCTTTTATACTAAACTTGTCATTTAGCATGGTCTTAACTCTATTAATCTCAGCCATATCAATCCCCCCTAAGACCAAATCATCCACATAGACAAGAATCACAATGAAGCTTGTAGAGGAGTGTTTCGTGAATAGAGAGTAGTCAGCTTTAGATTGAACATAGCCAGACTGAATAAGAGTGTCAGTAAGTTTAGTATTACATTGTCTGCTTGCTTGTTTCAAGCCATAGAGAGATCTCTGCAGTTTACACACCATGTTGGGATTAGGGAGATCAAGACCCGGTGGAGGTTGCATGTAGACCTCTTCATTAAGGTCACCATGGAGAAATGCTGTATTGACATCGAGTTGGAATAGAGGCCAATATTGAGAAGCAGCAATAGCTAGAAGCATTCTTATTGTAGTCATGTTTACAACAGGGCTGAAAGTATCTAAATAGTCAAGACCCGCTGTCTGAGTGAAACCCTTGGCTACTAAACGTGCTTTGTATCTCTCCACGGTCCCATCAGCGTGCAATTTGAGTTTGAAAACCCACTTACAACCAATGGCTCGTTTATGTGCAGGCAGATGAGCTAGACTCCAAGTGTTAGTCTTCATCAAAGCAGACAACTCAGTTTTGATAGCATTAGTACAATTCTCATTGCATAGTGCCTCCTCATAAGATGAAGGTTCAGATATGGTAGAAAGGTTCATAATATAATGGGAATGAGTGGAAGAAAGATGTTGAGAAGATAAAAAAGTAGAAAGAGGATACTTACAGGTAGATGATGATGATGATGATGATGATGATGATGATGATGATGGTGAACTAGTAGAGTGTGAAGCATGGATGGTTGGAGTGATGAGGCTGCAATGATAATCTTGGAGGTAACCTGGAGGGTGAGTAATTCTGGTAGATTTTCTAAGAGGTCTTGGTGGTGGAGGTGTTGTTATGGGTGAAGTGTTATCAGAAAGCAAGGTAGAGTTAGATGTGGAAGGTAAGTCATGGTTAGGTGGAAAAGATATGCTGGAGGCAGGTTGAGGAGTGTGAGAAGGTGGGGGAGTAGTATTGAATGGAATGGGAGTGGTGTTGTAGGTAAAAATGTCATCTAAGTTAGAGAAAGCAGTAGAAGAAATAGTAGAAGGAACAGAAACAGAAGAAGAACATTGATAAGGAAAAATATGTTCAAAAAATATAACATCTCTAGATAAAAACAAAACTCTGGAATGTAAGTCAAAACGGATGCAGCCTTTGACACCTTGTTTGAAACCCAAATGGATACATTTTCTAGATCTAGAGTCAAGTTATAGTCTATTTGCTTTAATAGTAGAAGCAAAACATAAAGAGCCAAAGACTTTTAGAAAAGAGATATCAGGTAATGATTGATAGAGAATCTGATAAGGTGATTTCTGCTGCAAGAAAGGGGTAGGTAAACGGTTTATTATGTGAATAGCATGGCTAGCAGCATGTGCCCAAAAAACATTTGAGAGTTTGGATTGAAAGAGTAAGGCTCTAGTGACAGCTAATATGTGTTGATGTTTCCTCTCTACTATGCCATTCTGCTGAGGAGTACCAACACATGAAGTTTGATGTATAATGCCATTATCAGCATAAAACTCTTTGAGTAAAAATTCATTGCCATTATCAGATCTAATACACTTAACAAGTTTATTGAATTGAGTCTTAGCCATAGAAACAAAGGATTTTATGATAGAGGCAGTTTCAGATTTGAATTTCATGAAATAAAGCCAAGTGTATCTGCTTTTATCATCAACAACAGTAAGAAAGTATTTATAGCCAAGCATAGAAGGGACAAAAATTGGTCCCCAAATATCCATGTGGACAAGATCAAAAACAGAATCAGAAATATGATTACTATGAGGAAAAGGTAAACGTTTTTGCTTAGCATAGAAACACACATCACAAGGAGAAGTAGAGGGAATAAACTGAACAGAAGGAAAAATTTTATTTATTTCACATAATGTGTTATTTGATACATGGCCAAAACGTAAATGCCAAGCATTACAATCTGTGGGTTTATTGGAAGCAAGGGAACTGATGGAATTTATACATTGAGTAGGTGGAGTGTTGGGCAAGCTAACTAGGGGTGAGGTGAGCAAATATAATCCATGCTTCAGTTCAGCTGCACCAATCATCATCTTCAAAAATGAATCCTGTATGACACATGTAATGTTATAAAAAATCAAATGACACTTTAGATTAAGAGTGAGTTTAGGGACATATATCAAGTTAAATGAAAAGTCGGGAATGTACAATACATCAGTTAAATGAAATTTAGAGGTAAAAAATATTGAACCAGCAAAACAAGTGGTAACACTTGAACCATTTGGAAGTTTAATAGTGATGAGTTTAATTCTTTTGAGGCATTGAAAAAATTTGATGGAAAAGCACACATGATCAGTGGCTCCAGTGTCCAAAATGAATGACTCTAATTTTTGGCTATTTTGAATAGAACAAATGATACCTGTACCCAAATTTGGGTTAGAGCTAAGATGGTTGACACTATGAGAAGGAGCTATGGAAGAGCCTTGGAGTAATGCTAACAAAGCCTTGTGTTGCTCTGGTGTAAAAACTAATGACCCAGAATCCACTTCATTTGGCAATTCCTCATTGTTTTCAGATGGATACTCTTCTTCAGTAATTCCTTGAGTAGCAACATTATTCACAGTACCTTTTTGTTTCCAATGAGGGGGGTAACCATACTTTTTAAAACAGTTATCAACTACATGATTGGTCATTCCACAATGAGTACAAATTATATTACCTCTGCCACGACCAGAACCATAACCAGTAGTAGATCTACCACCCCTAGTGCCTCTAACACGATTTGAAGATCCTCCCCTACCTTGATAACTAGTATTAGCAGCAGCTAGCAGTTTGGATTCATCAAGGGGTATAACAGCTTGTCTCTCTTGTTGAACAAGCAAAGAATATACTCTACTAAGGTTGGGGAGTGGATCCATAAGCATAATTTGTGAACAAATAGAAGAATATTGGTCATTTAAACCTTTCAAAAACCGAATAACCTGGTCACCATCTCTATATGCTTTAATTTTATCAATGGCCTTACAAGTAGGGATACAATCACAATGAGGGATTGGACGAAAATTATCCAATTCTTGACATAGTTTCTTTAATTTTGTGTAATAAGAAGAAACAGAAGAGTCACCTTGTTTGAGGGTGCAAATCTCTTCATGGAGATCAGAAATTCTAAACACATCACCTTGGTAAAACCGGTCTTTCAACTCTTTCCAAATTTCTGATGCATTCTCCATCCATAAAACACTTTGCGCGATTTCTGGCTCCACTGAGTTGTTAAGCCAAGACATAAGCATCGTATTGCAGCGATCCCACGCCAAAGAATCCCAATCTTCATCGTTGGGACGTGGTAAAGAACCATTAATAAACTGAATCTTGTTCTTGGCACGGAGAGCGACAGTCATAGACGGTGACCAAGAGTGGTAATTTCCACCATTAAGCAAAGGTGTAACAAGAACTAATGCAGGATTTTCATTAGGGTGTAAAAAATAGGGATTAATGGTATCATTTTGATAACCTTTGTTGGTGTTGTTAGCAAACAAACCACCATGAATACTACCAGCAGATCCTTCAACAGACATAGTGAAGGTAAGAAGATGAATGAAACAAAAGAACAAAGCACTCAATGAGTGAAAAAGAAAGGAGATTGATGATGAAGAAGAGACCCAGTGGAGAAGATGAAGCTTTGATCAGAGGTTGATGATACCATGTGAAAGCTTAAACTAAGCATGTGGAAGAACAAAGTTCATAGATGCAAGAAAGAAAAACCAAAGAAATTTCATTCATCAATCTGAATTTACAAGTGTATCACACCACTATATATACAAGTACTAATACACTTACCAATCTTCTATTAACCGTCAACAACTAACTAACAGAATGCTAACTACTTAGTTGGTTAATAACTGTCAAAGTCTAACTAACTTGTGCCTAAAGTAACTAACTCATTAGCTATGGAAGGTTCCTTAACACTATCTCGTAGTCGTTGCCATCGACGTCGCTCAAAACGTGTTCATCTCCGCCACTCAAATTTACGTTGTGTTCATCTCCATCTACAATTCTAAAACTCAATTTAAAAGGTAAGTTTATCAGTTCATGATTTCAGTTTTGAGTTTCTGGTTTTAAGTGGTTAACGAGAATTTATTTCACGTACACTGAGAATTATCGTAAACTTCTTGAACTGTGGAATGTAAGTGTGAACTAAGTTTACATAATGTGAACTGAGTTTATATAACTTTATGTAAATTCAGTTTACATAACTTATGTAGATGGACAAGTAAGATAAATCCATTAAACTACAGAATGTAAATATAAACTAAGTTTACATACTATAGTTTGCAAATATATTTCCACTACGTGAATTTAGATTACATTGACATTAGCGGTTTGGTAAACATTTTACATTCAACCTATACAATCGTGCAAGAAAACATAAATCGAATGAAAAATAAATAAATAATGCTATAGAATTGAATTTGTATAAATTTAGTATAATATGCAATAAAGTCTTAATAAAGTACCTTCAAATTTAATCTTTAATTAAAATTAATGGTAAAATTAATGAGTTTGAGATATAACACATTAATAGAGTTTATGAAAAAGAAAACAGTGAAGCAGAAGCACTATAAATAGTATAGAAGATGAAAAGTTGTTTTTAAAAAATTATATAAAGAAGGGCAAATTTGGTATTATGATTAAATTTATATGAAATTTGGGTGTAACTATAACTTTTTGGTGTGTGAGTAGCAAAAATCAAGGAAGTTTAGTAGTAGGAATTGATTGAACATGTACTTAAATCAAGGATACATGGTGGCAAAAATTCTAATGTACTAAAGAAGGGGTAGAGAAAATCTTAAGATAAAATAAATAAGGGTCTTGCTAACCGGTATCCCAGACACTAGTTAAGAAACCTAAAAGAAGCAACATTACATTAAAATCAACAATTTTTTTAACTTTAAAAAGTTAAATGCACGTTTTCCAACAATATATTTCTATTTTTGCTATCTTAACTAATGTCTCAGGGGCACTAGTTAACATTTGCCAATAAATAAATGGGAAGGTGAGAGACTGTAGTATTGGTGGAATAGAGGGTGAGGGAAATATTTTGCATTCTCTTTGTAAAATGAGTTTTTTTTTTTTTTTACCACCAATTTAATCTGATTCGGGAGTCAGTTCTGACATCCACTCTCATCCCGATCGTAGTTATCCCTACCAAATTCAGTATCAATTAATGAAAGTATCCATTATTATAATTTTAAAATAAATTAAAAATATAAATGCACATATTTCTAAATTTAGAGGCATTTATATTATAAAAAAATGGAGAAATGTATTAGATGTTTATACACCAAAAGTTAGTATTGAACATTTTCATTTCTCGCTTTCAAAAAAATAAAATAAAGTGAGAGGATCGTAACTCATGTGACATACATCACCTGAAAAACTCACTCAACTGCAAGATTTTAATTTCAAACACGGATGAAGATGTCTAACCTAATAATTTCAACATTATCTATTGAGCTTGAGCTAGACCTTCCAAGTTACAAACATACTTCCTCCATCTCAAAATGTAAGCAAAAATTAATCAACAAAAGTGATTGTATTTGGGTCAAATCTATACCAAATAGATAAGTATCTACTATTATTTACTGGCAATTGGGTATTCTATGACTTGAAAAAGTATTTGTATTAAAATACTTGGGATTTGGCTTCCTGATTCTCGTGCTCTTCCTCACCTCCACAGCATGTGGAGAATTTGCCACCTGTTCTTTGTCCTTTTGTGCCCGTGGTCCCACACTTTCCTCATCAATCATTGGATTCATGATTGGTTCTCTTACACTTTCTTCTTCAAATGATTTGGCCATCTTCAACACATCGAACGCCAATAACTGAATCGAAACAAAGAAAAAAGTTATTACGTTTTAGGTTACCAGTTACCACATCACATCAAAAGCAATCTTAGCTTAAAGAATCACAAAAAATTGCACCATGTCTACAAACCAATAAGATTAACCTTAAAAACCCTTCATCCTATATTTCAAAGTTTTTTAAATCAATGACAGAACATTTGTAATAATGTGAAGAAACTTTCTTGTCCTTTTATATGAATGAACAATTATGCACAAAGAATTACATAAGGTTCCATATGCAATGAGCGGCCAAAAATTAGGAAGTGAAACAAACCTGTTTGACATCACCATTCCATATGCAATGAGCAGCCAAAAATCCAATAACAGCAGGTACAATATAAAAAAGAGCGGGCTGAAAACAAGGGAAAAAAGAAAAGTAAAAAGGTTAAATGGAGAAGACTGATCACAAAAAATCCATGGCATATTCTCACATACACTACCGGTCTGACTTGTTAGTATCGAGACTGTTACAATTCCCTTTCATAAAAACTTGAAAAGCATATCAATGAAGGCGAAGTCTAGGGTGGGAGAGTAAGTTAGATCTCCCACCATGGGCAAGTATTATCCACCGTTAGATTGTGAGATTCCAAGAATATTATGATACACCATCAATACCTTATACATCTTTTTTCTCCCTCTTCCTCTTTCTACCGCCAACAGTGCACTCATCACCACCACCCTATCTAACTTCCTCCTAATAACCACCACTTCACACTCAAACACTCCTCTCCCTCACCATCTGATTCTAGTAATTTCTAATCCAAAATTTAAAATTATTGTTGAAATTTCACATCACAGCACCATATTGCTCAGAAAAATTGCTCTCTCTTTAATACTTGCTTGACATATTGTTTACACTTTACACTATTTTTAAGTTGATGGCCTTTAAAGAAGAATAGATTACCAGGTTTATGCTGATCCATTTTAACAACATAAGGTTTATCACAAGGAAGAAGATAAAAACATAACTAATAAAATTGGGGAAAATAAAAAGCTAATTAGTATTTTTGAACTTATTTAACACAATTATGCAACATAGATCTTAAATCATATATCCATCCAAAGTTTGCTTAAAATTCCTTTAATATTTGAGAGACCGTACTCCATTGAAGTTGTGTTGTTGAAGAAACATGGAGATGGGCTGCGAAGAAGGGGTAAAAGAGGAAAAAATATAGTGTGAAAATTTTATTATGGTCCAATGTAGACATTCATGATCTAAAGGTGGAAATTAGTCTCCCACCGTGAGAGACCTATTAGCCTTTCCCACCCTAGAAGGGGCCATCAACGAAATGAAAAAGAATGAAACTACAGATCCGGTTACCTGAGCAGCCTGAAACCAGTTCGCCACAACTATTGCGAGGGCCAAGCCAACAATGTATCCTAAAAATGCACTCCTGAAATATTGGGGTTGCTTTCCTCTAGAAACGTCAAAACGCAAGGCCAATGCTACAAACATACCTGAAGGGAAGGGAAAATATTTGTCGTCAAAATGAATGAATATAAGTCGCAACTAAATTATTAAATTTTAACATTACAGCTCAAAAAACAGCGCGCGGCCACATAAAGATTTAGCCTACCAGGGATAACAATATCACCAAGACCAAGCATCACAAATGGCCTTGCAGAATCTGATCTGAGGAACAAAAGCTGAAATATGATTGAAATAATTATTAATATGACATATCATTACAAAGTTCATATCAAGATGAAAGAAACAAAGATATCATTTCAATAAGCCAAAGATCTTAAACTTTTTTTTTTCTTGGTCATGTAGCCTAATGGTTAGAAATTCCACCGATAAGGTAGATAAGTGGGATAACCGTGGTTCGAACCCCGACCCCATACATATATAATGCAATGTTATACCAACTGAGCTAAGCTCACGGGACAAGATCTTAACCTTTATTGGAGCATCAAATGATTTTCCAACGCTAACCATCACCGGTGTGAAGAAAACCCAAAATATGTCATAAAAGAAGAGTCCAACCTTACCAAAAAAAAAAATATATATATATATATATATATATAACTAAAATTAAGCAAAAAGGCTTTTAGCACAATAAATAAACCATAATTAAAGAGAAAAAACATTTACCAACATAATAGCACCGGTCTTGAAAGACCCAAGCGAGCACCTTTCAATTCTCTGTAAATATTAAACATTGAATCATTATGCTCATTTTACTGCTTACAATTTGAATATGTGAATATCATTTTGCAGAAACAGTCATAAAAGATTGTATTATGTAACAAACAATATTCAACAGATGGCATCCAGCTTAAGAACCGAACCTGAATAGAGGAAACAAGACCCAATATATTATTTGCCAGCCAATGCTTATGTAAAACATACCATCCACAAAAGAAGGTTTCAAGGATTACAACAATGACCTGTGACTTCGTAAGTTCAATCTTCAAAGCTGTGTAAGAAAGGTGTAATGAGATATCATTCCGCATGATAGAAGCAAGAAATCAACAGAAATATAAGCCACAGACTGTCATCATCGACAATCAGACACAAGGAATCATATAATTCTGATACCACAGGTTAGAGATACAGCATTATTCATTCACAGCAAGAGATCAGACAAATAAGGTGGCAACCACATGACGACATACAAGTAAAGTATGGAAAACGCCATACTATCAGATCCTCATTCCATTGCTTTGGCAAAAAACGTTTCATGGATGGTAGTAATGTTTCCCTGTAGGAAGAGAGAGAACAAAGGTGTCATAAAACACAAAACAAAATTCATTTGCGTTACATCTCCTAAAAAATAAAGGACCGAACATGACAACTTTAATTGTTTGATTTTCAAGTTGTTTTTGGGATTGGACAAACTAGGGGCCAATGGATTGGTTTTTGAAATTTTTGTCTCCCACTAAACCACAACTGCACAAATTGTCTAAAATATCAAAATAAGTTTTTGTCTACCAAACACCGTATAAGACAAAACTTGTTCGATACCTTAAACTTTGTCATATGTTGTTGTGTTCAGTACTTACATTTTGTAGATCAAACGAACCTTAGTGTCTACATAATAATAATAATAATAATAATAATAATAATAATAATAATAATAATAATAATAATAATAATAATAATAATAATAATAATAATAATAATAATAATAATAATAATAATAATAAAGGAAAATGTTAAATAGTGTCTCCAGGACACTAGTTAAGGAAGCTAAGAATAGTAAAAATATCTTAGAATTTGTGTAGTTAACTTTTAAAACGTAAGTGATATTTTCAATACAAAAATTCTATTTTTTTGTTTTCTTAACTAGTGGTGCCCCAGAGCACTAGTTAGCATACATTAGTAGGAGAGAAAAAGAGAGGAGAGAAAGAAAAATACGGAAACCAATTGAATTTAGGCCAACATTAGTCCAAATTCATACATTGGTTTCCATTTTTTTTTTCTCTCTCTCTCCTTTTTTATCTCTCCTACCAAGCAAATCTAAAAGAAACGTAATTGGCTGAAGTAAAGAATATACGACAAGTTAACAATCCCCACTACAAAGAATAAGAGTGTAAAGACAGCGTTGACCAAGTCATTGGATAGAAACTTGAAGAGCAAGAAAAGTGATAATAACAATGCACTCCCAACAAAGGGAAAACGCATGGCACGTTGATTGGACATGATCTCCTGCATTATTGCAACGCAACTCATATAAGTTAGATAATGATTCTTGAAACATGACGGAAGAAATCGAGGATAAAAAATACTACTTACAGAAGGCGGAGTTGGTTTGACTGATCGATAGCATCCCACAAACACGGTGATAGAAGCAGTCAAGAGAACATTTACATTTGGATTTATTTTCACAACAAGAGGTGTTAAGGTTAAACCTGCAAGCAAAAGATAGATTATACAGGAAAAGTTGACCCGATCGTCGAAAAACAACTTATATATTAAGTGCTTAGGAATAAGATTTTATTTTAACAAATAAATAAGGTTTTAGTACGTTTTTGGGTCTGCGGCGGAGATAAGAAAGGAGAGATAAAATTGTGGAACATTAGTGGAGATGCGCATGATTCACTTGATGGTGTTGGAATTGAATTAGCTAGGTTGTCTTTAGATGAACTAGAGTTAGAGGCTACAATGTTCTATGATGATAGAACAGAGAAGAGAAGACCGATACAATTCGTATTTTCTCTAAAGTAATGAATGTTAGACTATCATGTTCTTAATAGATAATCAACTATATATTATTTTGGGTAGTACTGATAATGTTTTTTTTTGGGTAATAACAATGTCTTTTTTAGATAGTATTTAACTTAATATGTGTAAAATAATAGTACTTGTTATGCACTCATCCCTCCAACCCATCATCTCTGAAAAAGTTCTAAATATGACCCACAAATAACTCTACATCTCATCAATAACTCATATTTTTATAAATGAGTCCCACAAAAATATTTTTTAACAAAGAGAGATAGGGTGTTTAGTTAGGAAGTGATAACTAATAGGTACTAAAAAGTGTTTTACTCCAATGATAGGACTTATTAAGTACCATCATAGGTACTACCATTGGAGAGATGGTCTAAAGGCCTCAAAAGAAATTTTATTCAGCGACAGTAAAGTATACATTGGAACCAAAACTTGAAACCAAGTATTTGATTTTAATAGAATAAAAATCAAATAGAATAGCAAAAGAGGAAACTAAATAGAAATTTTACACAACAAAAACTAACCTGCTAAAGCCAAATTTGCAATTCTCTCTGTATTTTTCATCTTGCCTCACCCTGTAACCATAAACAACATCAATTCAATACACCCAAGTATATCGTTGACTTAACCCAAAAAAATTCCTGGTTTTTCTTTTTAAAGAAACACCTCTTTTAAATAGAAAATCGTTCCCTTAGAAAAATGCACAAAAGTGGTTGCAGATCGGAGAAGGCAGGGTAGAAATTGGGATGATTTTTGAAGAATTTAAAGAGTTAGGGTTTAAAAAAGATTTGTTTTTTTGACAATTAATTTTGATTTCTACTACTAAAAAATTTAATGTCCTCAATAATTTTAACAACATTTTACATCTTACAAATATCACGATAACATGTAACTAGAATTTTTTTTTTCTACCCCTACAATTATCACTTTACCCCAATATTTATATGTGAAATGACTAAAATGTCCTCATATATAATGTAAAAGAGTAAAAAAATAATTCATTTTCACTCATTTGGTAAAAGAAGTGTACCGCTGTATAGAGAGAAAAGCGAAAAAGTAAGTTTACCGGTCCACTTTCGTCAAAGTACACCGGTTTAAAATATAGGTACCGATACACTTTTGAATAAGTGTACCGGTACAGTTCGTAGCAATTTTTTTTTCCTAGCTAAAATGTTCTTTTTTTTAGCAGATTTTTTTTATAGTTAACTAATAATTAACTTTATTTTTTCAGTGGTGCGTAGCAGAGGACGAGATGGTAGAGTTCTTCACCGGCAGCCAACCGTGAAGATTATCGTGAGCGTCAGGAGCAGCAGCCTGTGGGATGGCCTGGTGGACCGAGTGATGTTAGTCTGCTGACACGATACGAACATCACGTGTCGCGTTATATATGGCTTGGTCAGGTAACCAATTGTTTGTTTTGTTGTTATTTATTAAGTTATATTGTTGAACTATCATATATACCTGTATATAAAATAGATGATTTTTTCTATTGCATTTGAACAATTTTAGTGTTGACATATTATCGATAATGTTTTCTTTTAAATATATGTAGGAACGTCTTGACAGAGATAAACCAGGATTAAGGATAGCATCTTTAGTGTTATTCATCGTTCTTAGTTTTGCTAATTATTAATTTAGAGGTCCTCGTGAGACGACCAAGGTTAACTTACCTTGTTACTATTCTTAATTAAAACTTATTTTTGATCACAAAACGACGGTGATCAGTGGAACTACTTCATGTGAGATACTTTCTTCATCAAGTAATGCTGTAAACTCCTTTGACTTGTATTCACCACCACCATCAGTTCTTAAGACTTTGAGCTTACAACCACTTTGCCTCTCTACACTTGACTTAAACCTTTTAAACACTTCAAACACCTCACTTTTCTTGTTTATTAGGTAAGTCCACAATTTTCTGCTATGACTATCAGTGAAGGTCACAAAATACCTGTTACCACCAATTGAGTCTACCTGCATTGGTCCACAAACATCAAAGTACACTACCTCAAGTAATTCAGTAGTTTTTCTATCTGAATCTTTGCTAAAGCTGCTTCTATGTTGCTTAGCCTACACACACTCTTCACATACTTCTGTTGGCAATTTGATGTTAGGCAAGCCAGATACCATTTTCTTTCTTTCCATAAGACTAAGATCTCTGAAGTTTAGATGACCTAGCTTATAGTGCCATAACCATTCACTTCTCTTTTCAGCTGTAGCTAAGCATTTATGTTCCATAATGTCAAGTTCAATTTCGAATGTTCTGTTGCTTGACATTTGAACTTTCAAAATTAACTTGCCATTTGAATCATAAATTTTCATAATCTTTTCTTCCATCACTACTCTATAGTTTTTCTCAAGCAATTGGCCAACACTTAGTAAATTGCTTTTCATACCTGGAATGTACAATACATCAGAAATTAGAGCACTTCATCCATCTTTCTTTCTGATTGCTACATCTGATAAGTGCCAAAAAGCAATGATTTTATCTATATATTTTAAGCACTTATTGACTAGTTTTGTAAGTAATTTGAAATAAAAACTCCCAATTATTTGTAGATATTAGTTTTTATTACATATTATCTATTTTGCCTACTTTCACATATTTCTCATTATTTTGTAGGTTTTTATGAAATTATTGGAAAAGGGACTAAAATGAATTTTAAAAGAAGAAAATAGCAAACTTAAGATGTGGGGAAAAGTAGAAACAAGTGGCTTTGGTAGTAAACAAAAAGCAAAGACAATCACCGCCTCACAGTCTCGTGTTCTTGCTTAGGCTTAGGTGTGAAGTTTAAAAACCTATAAAAGGCATGGATCCCATTCATAATCGATTCATTCTTGCACGCAGACACAAAGAAACACAGGGAAGGAGTAAGAAATTCTCACGAGGCAGAGAGCGATCAAGAGGAGCGGCGGAATCATCAATTCATCTTTCCATCTCTTCTAGTTTTGTATTGTAAGGTTATCATGTATAACTAATTCTCTTTGTTATTGGGATTAGGTTTAGTTAATTATAATTCTCATGTAAACTTTTAATCTGGCTGATTATATATAATCTCTATTTTGATTATGTTGATGGTTTATTTCTGCACTTAATGCTTTTCCGACGTAAAACTCCGAAATTGATTATTTGATTCAGAGAGCTCTAGACATAGACTTTTTGTTTAAAAGAACTGAAATAAATCATATGTGAACGTTAATTGCTAGGGATAGTGTTAGGTTCACATTCACGTACACTATCGAATTTTAATGCTATTGTGTTGGTTAAATTGTCCGAGACATCGGAGTTTAAGTAATACAATATAGTCGTTATATTGATTAATCACTCGAGACATCGGGGGTTGATAAGTATATTAGATTTCTCGTCGTGTTCTGGACACGGACACGTATGTGAGCGATAGGTGAGAGTATAATTGAAATTTAGAGAGTATATAATCGATTAAAAGTTTCCACTAGAAGAGTAATTAACAATATCTAATCCCAGTAACTTTGTCTCCCTGTTATTTCTTCTCGAATTTATTTGCGTTGTAAGTTTGGATGTTAATGAACAAACTTATTTTCAATACTTAAAATTATATTAATTGTTGAAAGGCACTAATATCACACCAGTCCCTGTGGATACGATAATATAAAAATACTTACTTTTGTACTTCAACAAAATGGCGCCGTTGCCGGGGACTGACGTTTAGATATTGGAGCATTGCAACCATTTATATTCTTTTAAGTATTTGTATATATATTTGTTTATATTGTATAGTTTTTTCTTGCACTAATCCTTCTTTGCTAGACAAAGAAGCTTTTTTCTTGTTAGGTTAATCCTATTTCAGGTTACCCATCACAAACAAAACCATGACTGATCGTGGTTATAACAACTTCTATACACCGGATGAGTATGAATCATATCAACAGTTTCATAGGACTCCAACATATGAAGAGATTTTGATGCCATTGACTCAAAAATTGGAAGAACTTTCAAAACAAATTTCTAAAATGATTAGTCTACAGGAAGAGTCAAGTAAAGCTAAACAAGTTGCATACTG
Source organism: Trifolium repens (assembly GCA_030408175.1). Taxonomy (NCBI): domain Eukaryota; kingdom Viridiplantae; phylum Streptophyta; class Magnoliopsida; order Fabales; family Fabaceae; genus Trifolium; species Trifolium repens. The sequence continues at coordinate 8,668,505 of CP125836.1, forward strand.
TGAGCTTTGTAATGGAGACCATCCCACTGGTCATTGTCCTCCGTTGACTGAAGTGCAGCTTTCCCATATAATCAAGGTTTCTAATTGTGAGCTTTGCGATGGAAATCATCCAATTGGCCATTGTCCTCCGATGACTGATGTGCAGTTTGCCCAGATGATCAAGCATATGGCTGATAAGAAAAACATGGAAGTTCAAACCAACACTCATACCATTCATGAAGAGAAAGAAAATAATCTCACAAATGAGGAATGTGGAGAGTGTTTGGAAGAAGATGTTGAGAAAAATGAGGAAGAAAGAATAGTTGAAAGAGATGGTGTAGTGAAAAAAATGGAAGCACCACACGAAATAGAACTTCCTCAAGAATTGCCAAATACTGAAGAGACCAATACTGTTGATAATAAAGAAGTGATGATGGATGCAGAGGTAATTGAAGGATTATTTGACAAGGGAGAATCATGTGAACAAAAGAAGGAGTTAGAGAACAAGGCGGAGATTGATCGGGTCATAGATGAAATTTGTGCCTTGTTCAATAAGAAACAACTAAGGAGGACATGGACTCCACATCATCTCTACTTCAAATTCATGGAGTTCCTTCCAAACATATTGAAGACTAAGGACAATGTGCTTTCCGTTTCATTTTGGCCGCCCTAACGAATCAGGCGTCAAGCTAATGACGTAAAAGAAGCGCTTGTTGGGAGGCAACCCAATTTTCTATCTTTACTATTTAATTTGTGCAATTTATCATTTTAGTATTCTTAGGTATGTTTTGAAAGGCAAAAAAAAAAATTTGAACCATTACATCTGGTATGAAAGTTCTGCATTTTTTGGCATGTTTGTTGCACTCATTAAGCTAAATTTCCATGGCTAAGTGAATAGTGCAAATTCTGAATTTTTAAAAACAGGACATTCACAAAATTGCAAACACCACACATTTTGTTACTTGAGTTCAATTGAATTTCTCAAGCCAATCAGAGTTTAGAACATTGTACTTCTACATTCATCATTTGTACTTGCTAGTTCAAGAAAGCAAGGTATGAAATTTCTTCCTAATCTCACTTAAATCTTGTGGTTTCATGCATCCTGTTTCTATCTTAATCATTATTATGCCACTTTTTGTGATTGATTAGGAAAGGAAACAGATTTAAGGTTTAATGTGAACTAGTAACTTTTGAGAAAATTGCAATGTAAATCTGTTCAGGATTGAGTCAACAAGGATTGTAGTGATGTTAAATTGATTTTCATTGTGAAATGATTTTTTTTGACTTAGTGGTTATCTTGTTCTATAAGCACCAGTTTAGAAATTTGGGGTTACTTTATTGAAGTGAATTTTGACAGTATGTATGCTTCAACTTGTCTTTGTTGAGTTTTGCATGTTGATTTGGTTGCTTTGACTTGTGCTATTTTGAAGCTGCATTTGACAATTTCTTTTGTGCTATGTCTTGACTTTTATGAGTTTATTTTAAAGGCATGGACACAAAACTCTTAATCTTGAGCTGTCATTAAAATTCATGTGACTATTGTGTTTTATTTGTTTGTTTGTGTTGAACATAATACTTACAAATTCCAAATTCATAACTTGTGAAAGATAAACCTAGTGTTCATTACTTCTTGTCTTTCCATTTGGTTATGTTCATCACTTGTTAAGAGTTCATGACATTACTTTTATTAGTCATTTATCAAACTCTGAAAGTGTCAAATTTGAGTGCTTTAGATGAAGTTTTGTGAGTGACTTGCTTTCTATTTTCCTTTGATTAGAGACTGTCATGAGTTTGAGGCTGCTAGCATATATTAAGTATGATATGGGCTGTCATGAATTTTGTTGGTTGTTTATGAGGTGATTGAAAACTTTTCTTTTAAAATTGAAAATACCATTCCAAGTTGATATTCATTGGATGATTCATTTTAAGTTTTAATTTCTCAATAGAAACTTGTAGTTTTTGAAATTTCATGTCAGTACCTTTATATTACTTGTCAACCTTAAAAGTTAATGCATAATTGATAGTGAAAATATTCACATGTCTGCTTTACAATGTTTTCTATCTAATCAAGACTGTTGTGAAAACATAGATTGGAGCCTGTGAAATTTTTTTTTTTACTTTGTCTCTGTGTAAAATTAGCCAAGCAAATTCCATTTGGCTTACCAAAATTAACAGTCCCTGAAACTAATTTTCTATGCTTAAGAGACATGTGTGTGGTGCTATTTTGTGCAAAAAGATCATATCATCCTGAAACAGTACTTGGGAGAAAAACTCAAGAAGCAAATGACATGGCCTATGGAAAGGCCATTTTCCCCGGAAGAGGTGAGACAACTTGATGTTGGTAGCAGTGGTGCTGGTGGAGCGTTTGGAAATGGAGATCATGACATCGAACAAGGAAGTGAAGAAGAGCCAGACAACTGACAAGAGAAAGAATAATTGAAAGCTCTCCAAACTCTGTGAACTTTATTTTAAATAGCTTTCGGTTAAATTAATGCTTTATCTTGAATATATGTTTCTCTTGTGGTCTGAACAACATGTTGATGGTTGAATGAAAATATGGTTCATATTTTTTTTTGATTTAAATACCATGTGCATATGATTTGAAAAGCCTAGGTTTGTGATTAGTTTTCAATTACATAATGAAAATGCAATTCTAGTAAATGCTTCATTCATGATTGAATTTTGTGATTATCTCTGAAAGTTAGCATGAAAATGAGATGTTTGCTTTATTAAAGTTTGATTTCACTTGTTCTTTGAAAACATGTTGATTGATTCAGAATCATCTTAGACCTAACCGGTGAGTTGTGTGCACCTCCATGTTTTACATATATTGAGTGTTGACAATTGCATATGACTCTGTTGATTTTGCATGAATCTTGCTATTACTTGATGTGTATGAAGTCATGGAAATGATCAAGGCCATGTTTCTTTTTGAGAGATAACTACTTTTGGCCAAATATAGCTTACCTTGTGAGAAGTGATCCTTAGTAAACCTCTTTGAGCCAATATTGAAAAATCATATTCTTCTTGAAAATTTGAAAACCTGAAACTTTATAAGAAAAACAAATTCATGTCCCTTTGTCTTAGGATAAGAGAGCATTTATTTGAATCATGGTTTTATGCAAGTTGGGGAGAAACGGTTCACATAAAAAGAAAGAATGAAAGAAAGAAAAAGAATCAAGTGTGATGGTGATGAAACAAAAGAAAAAAAGGAAACAAAAGAATTCTACCTTGACAACACAAGTGAAAAAATTCAATGAAAAAAAAAAAAAAAAATTAGATGTCAAAGAAATGAAGAAGTTGTCAAGTGTAGCAAATCAAAGAATCACCAATCGATTGTATGTGATAAGAAAAGAGAGTGTGGTGTAAAATATGTTTTCATAACAAATAATTGCTCTCTTATGCTTAGGCTTTTGAATTCCTAGAAAAACAAGTATTTTTTTGTAGCCTGGCCCCATTACAACCCGAATAAAGACCTTAATGATCCATGACTGATTGCATATTCTGAGATATTGCTGAGATGTATTTCAAAATTGATTTGTTGTGTATGCATTGTCTAGATTGAGAGATACACCATCTATTGAGTGAAATCAGTGAGGATTATGATTCTGATTGATTAACAGTTGATTTGAACATTGTTATGAAATCACACTTTGAATAAGCAAAAGTTTCATCTTCATGCTTTGATTCATTGATGATTGTTGAATTTGATTTTGAATTTGCATTTCATGAATTGTGAAAACTTGAAATTTAAAATTGGAATTGATCACAAACTTTGAAATGAGATTTTGCACTTTGTGGTATTAGGCTTGTTTGAAATATTTGTTAGGACTTTTGTTTGAGGACAAACAAAGTTCTAAGTTGGGGAGAGTTGATAAGTGCCAAAAAACAATGATTTTATCTATATATTTTAAGCACTTATTGACTAGTTTTGTAAGTAATTTGAAATAAAAACTCCCAATTATTTGTAGATATTAGTTTTTATTACATATTATCTATTTTGCCTACTTTCACATATTTCTCATTATTTTGTAGGTTTTTATGAAATTATTGGAAAAGGGACAACATGGGTTGAATCATCAGCAAATTTCACTTTGTTCTTTGATGTATGATTGATCTTCACAAACCAATCTTTTCTGCCAGTCATGTGAGTAGAACAACATGTATCTAAGTATCATTGATCTTGACTGCTTTCACTCTCTTCTTTCAATGTTACCATCAACAAAGTCTCATTTTCCTCTTGCTTAGCCAGCTTTGCATCTTCATCTTGGGTCTCTTTCTTTTCTCCATAACACTCATCAGCAAAGTGCCCATATTTTTGACAATTGTAACATTGAATGTTACTTTTATCAAATTTCTTGTAACCACCTCTACCTCCACTTCCACCTCTACCACCTCTATGATTTCCATTGTAACTAGTTCTACCACTATTGTGAGATGAAGAACCAGTTTCTTGAGTTGAGTTTTTATTACCAGCACTGTTATTACTTCCCTTCCCCTTATTCCATTTTCCCTTACCCTTCTTGGCTTTGTTTGACTGAGCCTGCAAGGCAATCTCAGATTTTGTCTTGACTGCATTTCTTTCACTCATTCTTTGCTCATGAGATTCAAGGGTACCAAGTAACTCCTCTTTGGACAAAGTTGATAAATCTTTTGCTTCTTCTATAGCCACTACAAGATGATCAAACTTTGGAGCCAAAGATCTCAAAATCTTGGCTACCACTGCCTTGGTGGTAATCACTTCACCACAGTTCTTGATTTGATTCACAAGTTTTGTGACTTTTTTGAAGAAATCATTAACTGTTTCAGAATCCTCCATTTGAAGCAATTCATATTGTCTTTTATGAGTTTGAAGCCTTACCTCTTTCACTTTTTCTGCACCACCAAAGGATTGAGCAAGAATGTCCCAGGCTTCCTTTGAAGATTCACAATCTCCAACTTTCTCAAAATTGTCAGCATCAACACATTGATGGATTATGAATAAAGCCTTAAAATCCTTCTTCTTTAAATCTTTATGTGCAGTCTTTTCTTCCTCCGAGGCATTATCTCCAATTGATGAAACACCTTCAGTTACAAGATTTCAAAGATCTTGATAACAGAACACCACTTTCATTTGTCTACACCAATTATCATAATTCTTTGAATTCAGAATTGGGAGAGTTGCTGGGAAATGGCCATTAGGATGAGATGTCATCTTCTCTTCACTTCAAGAAACACCCCAAGAAATGAACCAGAAGCTCTGGATACCAGATGTTGGAGCAGAAATCACAATTCTGCAGGCACTTGCTAACACTAGCAGCAGTAGCTTGCTCTGCAAGCAATCACACTTCACTTTTGTGATTTGAGATGGTTATGATCAAACCATGAACAGACACACACTTTGATTAATGGAAGAAACTTGCTCAAAGAAAGATTAGAGAAGATAAGAGAAAAAATAGGAATTTTATTAAAGCACCTTAGGCTAAACCATTTCACAATTACACATTTATATAGCCTAGCTTTACTTGCACTTCAAGTAAGCTCTAACCAAATCTAACTAATTCCTAACTAACTATATCCTCTTAACTGAATCTAAGACACAAACATGGTACAAAACAAACCTAACTAACTAATTTTCAAAGTAGTTAGGGAGGTTACTGTTATAGTACAAAAGTAAGTATGTTTTTATCGTCTCCACAGGGACTGATGTGATATTAAAACCGTTCAACAATTTATATGATTTTAAGTTAAGGGTTTTAAAGTGATTTGTTTATGAAAACTTGTAAAAACATAAAGGTAGCAAAGTTAAATAAATTGACAGAGAGATTAAATTGCTGGGAATAGATTCAATTAACTCATTCGTACGTATTTCCTTAATCAGTTATACATATTCAAGCTACTCATTAATATCATCACGTATTTTCTCATCAAACGTTTCCGTCCCAGATAACGTCGAGAAATCTATTATACCTTTCAAACCCCGATCCCTCGAGTGATTAATCGATATAATAGCATTAAGATCAAATACTTTAAGTGAATATTAAACCCCAAATCTATTCCTAGATTTTAGATTTAATAGATATTATCCTAGTTCAATGATTCAAAACATATATTCCTATACTATTTCAAATCAAAAGATTAAAACAATAAAAACAAGGATAGTATCAATATTGATTAATAACTAGAACATATATAACACCATGATCAATATAAAGACATATTACTAGAGTAATTTACACCTAATCCCAACAATAGAGAGATTAGCTATTCATTTTCATGATAGCTTTACAAAAGATTAAGAAGAGAAGAGATGAACAAACATATCAATGATGATTCCTCAACTATTGTTGTGTATCCACCTTCAAATCCCCTTGAATCTGTCTCCTAAGGTTTCCTCTACGTTTTTTTGGTCTTCAAAGAATGAATGATCCCTTTTTTTCTCTTTCCAAAAGCTATTTATATTAATCTGAAAAGTGCATGGTCGCTTGGCTACGAAGGCGGTCGCTCAGCTACCAAACCTTTCTTCATGAGAAGGGTTTGCTTCCTTTGCTGACATGTGTCCCACTCAACCTCTGAGTCACTGATTTTAACTTTTTGGTCGCTGAGCTACGAAGAGGTCGCTTCAAGCCACCCATCGCTCCAAGCCATCGCTGCCCATCGCTCCAAGCTACTAGTGGTCTGTTTGCAGAATTTGTTTTCATAGCTTTTCAACACTTTTCAACTTAGAAACCTATCAAAAGGGTTAGGATTAAGATAAAATACATATATTTAGCTAAAACAAGTTTATACACAATTTTGGGGATTTAAATACAATTTCTATGCGAATCACGTTGATAATTGCCGTATTTGAGTGACGAAATTAACTATATTTTCGCACTTATCAACTCTCCCCAACTTAAGACTTTGTTTGGCCTCAAACAAAAGTCCAAAATAAATTTTGAAAACATGGCTCAAACAACAGTAATGCATAATTCATTCAAGCTTTGCAATCAATCAACACTTAGGATGTACATTGTTTCAAGTTTGCATGATTCAATATGTTGCAAGTTCAAAATCAATCATTCATAAATATCAAAGAATCAAAGCATGAATTTGAAATAGTTTCAAAATTCAAGTAAAATTTCAATATTTCCAAACCAACAAGATAATCAACTAGAATCACAATTCTCACAAGTGTTTCAACTCAAGGGTGAAGTGTATCTCTCAATCCAACAATGTGTTCACAGCAAATCAATTCAAACATACATCTCAACATAATCACAAAACATGTTATCAATCATGGATCACTAAGGACTTTCTTAAGCTTGTAATGGGGCTAGGCTACAAGAAATCATTGTTTTTCTTTGGATTCAAAGAGCCTTGAGGATAAAAGAGCATAAACTTGAGTATCTTCATGACATAAGTTATTCATCCTCTTTCACTTTCCCCATTCTTTACTCTTGGTGATTCTTTTGTTTTGACACAATTTAAATTCATTTCTTTTTCTTTTGTAACACATTTTCTTCGATTTTCAATTGTGTGTCAAATGACTTTCAATATTTTTCTTTTTCAATCACCATTTTCAACTACTTGTTACTTTTCTCAATTTGATCAAATAACCTCTTTCTCCCCAACTTGTTTTCAACCCTACATAAACTCAATGCTCAATCATCCTAAGACAAGGGTCAAGTCATTGTTTTTCTTTGTTGTGGTTCAAGGGTTCAATACAAACAAATTTTCAAAATTTTGGCTCAAGGGGGGTAACAAAGGATCACACTATCTCACAAGGTAGCTTATTTTAGGCTTAAGTAGTTGCACTCAAATAAAAACATGGCCTTGATCATTTCCATTACTTCAAACACATCAAGTAATAGCAAGATTCAGTTAAAATCAACAGAGTTAAACACAATTGTCGGCTCTCAAATATATAAACAATGGAAGGTTCACACAATCTCACCCGACTATGTCTATGTGATTCATAATTAATCAATCATGTTAAGAAGGAAAGAATGAAATCAAATTGAATCAAGCTACTTAGTTCAAATTCATCCTATCTTTCAAAGATAATCACAAACTTTTGACCTCAACTATAGCAATTCAAAGAAATTCATTCTAATCATGCATTTGCTTTTGATTAATCACAAACCTAGGCATTTCAATTCATATGCACATTTAGCAATCACAAAGATTTAAACCATGTTTATTCAGTCAAAATTTACAATGAAATATAAACCATAAATTCTAATGACTGAAACAATAAAATTTCACTGTATATGGCGTGCTTTAATACTCTGCTTCTGCTACTCCCCCTCCTCAAGAATTGTGGACTGTCCTCAGGCCAAGAAAATGAAGTTATGCCTGCATTTTCAAGGTAAAACACACAGCCCTAGGCTTTTGTTAGATTTTCAGCGGTGACAATGGCAGAAACAAACTTTCAAGTGGAATTCACACCATTTCAAGGACTTTTTTTTTTTTTTTTGTAAGAAGCTAAACATGTTCAAAACTATTATAACATATAAGTAATTAAAAATGCTCTAAATAAAAGAAAAGGAAAGAAAATTGGGTTGCCTCCCAACAAGCGCTTTTTTTACGTCACTAGCTTGACGCCTTTTTGGTTAGGGTGGCAAAAATGAGACGGAAATCACATCATCCGTCTTTTTCCTTTGGTTTGGGAGGAAATCCATGAACTTGAGATATAGATATTGCGGAGTCCATATCCTCCCCAATTTCTTCTTGTTGAACAAGGCACAAATTTCATCTATGACCCGATCTATCTCTTCCTTGTTCTCTATCTCCTTCTTTTGTTCATATGTTATTTCCTTGTGAAGTAATCCTTCAATTACCTCTGCATCCATCATCACTTCTTCATTATCAACAATGTTGACCTCTTCAGTACATGGAATTTCTTGAGGAAGTTCAACTTTATGTGGTGTGTCCATTTCTTTCACTTTTTTCACCATACCACCTCTTTCAACTACTATTTCTTCCTCATTTTTTTTCAACAGGTTCTTTCACACTCTCTCCACATTCCTCATTCTTTGTTAGAGTATTATCTTTTTCTTGAGTGGTTTGAGTGTTGATTTGAACTTCCCTGCTTTGCGTAATAGCCATATGTTGGGCTATCTGATTAAGCTGAATTTCCAAATTTTTAGCCCGTGCAAAGCTGTTTTTCAAATATTGTTGCTGCTCTTGGTTTATTTGCTGCTGCATTTCCATGAATTTAATCATGGTCTCCTCCAGTTTAGCCTTTGGAGTTTGCCCATAATTATCAAGAGGACACTGTTGATACGACTCATTCTCATATGGAGTATAGAAGTTGCTATAATCACGATCAGTCATGATTTTGTTTGTGATGAGGAATCTGAAAAATGATTTAAACAAACAAGAAAATATTTCTTTGACTAGCAAAGAAGGATTAGTGCAAACCACAACTATACAATATATATATACAAATACTTAAAAGAATACAAATTGTTGCGATGCTTCAATATCTAAACGCCAATCCCCGGCAACGGCGCCATTTTGTTAAAGTACAAAAGTAAGTATGTTTTTATCGTCTCCACAGGGACTGATGTGATATTAAAACCGTTCAACAATTTATATGATTTTAAGTTAAGGGTTTTAAAGTGATTTGTTTATGAAAACTTGTAAAAACATAAAGGTAGCAAAGTTAAATAAATTGACAGAGAGATTAAATTGCTGGGATTAGATTCAATTAACTCATTCGTACGTATTTCCTTAATCAGTTATACATATTCAAGCTACTCATCAATATCATCACGTATTTTCTCATCAAACGTTTCCGTCCCCAGATAACGTCGAGAAATCTATTATACCTTTCAAACCCCGATCCCTCGAGTGATTAATCGATACAATAGCATTAAGATCAAATACTTTAAGTGAATATTAAACCCCAAATCTATTCCTAGATTTTAGATTTAATAGATATTATCCTAGTTCAATGATTCAAAACATATATTCCTATACTATTTCAAATCAAAAGATTAAAATAATAAAAACAAGGATAGTATCAATATTGATTAATAACTAGAACATATATAACACCATGATCAAGATAAAGACATATTACTAGAGTAATTTACACCTAATCCCAACAATAGAGAGATTAGCTATTCATTTTCATGATAGCTTTACAAAAGATTAAGAAGAGAAGAGATGAACAAACATATCAATGATGATTCCTCAACTATTGTTGTGTATCCACCTTCAAATCCCCTTGAATCTGTCTCCTAAGGTTTCCTCTGCGTTTTTTTGGTCTTCAAAGAATGAATGATCCCTTTTTTTCTCTTTCCAAAAGCTATTTATATTAATCTGAAAAGTGCATGGTCGCTTGGCTACGAAGGCGGTCGCTCAGCTACCAAACCTTTCTTCATGAGAAGGGTTTGCTTCCTTTGCTGACACGTGTCCCACTCAACCTCTGAGTCACTGATTTTAACTTTTTGGTCGCTGAGCTACGAAGAGGTCGCTTCAAGCCACCCATCGCTCCAAGCCATCGCTGCCCATCGCTCCAAGCTACCAGTGGTCTGTTTGCAGAATTTGTTTTCATAGCTTTTCAACACTCACTACAAGAAATATGATTTTTTGCAACAAACTTTTTTTGTTAAAAGTTGTTACAAGTCGCTGGTAAAACTACCCAAAATAGTTTTGCCAGCGACCTGTAACAAAAAAAGTTGTTGCCAAAAATTATATTTCTGGTAGTGACTTTTCAACTTAGAAACCTATCAAAAGGGTTAGGATTAAGATAAAATACATATATTTAGCTAAAACAAGTTTATACACAATTTTGGGGATTTAAATACAATTTCTATGCGAATCACGTTGATAATTGCCGTATTTGAGTGACGAAATTAACTATATTTTCGCACTTATCAGTTACTTAGAGAACAAGTTACAACATTTTGATGAATTGAATTACTCATAACAATGTTTAAAAGAGATGCGACTTCCTTGAAATCCAGTCACAAGAAATAATTAGAACTCCAACGAAATCTTGCTAACCTCCAAATTTTGGGTTTTGTGCCCTCCCATCATATGGAAAAGGGAAAAATGAAATAGTCATGTCAGAAAAATGTAAGTCGCTTTGAGAAATTATTTTTTTGAGTTATTATTCCCCATGATTCCATTGTTTATACTATTATATACTTTTATCCCGATCAAAATATAAGTCGCTTTGAGAAATTTTTTTATATCAAATTATAAATCGCATTACAATACTAATGAAGCATTTAATAATATTTTTCATATTGTACTATATTTAACTATCTATTCTTTCTGCCCAAAAAAAACTATCTATTCTTTCAATTCTTCAATTTACCTCTCTCATATCAATAATGAAGGACAACTTTGAAAATTAATTCATAATTTTTTTTCTTCATATAATATTAATTACATTTAATTTGTGTAATATAATCAAAACAACTTCTATTTTGGTAAGGAGTAGAATATACAAACATGGATTTCAAGTTCTGACATATTGGTGGACTTAAATTTCAAAAGTCCCATTTTTTTATGTTTTCTAAAACGGCTGTTGCTGTTCTTATATTCAACTTAAATAATTGTTTTCACACACTTTTGTTCCAAAAAACTAGTAGTTTTTCACTAGTAAAAGCATCTTCATGATGTTTTATAAATTTTCATTCATACGGCGTTGAAAACCTGCAAAAAGATTAATATTATAACATATTTTGTGTTTCATGATGGAACAAAATTTCAACATCCAACATTTTTATATTTAATTACTCTTGTGTATATGTATAATTAGATTACATTATATATTCTAGCTAGCTCCATCATAAAGCATTGATAGAGTTTATAATTTGTCTCATTTAGGAGAAGTGAAATAAAGCAACAAGCTAGCTAGCCATGTTGAATCATCATAGGTTCTTAAAGTCATGTTTGATTATTTTTGTTGTAGCATTGCTAATTGTTTCAAGAGTTGAGTGTATTAGAGACTTCAAAAGCTTATTTGAAAATCAATTACCAAAAGGGCCAGTTCCACCATCTGCACCTTCTGAATGCCACAATAAGCTTAACCCTTTCAGAGATAACAAAGTTTCATTTCCAGATGATTATTATATTAGGTGTCCATGATGAAGATTTATAAGCAACATGTGTAGGGGGGCATAGTTTTTTTGGTTGGTAAATCGGGTATTATCACGGGTTAGATTGAAACACCGTTGCTACATCCAAAACATCATTCATGAGAAAATGCATATTCTTCAAATAGTTTAATATTTCGTACACAATGTAACAATTTATACAACAAAAAGGGTGATCAGATGTAGTTATTTTGTTTCAAATTTGTAAATTCAACAACAATAATAGATCAAGTAGATAAGAAGTAGAACTTACAATAAATCTAGAATATTAGAGTATTTTCGCATTTCCTTTATCAACATATTACAAGCATAAACATGTAGTAAAATATAACATTTGTCTCATGTATCAAAGATAGATAAAAACAATAAAGCGAAGAGTATAATAGATTAAGAGAGAGAAGATGTGCCTAAAACCAAATTTTTTTTTTAGTTAATTTGCATTTTAGTAATTGTTCCATTGATTTGATTAGGAAAAGATGGACTTTTAGTGCATCGCATCCGTCCGCATACAACTAACCGAGTTTTTCATTGACCCGAAACCCGACCACACCTGACCAAATGCTTCCATATGTTAGTGATTATGTAGGTTTCGAGTCGGTTTGTAGTCCATGCTCGGCCCTACTCTTTAAGTACTTATTATAAAGAAAAAATTATGAAATACCAACATTTGTTATTTATTAGTATTTGTAGATAATTTTAAAACAAGAGCACAGACAAATTATTAACATAAAAACAATATACAATCTAAAAATAAAAACAATCTAAAAACTAACATAGTTACATATCGAAAAATATACAACACATTACAAATGATCTAACCTTTCATAGCAATCAAATAATTCATTTGTTTTTCATATGGAACAAAGCATTAGAATTAACTTAAACTCTTAATTAAAAGTATGGTACAAATCATCAAAATGATACAACTTTCACTCCTAAGAAACCTTACCTAAATAAAAACATAACTGAACTACACTATACCCAACATGTTGGGATTAAAAATACAAACTACCTTAAACTTAGAAATAATCAATTGATCTTCTTATTCATATTCTTCACAAGCTGACCCATTTGAAACCTCCAATACAAGAAATAAACCAACCCAAATCCAACCATAACATAAATCCAAACATTCTCATCTTCACCTTCCTTAGGTGACTTAATCTCCTCAATTCTAAAACTCTCCCTTTCCACTTTTCCCAAAATACCCTCACTCATATACCCAAACAAAACATACATCTTATCCCTCTCCCTAGCAACAACAGAAGTAGGACACCCTTCATCGCCAAGGTCAATTTCGTCATAAACCACACCTTCTCCCCAACCATTATTACTCTTTAGAAGCCACAACTTGTTCAATTCAGGTGAAACCACCAAAACGACACCATCACTTCTCAAAACGACACCATCAGGACACGTGAGATCTTTGTTAAGAAGCACGTGCCTAACTGTACCGTCATCCACATCAACCTTAAAAATCTTGCCCGTATTGGTTTGCGTCACTAAAAGATAACCACCGCTGCTGACGTAAGCAATTCCGTTAAGTCCATAGAAACTATAAGGTGTATCGCGGTCCACTGGATGTTCCGTGAACCTCCGCGATTTCGAGAAAATCGATGCTTCTCCTTTATTGTTGATTTTCCAGATAAAGTTTCCGAATGAGTTTGTGACGTAAGCGTTGCCGTTAGAGTAAACGGCAACGTCGTTAGCGAGAGCGGGTTCATCGGATGGGAGAATCGAGAGGAAGAGACGGTTGCCGGAGTTGAGATCATAAGCGGCGAGTGCGTTGAAAGGAGGAAGAGGCTGAAGAGCGTGGATTACAGCGAGGATGTGTCGGTGAATCGACGGTTAGACCTAAAACGGTGACGTTTTCTGGTAACGATGTGTCGGTGATTAGGGTTTCAACGATTCCTGCATCTGAGATGGATGAGATTGTGCGGTGACGAAGGGATCCGACGAGGAAGTGTTGTTTTTTGGAGTCCCATACGAGGGATTCTGGATAGAGATTTGGTGATCGGAAATTGATGACGTGGGTGTTCCTGGCGAAGACTTTGATAATCGGTGATGAAATTTGGATGAAGATGAAGAAGATGATAAGGGAGTGTTTGGATGAGTGAATTGGCATGGTGAGGTTTCGAAAATCTGGGTTTTTGGATTTGAAACTTTGTTCAATATTGTGAAGTTAGTTACAACTTAGAAGACAAGACTATTTGAGACCGCATGAGTGACATGTGACACTGTGAAAACTAGTTTATATAGGGACCTGGATTCAGTGCAGTCAGAGAGATATGACTGCACTGCAGTCGGTCAAATCTGGACCGTTCAATTGTGATCGGACGGTGATGATTAATAACACAAAAATAAATAAAAAGGTATAAAGCAGATCGGACGGCTGAGATCACCCTGCAGTCACTATTTGACTGCAGGGAATCCAAATCCTTTATATGCACCTGGATTCAGTGCAGTCAGAGAGATATGACTGCACTGCAGTCGGTCAAATCTGGACCGTTCAATTGTGATCGGACGGTGATGATTAATAACACAAAAATAAATAAAAAGGTATAAAGCAGATCGGACGGCTGAGATCACCCTGCAGTCACTATTTGACTGCAGGGAATCCAAATCCTTTATATGGACCTGGATTCAGTGCAGTCAGAGAGATATGACTGCACTGCAGTCGGTCAAATCTGGACCGTTCAATTGTGATCGGACGGTGATGATTAATAACACAAAAATAAATAAAAAGATATAAAGCAGATCGGACGGCTGAGATCACCCTGCAGTCACTATTTGACTGCAGGGAATCCAAATCCTTTATATGGACCTGGATTCAGTGCAGTCAGAGAGATATGACTGCACTGCAGTCGGTCAAATCTGGACCGTTCAATTGTGATCGGACGGTGATGATTAATAACACAAAAATAAATAAAAAGGTATAAAGCAGATCGGACGGCTGAGATCACCCTGCAGTCACTATTTGACTGCAGGGAATCCAAATCCTTTATATGGACCTGGATTCAGTGCAGTCAGAGAGATATGACTGCACTGCACTCGGTCAAATCTGGACCGTTCAATTGTGATCGGACGGTGATGATTAATAACACAAAAATAAATAAAAAGGTATAAAGCAGATCGGACGGCTGAGATCACCCTGCAGTCACTATTTGACTGCAGGGAATCCAAATCCTTTATATGGACCTGGATTCAGTGCAGTCAGAGAGATATGATTGCACTGCAGTCGGTCAAATCTGGACCGTTCAATTGTGATCGGACGGTGATGATTAATAACACAAAAATAAATAAAAAGGTATAAAGCAGATCGGACGGCTGAGATCACCCTGCAGTCACTATTTGACTGCAGGGAATCCAAATCCTTTATATGGACCTGGATTCAGTGCAGTCAGAGAGATATGACTGCACTGCAGTCGGTCAAATCTGGACCGTTCAATTGTGATCGGACGGTGATGATTAATAACACAAAAATAAATAAAAAGGTATAAAGCAGATCGGACGGCTGAGATCACCCTGCAGTCACTATTTGACTGCAGCGAATCCAAATCTTTTATATGGACCTGGATTCAGTGCAGTCAGAGAGATATGACTGCACTGCAGTCGGTCAAATCTGGACCGTTCAATTGTGATCGGACGGTGATGATTAATAACACAAAAATAAATAAAAAGGTATAAAGCAGATCGGACGGCTGAGATCACCCTGCAGTCACTATTTGACTGCAGGGAATCCAAATCCTTTATATGGACCTGGATTCAGTGCAGTCAGAGAGATATGACTGCACTGCAGTCGGTCAAATCTGGACCGTTCAATTGTGATCGGACGGTGATGATTAATAACACAAAAATAAATAAAAAGGTATAAAGCAGATCGGACGGCTGAGATCACCCTGCAGTCACTATTTGACTGCAGGGAATCCAAATCCTTTATATGGACCTGGATTCAGTGCAGTCAGAGAGATATGACTGCACTGCAGTCGGTCAAATCTGGACCGTTCAATTGTGATCGGACGGTGATGATTAATAACACAAAAATAAATAAAAAGGTATAAAGCAGATCGGACGGCTGAGATCACCCTGCAGTCACTATTTGACTGCAGGGAATCCAAATCCTTTATATGGACCTGGATTCAGTGCAGTCAGAGAGATATGACTGCACTGCACTCGGTCAAATCTGGACCGTTCAATTGTGATCGGACGGTGATGATTAATAACACAAAAATAAATAAAAAGATATAAAGCAGATCGGACGGCTGAGATCACCCTGCAGTCACTATTTGACTGCAAGAATCCAAATCCTTTATATGGACCTGGATTCAGTGCAGTCAGAGAGATATGACTGCACTGCAGTCGGTCAAATCTGGACCGTTCAATTGTGATCGGACGGTGATGATTAATAACACAAAAATAAATAAAAAGGTATAAAGCAGATCGGACGGCTGAGATCACCCTGCAGTCACTATTTGACTGCAGGGAATCCAAATCCTTTATATGGACCTGGATTCAGTGCAGTCAGAGAGATATGACTGCACTGCACTCGGTCAAATCTGGACCGTTCAATTGTGATCGGACGGTGATGATTAATAACACAAAAATAAATAAAAAGGTATAAAGCAGATCGGACGGCTGAGATCACCCTGCAGTCACTATTTGACTGCAGGGAATCCAAATCCTTTATATGGACCTGGATTCAGTGCAGTCAGAGAGATATGATTGCACTGCAGTCGGTCAAATCTGGACCGTTCAATTGTGATCGGACGGTGATGATTAATAACACAAAAATAAATAAAAAGGTATAAAGCAGATCGGACGGCTGAGATCACCCTGCAGTCACTATTTGACTGCAGGGAATCCAAATCCTTTATATGGACCTGGATTCAGTGCAGTCAGAGAGATATGACTGCACTGCAGTCGGTCAAATCTGGACCGTTCAATTGTGATCGGACGGTGATGATTAATAACACAAAAATAAATAAAAAGATATAAAGCAGATCGGACGGCTGAGATCACCCTGCAGTCACTATTTGACTGCAGGGAATCCAAATCCTTTATATGGACCTGGATTCAGTGCAGTCAGAGAGATATGACTGCACTGCAGTCGGTCAAATCTGGACCGTTCAATTGTGATCGGACGGTGATGATTAATAACACAAAAATAAATAAAAAGGTATAAAGCAGATCGGACGGCTGAGATCACCCTGCAGTCACTATTTGACTGCAGGGAATCCAAATCCTTTATATGGACCTGGATTCAGTGCAGTCAGAGAGATATGACTGCACTGCACTCGGTCAAATCTGGACCGTTCAATTGTGATCGGACGGTGATGATTAATAACACAAAAATAAATAAAAAGGTATAAAGCAGATCGGACGGCTGAGATCACCCTGCAGTCACTATTTGACTGCAGGGAATCCAAATCCTTTATATGGACCTGGATTCAGTGCAGTCAGAGAGATATGATTGCACTGCAGTCGGTCAAATCTGGACCGTTCAATTGTGATCGGACGGTGATGATTAATAACACAAAAATAAATAAAAAGGTATAAAGCAGATCGGACGGCTGAGATCACCCTGCAGTCACTATTTGACTGCAGGGAATCCAAATCCTTTATATGGACCTGGATTCAGTGCAGTCAGAGAGATATGACTGCACTGCAGTCGGTCAAATCTGGACCGTTCAATTGTGATCGGACGGTGATGATTAATAACACAAAAATAAATAAAAAGGTATAAAGCAGATCGGACGGCTGAGATCACCCTGCAGTCACTATTTGACTGCAGCGAATCCAAATCTTTTATATGGACCTGGATTCAGTGCAGTCAGAGAGATATGACTGCACTGCAGTCGGTCAAATCTGGACCGTTCAATTGTGATCGGACGGTGATGATTAATAACACAAAAATAAATAAAAAGGTATAAAGCAGATCGGACGGCTGAGATCACCCTGCAGTCACTATTTGACTGCAGGGAATCCAAATCCTTTATATGGACCTGGATTCAGTGCAGTCAGAGAGATATGACTGCACTGCAGTCGGTCAAATCTGGACCGTTCAATTGTGATCGGACGGTGATGATTAATAACACAAAAATAAATAAAAAGGTATAAAGCAGATCGGACGGCTGAGATCACCCTGCAGTCACTATTTGACTGCAGGGAATCCAAATCCTTTATATGGACCTGGATTCAGTGCAGTCAGAGAGATATGACTGCACTGCAGTCGGTCAAATCTGGACCGTTCAATTGTGATCGGACGGTGATGATTAATAACACAAAAATAAATAAAAAGGTATAAAGCAGATCGGACGGCTGAGATCACCCTGCAGTCACTATTTGACTGCAGGGAATCCAAATCCTTTATATGGACCTGGATTCAGTGCAGTCAGAGAGATATGACTGCACTGCACTCGGTCAAATCTGGACCGTTCAATTGTGATCGGACGGTGATGATTAATAACACAAAAATAAATAAAAAGGTATAAAGCAGATCGGACGGCTGAGATCACCCTGCAGTCACTATTTGACTGCAGCGAATCCAAATCTTTTATATGGACCTGGATTCAGTGCAGTCAGAGAGATATGACTGCACTGCAGTCGGTCAAATCTGGACCGTTCAATTGTGATCGGACGGTGATGATTAATAACACAAAAATAAATAAAAAGGTATAAAGCAGATCGGACGGCTGAGATCACCCTGCAGTCACTATTTGACTGCAGGGAATCCAAATCCTTTATATGAACCTGGATTCAGTGCAGTCAGAGAGATATGACTGCACTGCAGTCGGTCAAATCTGGACCGTTCAATTGTGATCGGACGGTGATGATTAATAACACAAAAATAAATAAAAAGGTATAAAGCAGATCGGACGGCTGAGATCACCCTGCAGTCACTATTTGACTGCAGGGAATCCAAATCCTTTATATGGACCTGGATTCAGTGCAGTCAGAGAGATATGATTGCACTGCAGTCGGTCAAATCTGGACCGTTCAATTGTGATCGGACGGTGATGATTAATAACACAAAAATAAATAAAAAGGTATAAAACAGATCGGACGGCTGAGATCACCCTGCAGTCACTATTTGACTGCAGGGAATCCAAATCCTTTATATGGACCTGGATTCAGTGCAGTCAGAGAGATATGACTGCACTGCACTCGGTCAAATCTGGACCGTTCAATTGTGATCGGACGGTGATGATTAATAACACAAAAATAAATAAAAAGGTATAAAGCAGATCGGACGGCTGAGATCACCCTGCAGTCACTATTTGACTGCAGGGAATCCAAATCCTTTATATGGACCTGGATTCAGTGCAGTCAGAGAGATATGACTGCACTGCAGTCGGTCAAATCTGGACCGTTCAATTGTGATCGGACGGTGATGATTAATAACACAAAAATAAATAAAAAGGTATAAAGCAGATCGGACGGCTGAGATCACCCTGCAGTCACTATTTGACTGCAGGGAATCCAAATCCTTTATATGGACCTGGATTCAGTGCAGTCAGAGAGATATGACTGCACTGCAGTCGGTCAAATCTGGACCGTTCAATTGTGATCGGACGGTGATGATTAATAACACAAAAATAAATAAAAAGGTATAAAGCAGATCGGACGGCTGAGATCACCCTGCAGTCACTATTTGACTGCAGGGAATCCAAATCCTTTATATGGACCTGGATTCAGTGCAGTCAGAGAGATATGACTGCACTGCAGTCAATCAAATCTGGACCGTTCAATTGTGATCGGACGGTGATGATTAATAACACAAAAATAAATAAAAAGGTATAAAGCAGATCAGACGGCTGAGATCACCCTGCAGTCACTATTTGACTGCAGGGAATCCAAATCCTTTATATGGACCTGGATTCAGTGCAGTCAGAGAGATATGACTGCACTGCAGTCGGTCAAATCTGGACCGTTCAATTGTGATCGGACGGTGATGATTAATAACACAAAAATAAATAAAAAGGTATAAAGCAGATCGGACGGCTGAGATCACCCTGCAGTCACTATTTGACTGCAGCGAATCCAAATCTTTTATATGGACCTGGATTCAGTGCAGTCAGAGAGATATGACTGCACTGCAGTCGGTCAAATCTGGACCGTTCAATTGTGATCGGACGGTGATGATTAATAACACAAAAATAAATAAAAAGGTATAAAGCAGATCGGACGGCTGAGATCACCCTGCAGTCACTATTTGACTGCAGGGAATCCAAATCCTTTATATGGACCTGGATTCAGTGCAGTCAGAGAGATATGACTGCACTGCAGTCGGTCAAATCTGGACCGTTCAATTGTGATCGGACGGTGATGATTAATAACACAAAAATAAATAAAAAGGTATAAAGCAGATCGGACGGCTGAGATCACCCTGCAGTCACTATTTGACTGCAGGGAATCCAAATCCTTTATATGGACCTGGATTCAGTGCAGTCAGAGAGATATGACTGCACTGCAGTCGGTCAAATCTGGACCGTTCAATTGTGATCGGACGGTGATGATTAATAACACAAAAATAAATAAAAAGGTATAAAGCAGATCGGACGGCTGAGATCACCCTGCAGTCACTATTTGACTGCAGGGAATCCAAATCCTTTATATGGACCTGGATTCAGTGCAGTCAGAGAGATATGACTGCACTGCACTCGGTCAAATCTGGACCGTTCAATTGTGATCGGACGGTGATGATTAATAACACAAAAATAAATAAAAAGGTATAAAGCAGATCGGACGGCTGAGATCACCCTGCAGTCACTATTTGACTGCAGCGAATCCAAATCTTTTATATGGACCTGGATTCAGTGCAGTCAGAGAGATATGACTGCACTGCAGTCGGTCAAATCTGGACCGTTCAATTGTGATCGGACGGTGATGATTAATAACACAAAAATAAATAAAAAGGTATAAAGCAGATCGGACGGCTGAGATCACCCTGCAGTCACTATTTGACTGCAGCGAATCCAAATCTTTTATATGGACCTGGATTCAGTGCAGTCAGAGAGATATGACTGCACTGCAGTCGGTCAAATCTGGACCGTTCAATTGTGATCGGACGGTGATGATTAATAACACAAAAATAAATAAAAAGGTATAAAGCAGATCGGACGGCTGAGATCACCCTGCAGTCACTATTTGACTGCAGGGAATCCAAATCCTTTATATGGACCTGGATTCAGTGCAGTCAGAGAGATATGATTGCACTGCAGTCGGTCAAATCTGGACCGTTCAATTGTGATCGGACGGTGATGATTAATAACACAAAAATAAATAAAAAGGTATAAAACAGATCGGACGGCTGAGATCACCCTGCAGTCACTATTTGACTGCAGGGAATCCAAATCCTTTATATGGACCTGGATTCAGTGCAGTCAGAGAGATATGACTGCACTGCACTCGGTCAAATCTGGACCGTTCAATTGTGATCGGACGGTGATGATTAATAACACAAAAATAAATAAAAAGGTATAAAGCAGATCGGACGGCTGAGATCACCCTGCAGTCACTATTTGACTGCAGGGAATCCAAATCCTTTATATGGACCTGGATTCAGTGCAGTCAGAGAGATATGACTGCACTGCAGTCGGTCAAATCTGGACCGTTCAATTGTGATCGGACGGTGATGATTAATAACACAAAAATAAATAAAAAGGTATAAAGCAGATCGGACGGCTGAGATCACCCTGCAGTCACTATTTGACTGCAGGGAATCCAAATCCTTTATATGGACCTGGATTCAGTGCAGTCAGAGAGATATGACTGCACTGCAGTCGGTCAAATCTGGACCGTTCAATTGTGATCGGACGGTGATGATTAATAACACAAAAATAAATAAAAAGGTATAAAGCAGATCGGACGGCTGAGATCACCCTGCAGTCACTATTTGACTGCAGGGAATCCAAATCCTTTATATGGACCTGGATTCAGTGCAGTCAGAGAGATATGACTGCACTGCAGTCGATCAAATCTGGACCGTTCAATTGTGATCGGACGGTGATGATTAATAACACAAAAATAAATAAAAAGGTATAAAGCAGATCAGACGGCTGAGATCACCCTGCAGTCACTATTTGACTGCAGGGAATCCAAATCCTTTATATGGACCTGGATTCAGTGCAGTCAGAGAGATATGACTGCACTGCAGTCGGTCAAATCTGGACCGTTCAATTGTAATCGGACAGTGATGATTAATAACACAAAAATAAATAAAAAGGTATAATAATCTTTATTTTGTAACAAATTTGTTTTTTTACGACTCTTTTGTTTATCTTCATACAAATATGAATTACTAATATTTTATCTTTATTTTTTCTTTACAAAATTAGTTAACTTTTTTATCTTAATTAACCGAAATAGAGATAAAAGTGAAATATTTAAAAGATTTTATTAAGATATTGGAACCTATTCCAATTGCTTCTATTTATTTTTTTTAAGTAGATTAGTGCCTGAAAATTTCATCCTTAGATGGATAAGTGGATAGACACGGGTCGAGTTTCAATCTTTTGCATATATAATATAATATATCTGCCAATTAAGTTTGTAGTTGCAACATCATGTTATTCTCAATGCATATCACTTAAAAGAATTTTGCATCAACATGGTCAAACTCAAGTGAAGACTAATTTTATTTCTTGAATCTGATAGCAATAACTAATATACGACGGAGAATTGTGAGGCACATAAGTAGATTCTTTCACCTTAACCGAATTTCTTCGATATGCATGAGTTAAAAATCAAACTCTAACCACATATTTAAAGGTACCAAAACTTTACCACTTGAACCAATTATTTTTTATAAGCACTAAAAACCAAATTTAAGATATTTGTAACTACTAAAAACATATAGTACTATATCAAAAAAAGAAATTATTCTCAATTTTCACCCCGTTTTATCCCTCACTCACCAAAAACAAAACCATTTCATTCACCATTGACTAAAAAAAACAAATTTTTTACCTTCGTCCTCACTCCCTCTTGAACCCAGTTTCCCACCACCACGAATCTCCGGCAGCGGCCGCCTCTACTCCCTCTTGAACCTCCGCACGCTCCATTTCTCTTTCTCTCACTGAACTTTCAATTTTTCAGCTTCCCGTGAAATCTCCTTTCTTCAGGTAACGAATCAAATAAATGAATCGCCACACATACCTTTCACTTTCGTTAATCTTTGCTCTTCTATTTCCCCTATTTCATCTTGTCGATTTCCTTATATTATTTTTTTCGGTATAGTGTTGATTTGAATGTGGAAAATTTGGTTGATTTCTAAGCTTCTATGATACTCCAGCCCCTAGGGTTTTCATTTTTGCTTTTAGTTGTTTCTGGTTGCGATTTCTGTTGTTCAATACATCCATTTAATCTGTATATACTGACAGTGTACTTTTTTTTACACGCTCATAAAATGAAATCAAGATATTTGAGTAGATACTTTAGGAACTAATCTATAAATGTGGCACATGTGATTTGATTGAATGTACGTGCAAACAAATTTTTACACCATCAGTTCATAGAAATTAAACTCTTATAATTTTGTTGTTTGATTATTTCAGACATTTATTTATTCTTTGCAGTAGTTTCATATGTATTTGTAGTAGATTTTGGTACTCAATGCATGCTGTTATACTTTTTGGTTCTGTTTTGGTTCCCTTTCGTTGTTTCTTGTTGTGTAGTACTAGTGTTCTAGTCCTTTTCCTGCATCTGCAGTGTAGTTGTATCTCTGTTTCTTGCTCGTGTACGATTTCTACTCGGGTAGAGTTTTATCAATAATTCAATATATATTGGCATCAATAATTCTAATGCTTTGTGGTCCTTATATTATACTGTTATTACAGTATTTATTTTTTTGCTATTATTCTGTTAAGTTTAAAGAAATGTTTTATAACCATGTCGTGTTCTATAATGAAGGGTGTTTCTTCTGACGTCTTTGGAGAGGGGAAAACAACGAAGATGAAGACTCCGAGCAAGAAAAACAAAAGTACCAAAGAGAACAAGGGTAAAACCAATGGAGAAGGTGATTCATATATGTCCGAAAGCAATGTAGTTGATGATATGCCTTTGGCCAAACGTAATGACGATCAACATTTGGTTAAAAGCAATAAATGTGAAGATGGCAAGCAGGGCAAGAAGAAAAATAAAAAGAAGAAACTGAGTGAAGAAAGCAAACATAAGGAGTTCAAAAGCAATGAATGTGAAGATGATAACCAAGGAAAAAAGATGAAAAAGAAGCAGAAGCTAATTGAAGGAAACACACTGAAGGACTGTAATGACTTTAGAAGCAATGGAGGTGAACATGGTGTGCAAGACAAGAAGATGAAGAAAAAAAAGAAGAAACTAAGTGAAGAAAGCAAATATAAGGAGTATAGCGAGTCCAAAAGCAATGAATGTGAAGATGACCAAGGAAAGAAGATGAAAAAGAAGAAGAAATTAATTGAAGGAAACACACTTAATGAGTGTAATGACTTTATAAGCAATGGAGGTGAGGATGGTGGGCAAGACAAGAAGATGAAGAAAAAGAAACTAAGTGAAGAAAGTAAGCATAAGGAGTATAGCGAGTTTAAAAGCAATGAATGTGAAGATGATGGCCAAGGAAAGAAAATGAAGAAGAAACTAATTGAGGAAGGCAAACATAAGGATTATAATGACATTATAAGCAATGAAGGTGGAGATGCTGACCAATGCAAGACGATGAAGAAGAATAAACTGAGTGACAAAAGGAAAAGTATGGAGAATAATGATCAAGTCAAAAAGAAGAAAAAAAAGGAAGCAAAGGCGGTTACAAGCGAGTCTCCTAACTATGCACATAATGAATCTCCTAACTTAGAACCTAATGGATCATGCAAACCCAAACATGTAACTTTTTCTGAAGAAGTGGAAATGGTTTGTTGTGATGGCTTATTGCGTGGGAAAAGGTTTACACCCGAAGAAGATGAGAAGATCAAAGAGTCTGTTTTTGACTTTATAGATTCTCGTGGTTTGGGAGATAACGGCCTGGATAAGATTCTTCATTCCAAATCACATGCCGAGACTAGAGGCTGTTGGAAAATAATCGCAAAAGTCCTACCTCATAGGCCCATCCGTAGTGTGTGTCTACGTGCTCATAAGTTATTGGAAACGAGTGGGAGGTGTAGATGGACACCTGACGAGCTTAAATTAATACGGAAGTCCTACGAGCAACATGGAGCTAAATGGAGACTAGTAGCTGATGCTTTGGGTAAAAGTCGAGAACAGGTAAAAAGTGCGTGGCGTAGATTAAAATTTGAAAATGCAAAAGTAGGACCATGGTCCCAAGAAGAGTATCAAACTTTATTTAATTTAGTAAACCTGGATCTGCGCACAAGGGCTTCAGAGCCTTATAGAAAATCAAAACATGGTATGTTGCGAGATAATATTGGTTGGGATGCAATTGCTCACAAATTGGAAACCCGAGACAGTGCATCTTGCTGCCTGAGGTGGTATGATAATTTAACATCGCCAATGGTTGCTACTGGTGATTGGTGTGATACTGACGACTACCGCTTGATAAATGCTTTATATACTTTGGATGCTTGTTGCATGGAGGAGGTAGACTGGGACGAGCTACTTGAGCATAGGTCTGGTGATGTATGCAGAAAACGATGGGATCAAATGGTGAAACATATTGGGGAGCATGCAAGAAAGACATTTATTGAACATGTTGAAATTCTCACAAAGAGATTCTGCCCTGACTTGTTGGAAGCAAGAGAGGCCTTTGACAACAAACCTGTGATTTGTTAAGGTTTCTAACCTTCAAACTTTTTTTGTTGTATTTCAGAAAATGAGGGTGGTGGTTTTGTTCCTACTATCTAATACAGTTAATTAATTTGATAGTTTGCTTTTTGATTAAAGTAATACTGTAGTTTGATATCCTTTAATGCTACTGGTTGAGTTTATGACATGTTAGTCTTATACTAATTCCGTTGTGAACTTAATTTGGTACGAAATAAAATCTCTTTTAGGCCTATTTATTGACTCAAAAGATGGTATGTGGTTGGTCATAATTATATTCATTTTTATGACAATAATGGAGGTTACATACAAGTATATGATAGAAACTGAGCATGTTCTATGCTAATTGAATGTTTTGGCTAAACAGGCGTAGTAACTCAAATGCGATTTGATGCTTAATCTTTTTTGGTAACGATGCTTAATCTATATTGTATCTATGTTGGTTTGTATTTATATTTTAAATATGTTCTGAAACTCGCATCTGAGTTAGAACGTGTTGCATCACATCTGCATTACCTTAGGGAATTTATGCGGTGGTTGCTCTTCTTCCCCTGCATTACTCACACAAGCAAAAATGCACCACCGGAAGATACCTTCCACAGCAAAAAGGGAATGGTCCAATTTCGGTATGATTGTTATCATCTCACCTGCCTTTCTACTTTCCTGCTTCTTAATTTTTTTTTGAAACGGCAAAGTTTATTAATAGACCGAAACCAAAGTACAAGAAGTACTAGGGAATATACAAGAGAGCAGGCAGCAAATACCTAGGAGAAAAACCCCAGTACCGCCCCCAAAACAAAACAGAAACCAGCAAGAAAATACAGCAGAGGCACATCAAAAACACACAACACCCAAACAGCTCAGAAGCTATACCTCCCACCCGCAAAACTACAACAGGAACAGCACCAAAACCTGCAAAATAACACAGCAAAACCAACAGGGCAGGACAGGAGGCACGGACCACACCAACAAACCAAAAAACACGGGCAAAAAGACCCACACTTTAACGATCAAAACAGTTTCCGGGATCCCAAACCCACTCGTAATATAAACACGGAAGGATCTTCAATTTATGAGCGCTCCACTTCCAAGTTAAAACCTTTATCGTTTCCGCACACTCCACCGCACAAATCACCTTATTATTAAAAATGGCCTCATTCCGCGACTTCCAAATTTGCCAAATGGTAGTATGCCACACAAGACTATACCCTTTACGGGCTTTCTTATTACGGGCACAGCCACAGAAATATTCGAACAAATTAGACAGCGAAGCCGGCATAACAACGAACACACCTAACCACCTAAAAATATCCATCCAAATCTTGAAAGCAAAATCACAATGTAAGAGGAGATGGGACGCAGATTCCAATTGATCCGAGCACAACACACAATTCCTAGAAGCTTCTCCCCGAATAATTCCTCGAAGAGCCAAGTTATCTCTAGTTGGAATTCTATTGTGAAGCGCTTGCCAAGAAAACGCAATAAATTTTGACGGTGCCGGGCTTCTCCAAATAAGCTCAAACACCTTATCTACACCCTCCACCAACCCCGATCCTTCTTTAACAAGATACGAGTACGCCGATTTAACCGAAAACTCCCCTTCCGGTTCCACCCTCCACCACCACCTATCCGGACCATCCGACAGCCTCACCGGGAGGAGAATATCCCGCAGCCGATTCACAAGCTCAATCTCCCATGTGAAAAGAGACCTCCTCCATAAAAAATTCCACACCAAACCTTCACCCACCCCCACGGCTATATCACTAACAGTCCCCTCCTTTTGGGTAGAGAGGGAAAAGAGCCTTGGAAATGACTCACCAAGTGATGTAGCACCAATCCAACGATGTAACCAAAAAGAGGTAGAGGCACCGTCATTCACTCTACGCGTAATAGATTCATCAAGCCAATTTTTGGACTCAATGTGTCCAAGTTTCTTTCATCTAAGCGTTTTTGTTTGGCTTTTGTGAGTTTTTCAGGATTCAGGTGCATGATGTTTCTCTCTATTTTATTGCTGCTGCTTTCAGTTTATAGTGCTTTCAGATTGTAGTTGCTTCAAGCTACAACTCTTAAAATTGTGCTATCATCCAATTCTAAATCAGGTTTTTGTTCCTCTCTTTTCTTTGTCTTATCAGATGTTCACTGGATGCAACCAAGGTAGTTAAATTTGAGATTTTACGCAAATTTGGGCAGGGAAATTAAAATCATAAATTGTGTAAGCATAACACCGATGATAAGATTATGCAAAATTATTAAAACTCAGATATATCCTTATAAATTCATAAGCATAGTTCACAATAAGATAAATAAAACCTTAAATCACACTATAATTATATAATTTTGTTAAAGGCATAATTGCAAAAATGTTTTAAAGATCATAAATTATACGATTCAACGGCTAATAGGGGTGATTCCACCAAAATAGGATTCTGTGTATTATTCTTAATCGCTGAGGGCAAGCATAATTGCAAAATTGTGAGATTTTCTATTCTCATTATATTGCAAAAATGTTTTAATTTTCTTTCTCAAGTTAGATTTATGTCCCTTAATTGTTTATTCTCCTTTCCTTAAATAATTTTTTAGCTTTATAAAAAAAATCTCCGGTTCCTCCTAGTGGCATGGGGGTATATAATAGAAATTCTGTATCTTGTGAATCACGACAAACATTGTCCAATCAATATTATGCGCAAATATTTGGTCAAGCATTATTTTCAAATTATATTACAACGAATCGTTGTCAACGATATACTAAATTTGAATATATTTAATTATTTGTTTGCTAGTTGACAATATGTTTGATTTCTTCCATAAGTATTATAATATGAAAACTTTTTTGTGCATTTAACTATTAATTTTACAGTCACAATAAATTTTCTATATAAGGGAATGTATTTCTACCTTATGAGTAGAAACAAACAATATTAGAGAGCAAAGACATGGCTTTAAGTGGAAAAGTGGAGAGTGAAGTAGAGATTCAAGCACCTGCTGCTAAGTTCTATAATTTTTATAGAAAGCAACTCGAACATCTTCCTAATATATCCACACACATACATGGAGCTAAAGTGCATGAAGGTGACTGGGAAACTGTTGGTTCTGTCAAACAATGGGAATATACAATAGGTAATTTTATATATGTTTCATAGTTTTTTTTTTTTTTTTATTGCTGGTAGTGTACATATTAAAATTATAGAACTTAGATAATTATTATTCTTCTCCCCTATTTATTTTGATTATAAGCAAAATAGTCAATTCAAAAATTAGCTAATTATTATCAATATTTTATTAGAGTTGATAACATGACTTTGTACATAAATAAAACTCGAGTTTGATTCCTACTATCGTTTTCCCATGTAAAAAATTAGATGTCTCACTGTTAATTGAGTGATTATTAGTCTCATAGTAAACTAAAAAGGGTGTTAGATGCTCAAAAACCGTTAAAAGAAGTGTGGGGTGAGTAGCTCAACTGATTTTAGCTAAGGGTTAAAGGTGTTAAGGTGTTAAAGGTTTGGGTTCAAGTTCCGGTAAAGGAGAAAAATACTAACATTAAAAACTAATTACTAATTTTAACCGTTTAAAAAAAACAATTGGTTAAAAGAATTAGGGAATTATGTCCCGTGAGCTTAACTCAATTGTTCCACTTATTCATCTTAAAAGAATTAGGGGATCGGGGTTCAGACTTCAATCATTCCACTTATTCATCTTAAAGGTGGAATTTCTAGCAACTAAGCTATTTGACAAAAAAAATTTTAGAGAAAGTTGTTTGTTATATAATTAACCAACATAATCTGTGCCATAAATTATAGATATTTAGGTCACTTAATTTGTAGTATAATAGAGTTTCACCATTAACCGGCGCGTAAGAGAAAAATTGTTTGTAAATGTCAACCATTTAAATGGTTTTCAGTTATCATCTCGATAGAGATTAGTGAGATTAGTTTATGCAATTGCGCTCAAATAAAATATTAGTTTTTTTTAAAAATATACTACTAATTGATTAATCATATTTCAAGAATATTATCATCATTAAATATGATAATTAAATCATTTAAAACTTATATTTCAAGTATATACACAAGAAAAATCAATAATTTGTCATCACAAAACTGATTAGTCACTGATTTTGATGTTCCTAACACTTATATTCAAAATTAAATATGTTTTTTGGCTGTTAATTTCTATTATTATTTTTCCTAATCAATCACATGAGCTGATTTTAAATACTTGGTAATCATTGCAGATGGAAAAAAATTAAGTGCTGCAGTAAAAATTGAGAGTATAGATGATGACAATAAGGCAATCACATATCTATTTGATGAGGAATTGAGGGAGAATTACAAGAGTCTTAAGGGAATAATACAAGTGATTGATAAGGAACATGGTGGTGGGATTGTAAAATGGACTTTTGAATATGAGAAGCTAAAAGATGACATTACTGGTGCATCTCCTGATTCATACTTAGATGTTGCTATAAAGATAGCAAATGAAATTGATGCTCATCTTGTCAAGGAATAGCAACAAAAGATGAAGATCATGAAGTGTGTTTGGCAAGAGTGCTATTGTTTATCAAATAAACGTTTTCATATGTAATATATAGATGCAACCTAATTAATGAAATGTTTTCTGTATAAACAGCTAAATGAATGCTTGTAAAATGTTTCATATAATTTTTTTTTAATAAAAAAGATAACGCATTTATGGTGATTTTTGGTTTAAATTGATGAAAGTTTGACAAATTTCGAACCACAAATAAATATGTAATATGTGAGACTTCGCAAGTTTAAACAAATTAATTACTCTCTCTAATCCTTTCATCTTTAAGATTTTATTGAATAAATGATGTATATAGATCATATACATTGATTATTTAGTCAATAAAATTTAAAAAATAAATCTTATAAAAAGAACGTGGAGAAGTAATAAACACTCTTCAACACAATGGCACAAAGTGAGTCTTAGGCCAATACATTTTGGTAAGTTTTTTTTTTTTTTTTATAAATTTGGTAAGTTGTTTTTAAAATATGCATGACTTGGCCAACAACATGAAAAACTATACTAAAAATCAATATTTTAAATTTTGGATCGGTGATTGATCTTATTAGAAAATCGGGTCGTTGGTTAATCTGTCTAAAATAAAATATTCATGACATAAATAATACCTCATCTATTCTAAAGGGAATAGTTATTATGCATAAGAATTTTCCTTATGCATGGTGCATAAACAAATCTCCACCATTTGTACTTCAAAGTACTTAATAATGTCAAAATCATTTTGGAATACAAATGGCGGGGATTTGTTTATGCACCATGCATAAGGAAAATCCTTATGCATAATAACTTTACCCTATTCTAAATTTTTGGCATTTTAAAGTTTTGCACATGATTTAAGAAATAATGAAACATAAATAAATTAAGTTATTTTTACTTTTAATTTATTAAAAAAAATCATTTAATAAATACTTTTAGAGTTATTTTTACATAAATAAATCTTTTAACTTTCTTTCCGTGTGTCAAATATGTCCTTTCCGTTAACCTAAAAAACATTTAAGTTGTACTGCTGACTTACAATGAAAAAATACTCATCATCAGCTCAGCAAACAAAAAATTGAACAAACTTAAAAAATTATCATTTTCATCACCATATAAAGAAAAAAAAGGCAATAAACACATTCATAACTAATTTTCATCCATATGTTGCTAACTCTATTCTTGCAGTGCCCTTATTTGATGATGTTGTAGAAGACCAATTACTGTGGGATGATGACATGCATGGTAACTACACCGTCAAGTCCGGTTATAATTTACTTCTCCAAACACCAATTGAAGCCGTGACTAGACAAGGAAATGAGGAATGGAAGTGGATATGGAAGATTCAAGCACCACCAAAAACTAAACATCTATTGTGGCGCATATGCAAGGGTTGTTTGCCAACAAGAATACGTTTGCAGCAACGACATGTTCAATGCCCGGTGAGTTGTCCATTATGCGATTCCGAGGAGGAGGATGATTGGCATGTGTTGTTTGGGTGTGAAAGCAGTAGATTACCATGGCATGGTGCTGGTTTGTATAACATGATCGCAACATACATACAGCAAGACAATTCGGCCAAGGAAATTATTATGAAGCTATGCCGCTTTAGCGATCGTAAAGATGCAGGTAAAGCAGCCATGTTGATATGGATTTTGTGGAACAATAGGAACAATTGGTTATGGAATCAAGAGAAAGAACAATGGCAGCAACTTGGCTTCAAAGCATTAAGTTTTTGGCATGAATGGGATGCAGTTCAACGTGTCTATAGCAGCGGCAATCAACAAGTGCAGCAACATCAAATTGAATGGCAGCCTCCGCCTAGATGTAAATATAAGTGCAACATTGATGTTGGGATTCACGAGAATGCAAGGAAAACAAGCGCCGGTTGGTGTGTAAGAGATCATAGAGGTCATTTTGTCTTGGGAGGAAGCTCTTGGATTGATGGAAGATGCTCATCACATGAAGGAGAAGCTTTAGCTTTGCTAGAAGCAATGAAAGAACTACAACAAAGAGGGTTTAATAATTTTATCTTTGAAACAGATGCTCATAACATAGTTGGTGCAATCCGTCGGCGAAATACCAGGGTGTCTGAGTTTAGTTCTATTATTAATAAGATTAAATGTTTGTTGTCATTATATTTCGGCTTTGAGGTGAAGCCCATTAGGCGTCAAGCGAATAGAATCGCTCACTCTATAGCTAGAGCGACTCTTTCTTGGTCTCGTCGCCATGTTTTTGAGTCGATACTGTATTGTATTTGTTGGATATGCCTTGAAATCTCAGAATATATCTTTTGTTGATTTTGTGAAAAATTAGTTTTTTGGAAGATATCTAATTTGGATTCGGTTTGTTTTAAATTGGATATATTTAGAAACAATATGAGATTTGGTTTTATTTTAAAAGATTTGTTTTAAAATAATAGGCATATATTTTTCTATAAATAAAGAGTGTTTTGTTCATAGAAAAACAAGAGAGCAAAGAGAGACAAGATGTAGGGAATTGGGGTTTGCCACCACACAAGGCTAGGGTCTTAGGATCCTAGGGGTTTTGGCAAATCATTCTTGGGATCATCTTGTGGGATCACCTTGGGTAGACTAGGTAAAATTGAGTCTCTTGGCCACGGGAAGAGATTCGGGATTTTGGGTAGAATTAGGATTAATTCTTGTAACCCTTATGGGAATCTCTTGTAAAGTGACTTCTTTGATCTAGTGGAACGGAGAGTTGCTCTCTCCCCCAGACGTAGGTTCATTAACACCGAACTGGATAAACAATATTATTGTGTTCTTTATCTTCCGCCGTTATTGCTTTGAATTATTGCATCATCGTTTCTATCCCGTTCATTATATGGTTGCTTGTTTCGCTTGCCCCACACATCAGTTTATTATTGAAGATGGGTTATTAGACGAATTCACAACAATTGGCGCCCACCGTGGGGCAAGGGGATCAGTCGATTCAAGTACCTTGAGTTTGGAACGGGGATATCGAGAGGTTCACCGGGAATAACAACTACGGGTTGTGGAAGGTGAAGATGAAGGCGGTTTTAATTCAAAACAAGTGTTGAGGCGTTGAAGGGAGAAACACGGTTGGATGGTTTTGCAAATTGCAAGGTGGAGTTCATAGTGGAAATACCGGTTTGTGACTTTGGTGGAGGAATCTCGGTTTGAGGTGGAGCTTGTTACTAGTTGGACTAGAGGAAGACAAACATTCAACAATGGCTCTTGGCTATCTAATGAGAGGTAGGGAGGGGAGTGGAATTGTTGCACCAAAGTGGTATCACTATTAAGACCTTGTGGATTATGTTTCAATTGTGGCTGAAGAAGTGCAAAACTTGGAAGTGCAAAACTCGGAAGATCTTCAGGGAGGCAATTGAAAGCAACAGTGATCAGACTTGGTAACTTGTGAGACTGCTGGAGGTAGTTGGATACAAGGAGAGTTTGAATGTGCAGCTTGTGGAACCGCCTAAAATTCCAAAGTTGGTTCGGAGCCAAGCAATACTTCGAGAGGACGGAGGGCACTCCGGGGGTCGAAGGGTGGTGAAGCTTGTTGAGCTATCCAAAAAGGCCGGTGATAGCGGGGCACAAGCGTTACTTCAGGAGGGTACGGAATTAGCTACTCCGGAGTCTGAAGAGGAGGCGGTGAATCTTGTGGGTGCTACCAAACATCCTATGGTAGTGGGAGACAAGATCTTCATGAGGGCGGAAGGCATTCTGAGGGATGAAGGGGAGGTACAGCTTGTGGGAAGCAAGTGGAGGATGGTGCCTATGTCGAGGTTCAAGTGGGACTTGGACTTGGCCAGTGATCTTGAATAGAAGATTCAAGATGGAGAGAGCAACACGGTGGTTGATTGGATCACCATCGATTTAAAGGCAAGGTGGAGAATTGTTGGATATGACTTGAAATTTCAGAATATATCTTTTGTTGATTTTGTGAAAAAATTAGTTTTTTGGAAGATATCTAATTTGGATTCGGTTTGTTTTAAATTGGATATATTTAGAAACAATATGAGATTTGGTTTTATTTTAAAAGATTTGTTTTAAAATAATAGGCATATATTTTTCTATAAATAAAGAGTGTTTTGTTCATAGAAAAACAAGAGAGCAAAGAGAGACAAGATGTAGGGAATTAAGGTTTGCCACCACACAAGGCTAGGGTCTTAGGATCCTAGGGGTTTTGGCAAATCATTCTTGGGATCATCTTGTGGGATCACCTTGGGTAGACTAGGTAAAATTGAGTCTCTTGGCCACGGGAAGAGATTCGGGATTTTGGGTAGAATTAGGATTAATTCTTGTAACCCTTATGGGAATCTCTTGTAAAGTGACTTCTTTGATCTAGTGGAACGGAGAGTTGCTCTCTCCCCCAGACGTAGGTTCATTAACACCGAACTGGGTAAACAATATTATTGTGTTCTTCTCTTTTGTTTGAATTATTTACTTTCATCATCTCTATCAACTTTAATTTGGTTACTTGGTTAATTTGCTCCACACATCAAATTTCATTGGTGTGATTTTATCGTCGAATTCACAACAGTATTCACAACTTATTATATAATGAAATGATATGAGTTTTCTTTTGTAAAAAAAAAAAAAAAACTAATTTTCATCCCCTTTATTTCAAAACACATTAATACTTCAACCCAAAATGTCTAAAAAATAAAATATTCAGTAAAAGAAAGAATCCCTATGAAATCAAAATCAAGCATTCGATAATAGGACAAGAGGAATTTAAGATTGTGAAATTTAACGAGGTCTTTGGTGAATCACTTACAATGTTGGACCGCCAAAGACATTTGGGGTTAACAATGAGCGGAAAATAACCAATTTGACTAACAAAAGTATAATTGAGAGATCCAAATGAAATAAAAATTAGTTATATGATCAAAATGAAATTAATAAATAAGTTAAGAGACCAAATATATAATTTAGCCTTTAATTTTTTATAAGAATACAAATGGTAAAAATAACACCATTATTTGTACTTTTGATTTCTTAAAAAAACCAAAATTCAAAGCGGGATTATTTGGTAGAACAAAAAAATTGTTAGTTTGATTGCATAACAAATTCAAAGCTACGAGTCGTCTATGACTGAACTGTTATCAAGGATTCGGTTTCTTGTTAGACCGGGCCAATATAATTTTTAAAACATTGCCAAAAACAGTGTTAACTATTTGTGCATTCTGGCTTAGAGTTGTTTTTTTTTTTTAAATTTATTGTCGCAATTGTGTGATGGATTAAATTTCAGTGAGGTGAATACTTTGCTACACATTTTATTAGAAAATACTCTTGAGATGAATAAATTTAATAAGTTCATAAATTAATAAATATTATTTATGAACTTTACCGTACACCAATACATATATAAGTAAGATGTGTACCGAAGACTTCACGACAAACATATAGTATTTCATAGTGGTACGAGGAAACGCGGATTTGACGCAGTTGTTACATCAACACTTTATATACTCCCTCCGTCCCATTTTAAATGACCTCTTTTTGACTTAGTATACTATTCATTTGACCTTATTTTTCTACTAATATATACATGCAAATATTAGCATATGAGATGTTGTTTGATTTGTCTCGACGAGTACTTTCAAAATATACCATTTTTATAATTTTTAATAATATATAATTAGAGATATTAACGATTAAAGTTGTGCATTGGCAAACGTGTCAGTGGTCAAACATGTCATTTATTTTGGGGACAGAGGGAGTAATTTCTTCTGACCGTCTGATTATCGTTGAAAGGCTGAAATCAAATCATGGATAAAATTAATTAAATTGATATCAAGATTGTCTACTGCAGGAAGGACCAAGATTATTTACTGCGTGAAGGCGAAACAATGGTATGAGGGGTATATTATATTAGGGGGCAAAGATAACGTGCAAGCAAATATATGTATCTCATGAATCACAACAAACATTGTCCAATCAATATTATGCAAGCAAATACTTGGTCAAGCATTATTATATTACAACAATCCACAAATGCCAACTATATATATATAGTTACTAAATTTGAATATATTTAATCAATTATTTGTTTGCTAGTTGACAATCAATTATTTGTTTAATCTCTTCAAAAGTATCACAATCTGAAAACTTGCTTGTTGATCTAACTATTAATTTTATAGTCACAATAAATCTTCTATTTCAGGGAATTATTTCCACATTAAGAGTAGAAACAATTAGAGACAATATGTCACATTTTGTAATTTTTTTTTTATCAGTCTTTTTTCGTCTTGTGCAAAGATCTGATTAATTTATTAATAATATATTTATTGTAAAAAAAAATATTAGAGAACAAGAGACATGGTTTGTTGATGAATTATTATATACTTTGGTCCCTCAGCGAATAATATTAGCATTATTTTGGTCCAAGCTTATATTCATATTCTATGTATTTAATTTATTTTTGGTACATATTTTCATATTCTATTTAGTGCTATTGTGGTGTCACATTTAATTAAAATAGATAAATTTTATAAATTTCAATCAATCTGAAACTTCTATTTAAGGCAATGTATTTCCAACTTATGAGTAGAAACAAACAATATTAGAGCAAGAGACATGGCTTTAAGTGGAAAATTGGAGAGTGAAGTAGAGATTCAAGCACATGCTTCTAAGTTCTATAATGTTTTTAGAAAGCAACTTGAACATCTTCCTAATATCTCCACACACATACATGGAGCTAGAGTGCATGAAGGTGACTGGGAAACTGTTGGTTCTGTCAAACACTGGGAATTTACAATAGGTACTATTTAAAGTTGTTATGTTTCATTTGGTCATGTTTTCTATGTTCATATGATGCGTATGAAAAAATATTTGTTAATATTTAGTACTAATTGATTAATGATATTTCAATATAATTAGTAGGCAAATGAGCACTTGTTAACATCAAATTAAATATCATAACTTCATTTAAAAAAAATATGCTTATATTTTTTTCCTTTCAATATATATACCGAGTATCCTCTGCGCGCAACTGCAAAGTATAATTTATGAGTAGGGTAGGACTGCCGAGGATGACAAAGCTGATCACCTTCAAGAGAATTTAACATTGTTGCAGTTATTGAACTATATTCGAACCCAAGACTTTTAGTGTACTGAAGATATAAAATTTATTTATATTAAAATTTTTGCATTATATATATATACAAGAAAATTAAATATGTTTTTGTATTCTCTAATTTCCATTTATTTATTTAGTTTCCTAATTCATCAATTTAATATGACTTTAAATACTTGTGAATCCCTGCAGCAGATGGAAAAAAAATAAGTATTAAAGCAAAAATTTGGAGTATAGATGATGACAATAAGGTAATCACATATAGCTTATTTGATGGGGAAGTGAGTGAAAATTACAAGAGTTTGAAGGCAATAATACAAGTGATTGATAAGGAACATGGTGGTGGGATTGCAAAATGGACTTATGAATATGAGAAACTAAAGGAGGATATTATTGCAGGTTTATCTCCTGAATCATTCTTGGCCTTTTCTGTGAAGGTCACGAAAGAAATTGATGCTCATCTTGTCAAGGAATAGAAACAAAAATGAGTAAAGGTGAAGATGAAGTGTGTTTTGCAAAGAATGTTATTGCTTATCAAATTAACTTTTATTGTGATGGGTAATTGGCAAACTCAATGAAATATGTTTGATGTGTATAAATGGCTAATAAATGTTTGTAAAATGTTTGATTTAAATAAAATATTAATGTGTTGTTTAAGGTAATTTTTGGTCTTTGGAAAGTTAATCAAAGAATACAAATAATTTTTATTTTTTTTTTGGAAATGCTAGAATACAAATAAATAAAAGAAGGCAAAACCAATCGTTAGTTGGTACAATAGTGATTGACGCTGAACTTAGTAGGGAGAACCACAGTTTAATTCCCACAAATGTAATCGGGAGGGGGTTAAAATCACTTCATGTCGCGACTTACTCCCGAACTGCAAAAGTCCAATTGCTAGCCCCATAATCTTTTTTTTACAGAATACTAGTATTAATAACTTAGAGGGGTACAAAATTTAATAAAGGGTACTACTTGATTAACAAATTTCTTTAAAAAAATGTTCGAAGAATGATTCGTCTTAAAAAACTAGAAATTATTTTTACAGAATATTAGTATTAATAAATTAGAGGGGGTATAAAATTTAATAAATTAATTGATTGACAAATTTCCTTAAAAAAATGTTTGAAAAATGATTCGTCTTAAAATGCTAGAAATTATTTTATTCATAATAATATGAATCTTTAAATATTAATTACAAGGATGTTTATTATTTTATGTCATTTGCAAAATGAATAAATCTCTCGGCCACTCCTTAAAAAATCCATATTGACATTCACACCCATAACAAGCCAAAATGCACATTATTATATTTATATTTTCAAAATTTTGGTAATTGAAAAAGGTAAAAAATGGTGAGGATCTTGACTCCAATAAATAATCCTTATAACTAGAGTAAAGAAACTATTGTAACATTCTTTAATTCAAACATAAATTCGTTTCATTCAATTATGAACTATAAATTCATCTTCTAAAAGAGGTTCTACATTCTCCTTAACATCAACTAAATCTTCAACTTTACCCCAAAGCACAATATATAAGCCAATGATCACTCCAATTGCACCCATCAAACTATCACACACAAAGCAAAAGCATCATTTAATTAAATTAATATATATAGCATTGATATATATTACATATACTTGAAGGTATTTCATAACTTAAATATTACCTTCCAATGTACATTTCCTCGTGAAGCAACAAGGCAGCCAATAAAGTCACAATCAAAGTGAAAAGAGGATTAAACATAGCAGAGAACAGAGGTCCTCTCCTTGTAACACACCATGCTTGTAGAGAGATTGTTACTGCAGATCCCATAATCCCCTGCAAAATGTATTGATTACTCCTTAAGCTACTCATTGGTGTATTCATTTATATATATATATATATATAATATATATATATATAGGACATATCATATGAGAATGACTATCTTATATGAGAATGATAAGAATGAATCTCAACCATTAGATCTAAATGAATGTCTAAGATTAAAAGTTATATTTTAAACCTTTTCATAGTCTATTATTTCTTTTAAACTCTTCACTGTTCATCTTCTCCAGTAACATCAACCACCCCACCAATTCCAATCGCAGCAGTTCCATGCGCTATGTTCCTCCAAAAATTCTCAAAGTCGTTTGAGAATCAATAGATAATTGATACATGTTATTCCTTGCTCATTCCAAACGATGTCGACATATTAAATCAAAAGTAGAGATTTTCTAGTAAAGCTTAGAAAGGGGTTGTTGTCCCTGCTTTTCTTTTCAAAGATAACAGAGAGATGGGTAAAGATTGACTCTATTTGATTTTTTTATTCATTTACTTATTGAAATAAAAAATTGCAAAAAAAACTCAATTCATGAAATTGATTTTAACCCAACATACTGAACAAAAGGGATTGAGTCAAAATTAATCTATTTGCAGAGATGTAGTGAGTGAAGGCATAACATTTAAGGATTTTTTTCATCTCATTCCTTCCTCACGCGTGCTTCTTTTCTTGCCGTTTCATCTCGCCTATTGCTTTTGCGGTTTGTTGTTTTCCTTCTCTTTCCAGATCTAGTAGAGAAGTTGGGATGTCTAGTTTTTAATTGAACATAAAAAGAAAACGTCATCTATTTGCAGCACAGAGATGAAATAATTTGGAAATGGTGCGGTGGTTGATGATGTTACCGGAGAAGATGAAAACTTGAAGAGTTTAAGAGAAATAATAGGCTATGAAAAGGTTTAAAATATAACTTTTAATCTTAGGCATTCATTTAAATCTAATGGTTGAAATTCATTCTTATCATTCTCATATAAGATAGTCATTCTCATAAGATATGTCCTATATATATATATATATATATATATATATATATATATATATATATATATATATATATATATATTAATGTTGCATCACACATACTGAATACAAAGTGCAACCAAATTGAAGTATCGAATTAATCTTCCACGCATTAAGGTTTGGTTCCAAGAATAGTGTCACTGCTGATGATTGGAATGTTGCCATAAAACACATCCATGTTGTAAATGATAAGTAATTAGGATGGCTTGCATAAGCTGGAACCTGAGGAAGATGTACATGGATAAGGTTATATGAGCGTGCGTGCGTGCGCGCGTGTGTATATTCCACCAAGGATTGATTGAGGTGTTTCTAAAAATTGTTTTTATCAAAACTTGGTAGGGAGGACCACAGTTCGATCCCCCGCAACTGCGATCGGGAGGGGGCTGGAACCACTTGATGCCAGAACTGACCCCCGAACCAGATTAAACTGGTGGTATAAACCAAAAAAAAAAAAAATTTCATACACATGATCTTTTCCAATTATGAATAAACTCATGAGTTAACCCTTAACACTATGAATAAACTTTTCCAATCATCTATAGTGATTAATCATAATCAAATACCAGCAATAATATACCATTAACAATGAAATCATGGTTAATTATATATTGACAAAATTAAAATACTACACCTGCAAAATGAGCCAAAGTGACCAGGCAACACAATTTCCCAAAAGACACAAACATCCCATCAACCAGTTCTCATTATCACTTCTAGTCATGATTGATTTTGAAGGCAGGTTTTCTACATTTAGTAGTTTTGGACCCTTCAACAATGTCATGGACATTGCTCCACTTACACATATTATTGTTCCCACTATTTTTGCTATAGTTTTTATACTTCGAATATTCACTCTCTCCATTCTGTAATAAATTTATTCAATTTCAAATTGAAATAATATCATTGATTAATTAATTAGTACATTACGTACCCTACAATGGCTGCTATTACAAATGTGAGTGCTGGAACAAGATTGGCCATGGCACTTGCAACTGAAGAAGAAGCAAGATATAGACCCTCAAAATATAAATTTTGATTCAATGTAATGCTGTAACATATATCCCAACAAGAACAAATTATAAAATGGGTGAAAAGACAAAATCAATTTCACATTTTAATTACAAAATGAAAAACAACTAAACCATTTATCTCAACCTTGTTTTTAATATTTTCAAGCATATATTTCAGTCTAAGTTAGTCTTTAGAACCTTGCCTCTCTTTGAGGGGTCCTTGCATATTCTTGCAGTGGTAGGTTATAGTTGTTTACCTTTTGGCATGTCTTTTTGTATGGTAACATGTAAGGTTGTCAGAACCGGACCGGTCATCGAACCGGTGAGCTTACCGGTTCAAGGTTTAATGGTCGGACCGAGGTTGGACCGGGGTCGGATCGTTTTTAATTAAATATATATTTTATATTTATATTAAAAAATAATACACAAAAAATAATATAATATTCATATATTACACTATTAAATCCACTCAAAAATTTCTCATACCTTTTAAAAATTAAAATAATAGAATAGTTATTTATATTTATATATTTATGGAAGCAATAAATACATGTGAATTATTTATTTTATTTATATTTATATTTTAAGAGTTGGTATATTTTATTTGTATTACTCAATAAGGAAACAATATATATATTTTCAAGCCCAAGCCCACTTGCTAACCCTAAAATTACCAAGTGAATGGCAAGAGAAAATCAATCCCCACTACATTCCAAGAAAGAGAAAAGAAGCAGCCGCCTCCCTACTTCCTCATCAACATCTCTTTTGTTTCATTTTTTTATTGGAAAATATGCAGCAGTCATCTCTTTCATTTTCTTATAATGAGTCTTTATCTTCATCTCTTCTTCATTTGTTTTTCATTGACACATCCTGTGTTTTTCTTCTAATTTTTTTCTTTCTTCAAAATTTGATGGTTTGGAAGATTGTTAAGTTCAAAATTTGATAGTTTGACAGATCCTGCGTTTTTCGTTCTTCAAATTTCAATCTGTGTTTTATGCTAAAAAAAAGCATACGTTTAAAAAAAAAAACATGCATTTCAGATCTGCGTTTTTACCTTCTTTTTTTTTTTTAGGTACAGACTGGTGAACCACCCAAACCGGCCGGGTCACCGGTTTTCTCGGTTTTTTTCCAGTTCTCTCGCGGACCTTTTTGCGCCCCAACCGGATCGGATGGAGGTCCGGTTTTGATAACCTTGGTAACATGTGTGTTTTTAGAGGTGGTTAGTAGGGGTGGCAAAACGGATCGAAGCCACAGTTTGGCCCGCCATTTAGGGCGGGTCGGATCGAGATTTTCAGCCCAGTATCCTAACGTTGGCCCGCACCGTCTAACCCGCTTAAAAAATGGGTCGGGGCGGGCATGCCCGCATGCTTTGTTATATTTATTTTTATTTTTTTTTTATGAAAATTGGTCATCTTAAGTTCACTCCAGTATATTTTTTTCTTCTTGTTTTGATTAAAAAAAATTGATTATTTATTATTACTTTATTTCCTTTAAAAAGTTCATTCTTCCTTTAATAATACGGTTACATTTGTTTATTTTCTGTGATTCTACATGCATATTCTTCTTGCCTGTGTGCTACTGCGTGCTGTGTTGTTTTAATTTATGTGTGTGCCTAAATTTGTGTTTAAATGTTTTGTGGTTTACTTTAGTATAATTATTTTTTTGTGGTCAACAATATATTAACAGCTAGAGAATGGATACAAACCCAATTAGTGAGGTCAAGAATAACAAAGAAAAACTCCTTAAATTTAAGGAATAAGAGGCTGAGTTTCTCCTGTAAAAATAAAAAAAAAGAACAACTTATTAATAAACTTGACATGAGATGGAAAGATTGTGTAATTAAGAATGGAAATATATAAGTGGTGATACCTTGATGATAAATAAGCAAGAGGAGCAAGAATAATGGTTGCAAAAGCATGACGATACACCACAAATACCCTGGGGCTCATACCTTGCAAAAGTGCAATTCTTGTGCCAATACTAAATCCTGCATATATAAATTGTATCAACACCATAACCATTATTGGCAGGTAGTACTCTCTGTCTAAACTTCTCATCTTTTCAATCCAAAACACCAATACCTATGTTATGTTTATGTATCAAGAAAAGGAGAAACATATTACTCCTATATATATAAATTACAGTATTATGTAATTGATTTGATTAGAGGAAATGTATAATGCGGATCCGAGTTAAATGTGGGCCTTATTATTTTATTAAATTAACACTATTTAACATTTTTTTCTTAACTTAATGCCTCATTTTTCAACTCTAATAACTCATGTCAAGTAACTCTACACAATAACTCTACACAATTATAAATGGATCCCACAAAAATAATTTAGGTACCACTTCTTATTGTAGCACCAGTACCTATTAGATACTCTTTTGAGTTTTGCTCCAATGGGGTACCTAAATAGGTACCAATTCTTAAGAAATAGGTACCCACAATTGGAGATGCTCTAAGAGCATCCACAATTGTGGTACCTATTTTTTTAAGTACCAGTACCTAATAGGTACTACCATTGAATCAAAACTTAAATGAGTACCTAATAAGTACTAGTGCTACAATAAGAAGTAGTACCTATATCATTTTCGTGGGACCCATTTATAATTATGTAGAGTTATTGGTATGATGTATTATTAATGGGACCCATTTGAAATTTTTTAAGAGGTGTTGGGTTGGAGGAGTTGAGTACTTATTAAGTACTATTATTAAAAAATTAGAAATTTGTGATGTGTATATATAGGGCCCATTTAAATACCACAAAATGGGGAGCTCCATTGTGGATGTTCTAAGCATACTTGAGATAACTAATTGCTGATGCCTCTTTGGAGTATGCAATTCTACAACTTCCCATACTATTACTATCAATTTGATTGGTTAAATTTATGACCCTATTTTGTTTGTCACTACTAGTACACGTAAATTAATCTTGTTGCTGTATAAAAACATAACACTACTTACAATTGAGGCTTATTTTATTTTCAAATTATAGAAAAGGTGTTTGGTGGTAAACCAGATCAATTTTAATCAATAAATTAAATAAAACGCAAAGTTTAATTTCAATTTCAATCAAAAATCTGGTGGGACATGTAAATTTTTTAGGTTTACTCATTCAACACCCACTTTTACACTCCACATCATTTTCTCTTTCTTCCACCTACTCATTCAACACTCATTCAACTTTTACCCTCTTCAATAGTTTTTCATTCAACACCATACCCCACTACTTTTTATTTCATATTCTTATTTAACTTTAAATTTAAATT
This sequence comes from Trifolium repens, assembly GCA_030408175.1. NCBI lineage: Eukaryota > Viridiplantae > Streptophyta > Magnoliopsida > Fabales > Fabaceae > Trifolium > Trifolium repens. Next base: position 8,713,021 of record CP125836.1, read on the forward strand.
TTTATGATTACATAAAAATACAATTATCGATAAAAATTTAATTAAAATTATATGATACAAATTATCGATTAAAATTATAATAAAAATTATTGATTAAAATTAAATTAAACTCCCGATTACAATTATAATAAAAACAAAATTTATTTAAATAATTGATACAATACAATTATAATAGTTGGGATTTTGATAATAATTGGGATTTTGATAATAATTTGGATTTTGATAATTGTTGGAATTTTGAAAATTGTTGGGATTTTGACAATTGTTTGGATTATTAGAAGAATTTTGGGTGTTGAACTGATTATTGGATCCATTTCACTAAACAAAGATTAAAACTTAAGAAAAAACACCTATAGAAAGATAATAATAAGATTAAGAGAGTGAAAAATTTGGTTTTTTTTTCTTTCTGTGTCCAAATCAAATAAACCAAGTCTCTAGTTATAGAAAAAAAAATCATGAATTTTGGTATAAAAATAAAAAAATAATTTGCAATGAAATAATTGAGTTTAAAAATAAAATGAGATAAAAATCCGGACAACCAATCACAAAGTGACACATGTCACTGTCTATCCAAAACCAATTCTCTTCGCATTTTGCTGTCCTTACTCGCCCCAGAGAGCGTGTATTACACGCGCCGGAAATAAACCAACCGAAGCGTTACGTGTGTCCTGTGTAGCAGCATTCAACTCAGTTGAAAGAGTTCAACTCCTCTCTCCTCCATATCATTTTCGGATTTGGATCCTCTCCAATTTTTTCTCACATGTTCTCTCTCCTTTTCTTAATCTAATGGTTAGTAATCCATTAAAAGCAAAAAAATACTTAAGTGGAGAGAGAAAAAAATGAATAAATGGTTAAGATGGTAGCACATGACCAAACATGAGAAGAAAAATTGGAGAGGATCCAAAGTGATTATTTTCAACTGCATGCAGCAATGGTTTCAAAATGTTGAATGTGTAAAGCTTGCACCACCAAAAGCAAAGCATCTTCTATGGCGTATGTGTAAAGCTTGCTTACCAACTCGACTTCGTCTTCACAATAGGTGTGTACCTTGCCCATTGCCTTGCCCTCTTTGTGATCATGATATAGAAGATGATTGGCATGTTGTATTTGCTTGTGAAACTAGTCTCCAAAGTGCAGGGCTGGAACACACAATTGCTCCTTGGATTCTTAGCAGCCGAACCATGAAAGAAGCAATTCTTGGTATCTGTTCGCGCCTTGATCAAACTACGGCAGGGCTGTTTGCAACTCTTGTGTGGATATTGTGGAATAACCGGAACAATTGCGTGTGGAACAACACTAAGGAACCAGGTCGGGAGCTAGGATACAAGGCGAAAATGTTGTGGGAGGAATGGAATGCTGACCAACAAGTGCAGGTAGGCCGCAACAATATCGTGCAGCAACCAATCGATCTGCAGTGGCAAAAACCTTCCCTTGGGTGGCTGAAATGCAACACGGACGCGGGCTTCTTTAGAGATTCAAATAGAACCAGTGGTGGATGGTGCTTGAGAGATCATAGAGGTATGTTTGTATCAGCTGGAACATCATGGATAGAAGGTACATGTTCTATCATTAAAGGAGAGGCCATTGCCTTGCTTGAAGCCTTACAACAATTGGTACAAAGAGGCATCTCCCATGTGATTGTGGAAACAGATTCTAAAAACCTTGTTGATGCAATTCATCACCTTCAAGATGGAGTTTCTGAATTTAGTCCTATTGTTCGTAATATTAATAACGTGTTGTTAGCTAATCCAAACTTCTTGGTTAAGTTTGTGAAGCGACAAGCGAATTTAGCCGCTCATACCTTAGCTAGGGTGGCTTGTTCTTGGCCTCGTCGCTATATCTTTGATAGTATACCTAATTGTATTACAACTATTTTGAGCAATGAAATTATTTAAGCTTCTGGTTGTCAAAAAAAAAAAAAAAGCAACCATTATAAATGGTCTAACAAAATTTAATGTCACACATGGGTATGCATATTTTACATTAATTAGTCATTTACACCTGATTTTCTAATTTTGTAACGTGCAAGCAACTATATGTATCTCGTAAATCACAACAAAACAAACATTGTCCAATCAATATTATGCAAGCAAATATTTGGTCAAGCATTATTATATTACAACAATCCACAAATACCAACTCATATATATATATAGTTACTAAATTTGAATATATTTAATCAATTATTTGTTTGCTAGTTGACAATCAATTATTTGTTTAATATCTCTTCAAAAGTATCACAATCTGCAAACTTGCTTGTTGATTTAACTATTAATTTTATAGTCACAATAAATCTTCTATTTGAGGGAATTATTTCCACATTAAGAGTAGAAACAATTAGAGACAATATGTCACGTTTTGTAATTTTTTTTAACAGTCTTTGTTTGTTTTGTGCAGAGATCTGATTAATTTATTAATAATATATTTGTTGTAAAAAAAAATTAGAGAACAAGAGACATGGTTTGTTGATGAATTATTATATACTTTGGTCCCTCAGCAAATAATATTAACATTATTTTGGTCCAAGCTTATATTCATATTCTATGTATTTAATTTATTTTTGGTACATATTTTCATAAATTTCAATCAATCTGAAACTTCTATTTAAGGGAATGTATTTCCAACTTATGAGTAGAAACAAACAATACTAGTATCCAGACCCGTGCCAAGCACGGGTAAAAATGCGTTTGTAGATTTATTGACTTATAAAAAAATATTTTAATATGTTCTACTTTAGACTGAAAACTTAAATTTTTTATTGCTTATGAAAAATGGTTTATATAACGAAACAAATATTTACAATCTTATATAATTTAAATAATAAAAATGACACTATGTGATAAAAACTAATGAAGCCTTAAAATATTGATAACCAAAATTATAGGATTCCGTTGCAACGGACAAAGTAATAAAAATCTTATAATAAAATAGAACTAAAGATATATATATATATATATATATATATATATATATATGTGATAAATTATAACCTGTTTTTACCAAGTGATAAATTATAACTTGATTTAAGTTCATGATTTAAAATGATGACAATAACATAAAAAATATTACACAATAGATTTTGAATTGAATAATAGTAAACTCTTGTATAAATTACAAAAAAATAAATAGGTTGTTGTCTTACTATATCAATGAAAATATAAGTCTCATATTAATATATACGTCAAAATATATGCTTCCATATAAATTATAAAAAAGTTGCTCCATATTAATACATGAATGTGAATATAAACTTAGTACAAATAAAAATAGCATCCCATATATAAATTATAACTTGATTTAAGTTCATAATTTAAAAAATTCTATAATAAAATAGAACTAAAGATATGTATAAATAATTGTGATAAATGATAACTTTGATTTAAGTTCATAACTTAAAAAATACTATAATAAAATGGAACTAAAGATATATATAAATAAATTTGATAAATGATAATTTGATTTAAGTTCATAAAATGATGACAATAAAATAAAAAATATTACATAATAGGATTTGAACTGGATAATAGTAGTCTCCCGTATAAATTACAAAAAGATAGGTTGTTGTATTACTATATCATTAAAAATATAATAGAAAAAACAACTATGATACATTTATAATTTGATAAAAAAACGAACTATAGGAATCATTCCTAAGAAAATCTATGACTATACATAAATTTTACAATTAGTTTTTATCAACAGAATGTTATTTTAATTATTAAATTATATAAGTTTGTAAATATTTATGTAGTTGTTATTAATTATCTTCCATTAGAAATTAAAATTTTCTATTTTCAATTTAAAGTAAAATTTATTTTTTAAAATCAATTCTCGTATTAACATTTAAGCATAAATATAGGTTCCAGTTGAAATAAATAAAAAATGGTCTTCATATTAATATATGACTAAAAATATAGTAACCTGTATCGATTTGCCACAATATGGTTAGATACAATGCACTGGCAACATCCGCATTGAAGGAGGTCCCTCAACACCTCCCACCCCATCGCATGTTGTGACGTCCATTTTGTAAAAATTATAAAATAAATAGGTCTTCATATTTATATATGAGTAAAAATATAAATCAAAGTAGAAATTATAAAAAACAGAGTCATCCATATTAATGCACAAGTAGAGATATATGATCCCGTAAAAATTACAATAAAAAATAGGCTATCATATTAATGTATGACTTGAAATATAGGCCACATGGAAATTAAAAAAAAAAAGAGGCTTTTGTATGAATATATGAGTAGAAAAATAAAATAGATCCCGTATTAATATATGAAAAGAAATATAAGTTTATATAGTAATTAAAAAAATAGTCCTGGTATTAATATGAGTAAAGATATAGATTTCGTAAAAATTACAAAAAAAAGGTGGGCCTTCATATTAATATATATTAATAAAAAATCCTTCGTATTAATATGTGAGTAAAAATATATGCACCCATAGTCATTTTTAATAAAAAAAAATAGGAATTTGTATTGATTATGAGTAGAAATACAAATCTCGTAGAAATAAAAAAAAAAAGATCTTTGTATTAATATTAGTAGAAATATAAACTACAATATAAATTACAAAAAAAAAAAATAGATCCCGTATTAATATATGAATAGAAATATAGGTTCTCATTTAAATAAAAAATAATCATCGTATGAGTGACATATAAATTCCGTAAACACTACAAAAAAAAAGGATAGCCTCCGTATTAATATATGAGTACAAAATAATATAAATAAAAATATAAGTTACCTAAACATAAAACATAGGTCTTCCTATGAGTTGGAATATTGGTCACGTAAATTAAAATTGCAAAAAAAAAAGGCTTTCTTATTAATATATGATTAAAATATAAACTAAACTATAAATTAAAATAAAACAAAACAAACCTTGTATTAATATGAGTAGAAATATAGGCCTCAATAGAAATTAAAAAATAAAATATTATCATATTAATATGTGTGAAAATATAGATTTTATAGAAATTAGAAGAAAAAAATTGGTCTTTGTATTAATATCCCGTAGTAATTAAAAAAATAGTTCACATATTAATATATGAGTAGAAATATTGATTCCGTGAAAATTACAAAAAATAAGTTTGCCTAATAATATATAAATAGAAATATATATCCGCATAGAAATTTTTTTTAAAAAAATAGGCCACTTAATTGATGAATGTGTGCAATACTAAAAAAAAAATTCATCAATTACGCACATAAATATGGTTTTACTAAGAATCTGCATTAATTAAGTAAAAAAAAACCTGCATTAATATGATTAATTTCCTAAATGATACAGTTTTTAATATGCATTAATATGATCGATATCATCATTCATTATATCAATGTATACAAATTTAAAAATCAGTATTTAAAAATTGAATTTTTTCTTGTTGCAGAAATTAAAGGAAGGTTGAGATTCTTGACCAATTAAAAAAAAAAAGGAAGGTTGAGATTTGCTTAGATTCTGAGTATGTGACTATGTAATTATTTCAGGTAAAATCAAGGAGAAGTGTTGGTTATAGTAATCAGGTCATATGATAAAAGAGAGAGAAAATGAAATCGATTCATATATGTTTTTTTGTTCTTTATAGAGAATTGTTTTTTACAGCTTATAGAGAATTATAAATTACTTAAAGTTTCAACTTTTTTTTTTTTTACTTTAGGTTTAATAAGAGAATGATAATTTTTAATTGTCATGTAATTCATGTGTCATGTGTATTCTTTCATGATATACTTTGTTAATGTTTAAACTTTATATATATATATTGATGAAACCAAACAAATAGAGAATGAAAGATGAAAAATAAAAAGAATAAAAAGTAGAGTTCTAATTTTTATTTTACAACAACATAAAAGTCCAGTTGAACATATAAGATAAATATAATAATATTTCATCTACTCAAGAGTTGATTTTTGAGAGATGGTGCAATATCTACTCAAAAGTGGATGTTTGTATCATAAGATGTGCATTTTCTTTATTTTTGACCTATTTTATAACAATAGACAATCATATATTAAGTATAAGTGTACTCATAACAAAGAGTTCAATATGACACAATTAGTATAGTCATAATCAAAAAATAATCACAATCAATATATTATAAGCAAAAAATAATAACAAATGCATAAAAATTATTAATATTAACAAATGCTCATAACAAAATTGATTCCAATAGATGAATGTAGACTATTACAGCAAGCAATTTGATATGTTTCAATATTATGAGAAGGTTTCAACTAAAGATGAATAGATCGGAAAGAAATTAACAAAAACACTGGTAAAATGAAATGGTAGTATATGGGTTTATCTAGTAAATTTTATGATTTGAATTGGTTACTACAAATATAATAATAATGGAAAATCATAACGATTTAATTGTATTACCAAAAACATAAATGTTAATGGGAAATCATTCTATTCTTTGACCAAAATAGGAAAATCATAATTATTTCCATTTTTATAAAAATTATTATTACATTAATTGCTAAATGAAGGAGAATAGAGGAGCAATGTTAGAATGCCATGTGTACAAAAGACCTTGAAAAAAAGGTCCCAAATAGATCATAACTAGTATCCAGACCCGTGCCAAGCACGGGTAGAAATACGTTTTTAGATTTATTGATTTATAAATAATATTGTATATTTTAAATATGTAAAAAAAATATTTTAATAAATTTTACTTTAAATTGAAAATTTTAATTTCTAATGGAAGATAATTAATAACAACTACATAAATATTTACAAACTTATATAATTTAATAATTAAAATAATAGTCTGTTGATTGTACCAAAAAAAAAAAAAATAATAGTCTGCTGATAAAAACTAACAGTAATATTTATGTATAGTCATAAATTTTCTTAGGAAAGATTCCTATATATAGTTCGTATTTTTTTTATCAAATTAAAAATGTATCATAGTTATTTTTTCTATTATTCTCCACAAAAATAATTATAAAGTTGATGGAAAATAACTTTTCTATGGGGTATATGGAAGAGACTTTGAGGTTTCGTAAAATGGCTTTGAGGTGGATATGGATTACAAAAAATATTGTCGGTGTATCAATATATGAGTAGAAATATAGACTACAATATAAATAACAAAAATATAGCAATCGGCCTGTATCGATTTGCCACAGTGTGGTTTGATACAATGCATTGTCAGCCTTCGCAGTGAAGGAGGTCCCTCAATACCTCCCATCCGATCGCATGTTGTGACGTCCATTTTGTAAAAATTATAAAATAAATAGTTCTTCGTATTTATATATATGAGTAAAACTATAGATCTAAGCATAGAAATTATAAAAAAAAAACGTATAAATATATGTTCCCGTAGAAATTACAATAAAAAATAGGCTCCCGTATTGATGTATGAGTTGAAATATAGGTCACATGGAAAAGGAATAAAAAAAGGCTTTTGGATGAATATATGAGTGGAAAAATAAAATAGACCCCGTATTAATATATTAAAAAAAATATAAGTTTATGTAGTAATTAAAAAAAATAGTCCTCGCATTAATATGAGTAAAGATATAGATTTCGTAAAAAATTTAAAAGAAAAAAAGAGATGGGTCTTCATATTAATATATATTAATAAAATATAAGTTCTCGTAGAAATTACAAAAAAAAGTCCTTCGTATTAATATGTGAGTAGAAATATCTGTACCCATAGACATTTTTAATAAAAAATAGGAATTCGTATTGATTATGAGTAGAAATATAGATCTTGTAGAAAAAAAATAGGTCTTCGTATTAACATGAGTAAAAAATATAAACTACAATATAAATTACAAAAATAAAATAGATCACATATTAATTTATGAATATAAATATAGGTCCCATTTATATAAAAAATAATCATCGTATGAGTAACATAGATTCCGTAAAAACTACAAAAAAAAACAAAAAGAAGATAGCCTCCCTATTAATATGAGTACAAAATACATTTCCACGAAAATTGCAATAAAAAATAGGCATCTATATTAATATATAAACACAAATACAAGTCACCTAAACATAAAACATAGGGCTTCCTACAAATGTAAATTAAAATTAAAACTGCAAAAAAAAAGGCATTCTTATAGAAATTATAAGAAAAAAAAAGGTCTTCGTATCAATATCCCGTAGTAATTAAAAAAACAGTTCACATATTAATATAGAGTAGAAACATTGATTCCGTGAAAATTACAAAAAATAGGTCTCCTACTAATATATGAGTAGAAATATAAGTTCACATAAAAATTATATATAAAAAAAAAACGGTATTAATATATGAGTGAAAATAGATGTATTAAAAAAAAAAGGTCAATATATTAATATTCATTGTGCCTGGTTTCCTTTAATGAAATATATTTTCATGTTTTAAAAAAAAAAGGTCAATATATTAATGTATGAGTAGAAATATAAATATCGTAAAAATTTAAAAATAAAATAAAAAATAGACCTTCATATTAATATACACCTTCATTTTATAAGAATAGGTCACTTAATTGATGTATGTGTGCAATACTAAAGGTCGCTTAATAGATGTATGTGTGCAATACTAAAAAAAATCATTAATTACGCATAAATATAGTTTTATTAAGAATCTGCATTAATTTAGTAAAAAAAAACTGCATTAATATGATTAATTTCCTATATATGATACAATTCTTAGTATGCATTAATATGATTGAAGATAGGGATGAGAGTTGAGTACTAAAGTAAGGATGAAGATGAAGTTTTTTTTTTTTTAAAGAACGAATACAAAGTTAAAATCATCTAAACAATAATAATAAAATATAAAATAAAGGTTACATAAGAAAATAAATGGGATGATGTGGCTAATATAATTGGAGTATGTTAAAAGAATGTGTTAAAGGGTGTGACCCTAATATTATTCTTATATCAATGTTTACAAATTTGAAAATCAGCATTTAAAAATTGAATTTTTTATTCCGTTTTTTCTTGTGGCGGAAATTAAAGGTTGAGATTTGCTTGGATTCAGAGTTTGTTGCTATGTAATTATTTCAATATTGAAGGCAAAATTAAGGAGAAGTTTTGGTTCTAGTAAACAGGCCATATTATAAGAGAGAGAAAATGAAATCGGTTCATATATGTTTTTTTTTCCTTATAGAGATTTTTTTTACAGCTTATAAAGAATTAAAAATTACTTAAAGTTTAAATTTTTTTACTTTAGGTTTAATAAGAGAATGATAATTTCTAATTGTCATGTAATTAATGTATGATTATATATATAGATGAAACCAAACAAATAGAGAATGAGAGATGAAAAAATACATATAAAAACAATAAAAAGTAGAGTTCTAATTTTTATTTTACAACAACATAAAGGTCCAGTTGACCATATTAGATAAATATAATATTTCATCGTCTCAAGGGTTGATCTTTGCGAGATGGTGTAATTCTGCTCAAAATGGATGCTTCTCGATCTCTTAAGCTGTACATTTCCTTTATTTTTGACCTATTACAAAATAATAGACAATCATATTAAGTATAAGTGTACTCACAACAAAGACTTCAATGTGACAATTAGTATAGTCATAAGCAAAAAATAATCACAATTAATATATTATAAGCAAAAAAATATAACAAATGCATAAAAGATATTAACAATATCAAATGCTAATAACAAAAGTGATCCCAATAGATGAAGATAAACCATTGCAGCAACGAATTTGATATGTTTCAAAATATGAGAAGCTTTAAACTTTCGTCTAAAGATTAATAGGTCGGAAAGAAACTAACAAACGCAATGGTAAAATGAAATGGTATATGGGTTTATATAGTAAATATTATGATTTGAATTGGTTTCTACAAATATAAATAATAATTGAAAATCATATCGATTTAATTGTATTACCAAAAATATAAATGTTAATGAGAAATTTTTATATTCTTTGACTGAAATAGGGGAAATCATAATTATTTCCATTTTGTAAAAATCATTATTACATTAATTGTCAAATGAAGGAGAATAGAGAATTAATTGCATAATTTGAGCACCACGTTTTTATTATGCTTGTACTTTGATCCTTTTTTTTTAAATTAAATCATTTAATTCATTAATTGCCAAAACAATATGGGAGAAGAATCATTGTGGGATTGCCACGTGTACAATAGGCTTTGAGGAAAGGCTCCCAAATAATATATATATAGATTCATAATTTAAAATAGCTATTTTTTTTAAGGTTTTGATCAAAATTCAATATAGCTATTTTTTTAAGGATTTGCTTAAAATATTTTTTTTATATTGTCTTTGCTTATGTGGTGTGATCTGTACCAAAAAAAGGGTATTATTTGCCTTCTCGGTATGATATGTAAAAAAAACATTTATTTGAGAGGATTGAATTGCTAGCAATATTATAAAATATCATAAAAAAAGAAGTTAAAGTATCAATTTAAAAGTAATCCATGTCAATATAATTTATAAAAAAAGAGTCATTATAAAGTCAATAGATCAAAATCCACGGGTTACTTTTTATTTTTAAAAAATAGATATTATTTTGTGAATCAAAATAATATACATTATTAAAAATAGATTATACCATACTTACGTAAATTAGAGATTGCCTAAAATTAATTGCTTAGAGATTGCCTTAGAGAATTAATTGCATAATTTTAGTACCACTTTTTATTATGCTTGTACTTTAATCCTTTTTTTTTTTTTCTTGAATCAAATCATTTAATTCATTAATTGCCAAAACAATATGGGAGAAGAGTCATTGTGGGATTGCCACGTGTACTATAGGCTTTGAGGAAAGGCTCCTAAATAATATATATATAGATATAGATTAGAGCAAGAGACATGGCTTTAAGTGGAAAATTGGAGAGTGAAGTAGAGACATGCTTCTAAGTTCTATAATGTTTTTAGAAAGCAACTTGAACATCTTCCTAATATCTCCACACACATACATGGAGCTAAGAGTGCATGAAGGTGACTGGGAAACTGTCGGTTCTGTCAAAACTGGGAATTTACAATAGGTACCATTTAAAGTTGTTATGTTTCATTTGGTCATGTTTTTTGTAACAGCCCGAGCCCACCAACATAGGTGGTCCCGACTGCCACCTCACGATCTTCTCCAACCCTTTTTACTATCGGAGTTTTTACCTTCCGTGAGAATCAACAGGGGCGGCCCAACTGCATGTGCAGCATGGGCTGTTCCACAGGGCCTAAAAAAAAAAAAAAATTGCAGTAGTATTAGTAAATAAGGGGTGTAAAAATAATTGTATTGCAACATTCTTGTAAATATATGTAGCTAGAAGTTATTTTAATGTTACTATTAGACTATAAATCCATTTTATGTTAATTACAAGAATGATTATTATTTTTTTTATGTTAGTTGCAATGTAAATTGATGTGGTTTTTTCTTATAAAAAAAATTATGTTTCTTTTTTATTATTAAAAATGCCACTTTTATATTTTGCACAGAGCCTCCAAAAACTTCGAGACGCCCTGATTGTAAAATTGAATTATGAATATGAGAAGCTAAAGGAGCATATTTCTGGTTTATCTCCTGAATTAATCTTGGACTTTGCTATAAAGGTCACAAAAGAAATTGATGCTCATCTTGTCAAGGATTAATAGCAACAAAACATATGAAGTGTTGCTTATTATATTAAATAAACTTTGTTGCAATGGATAAATGGCAACTAAATATTTGTAAATTATTTCGTGTGCTTAAATTGCAACTACTAAATGTTTGTAAAATGTTTCATATATTTAACTTTAGGTAAAATATTAAGGGCCTGTTTGAAACAGTTTTGATTTTTAGTTTTTAAAATGTGTTTTTTAAAAGTGTTTTAGAGAACTATTTTTAAGAAGAGAAAAGAAAAAAAAATGTATTTGATAACGTAATTTTCAAAACTATTTTACAAATGAAAAAATGAGAAAATCTGTTTGATTACCTAATTTTTAAAAACAGTTTTAGAGACAAGAAAAGTTTGGAAAAAAAGTTACAGATTTTTTCGTGGAAAAAAGTTTCAATTTCAAATAAAAATAATTTCGGAGTTTTTTCGGTAAAAAAGAAAAGTTTCTGATCTTTTTTCGCGAAAAAGTTTCTGATCCTTTCCCGAATGCCCGCAAAAAATTTATATCTTTATATGGATTTGAAGTCATGCTTATTAAAATTGTATTATTTTTCAAATGTTTAATTAACCAAAAAATTTACCGTATATCTTTATTTTTAGCAACCATTTTTTTTATTTTATTTTATAAAACTAGATGATGACAATACCACTAAATATTAGTACATGGATAGAATGATTCCAATTAGATCAGTATCTCCGTTTTCTTATTATAAGATGCTTTTTGGATTCGTCTCGAAGAGTATTTTTAAGATATAATTTTTTTATAATTTTTATTATCATACAATTAAGGATATTAATCGTTAAAGTTACGTATTTGAATTAGATCAGTATCTTCATTTTCTTATAATAAAATGTTTTTGGATTCGTATTCGAGAGTATTTTAAAATATCATTTTTTTTATAATTTTTATTATCATACAATTAAAGATATTAATCGTTAAAGTTATATATTTGAATTAGATCGGTATCTTCGTTTTTTTATTATAAGATGTTTTTGGATTCGCCTCGAAAAGTATTTTCAAAATATCATTTTTTTATAATTTTTATTATCATAAAATTAAAGATATTAATCGTTAAAGTTATATGTATTTGAATTAGGGATTGGTTATTGTCCATAAGGGGTCTTTATGGACCGTCCATAAACTTCAGCTGATTGCTATCCACACCATACTTTTTCTTCATACACCTCCATAAGTGAGTAAAATTTCTCATGCACCCCCCAAATTTCTCACGCACCCCCCAAATTTTCCATACACCCCCAAAAGTGTATGCTTGAATCTTACGCTGTGTGTGTGCTTGAGTTTTACGCTACAATCTTATAGGGCAAACGAAAGCATAAATCAACACACGCTACTCTTGTTAATCTCAAAATTCACCTGAATCTGCAACCTGAAATTCAGAGAGAGAGAGAGAGAGATCAAGGAGATCGCACATATGATGGAAACATCCTACACCGCCAACGACAAACCACCGATCAAGGAGATCGCACTCGCCGTTTCTCTTCTCGTCTTCGGAACCCTAGACATAATCATCGGTAAGTAACAATCACCCCCTTTTTTCTTCGATTATTCTTCATAATATTCTGCTTTGATTTGAGGACCCTTAGTCCCTAAATTCGATTCTGCAATTGCAGTTAGAAGTGATTTTGCGTGTTGATGGTTCAGGTTCAATCACCCCCTTTCCAAGGTTCAATGGTGATTTGAAAACCGTCCATTGGTGAAAGCATGTTGGTGGGTAAAGGGAACGTTGATGGTTCAGGTGTTTCTGTTGATATGGCTTCATCTATGAATTAGAGCAACTTTGAAAATGAAAAGTCAGATTAAGAGGTATATAATTCATGTCTCAATTTTTTATCTTTTGATTTCATGAGTGGTGGTTATGCTATTGAAATTTTTTTCATAATAATTGTTTGAGTCTCAACCTTATGGGATATTAGACAATCAAACACAATTTTTTCAAGAACATTCAAAAGAAACTGATATGCTTTGTGCCGAGACCATGCGGCCGAAATATAAACTTCGTTTGCTATGGTAGTTTTTTTATTTTCATTCCAGATTTTTGCATTGATGCATTCAACAACATTCAATCTTCTGCTTGATAAAAACAAAATAACCTTATTAATTGAGCAAAAGGTGTTTTGTCCTAAGACCATGTTTGTACCACTATACCAGTATTTTGAAAGATAGAACATTTTCGTTTTCTATGGTAATTTTGGAACTTTCGATCCAATATATTTGCATTGATACATGTTGAGATTCCCATTTTTGATTTAGTCAAGAATATTCAATCTTTTGCTTGAAAAAAGATAGAGACTTGCCCATTTTTCTCATTCCTGATTATTCAAGAAATTCAAAATTTTGCTTGAGAAAAACAAAAGAACCTTATTAATTGAGCAAAAGGTGTTTTGTCCCTAGATTATTTTCATTTTTGTTTAGTCAAGAAAATTCAATCTTCTGCTTGAAAAAAAGGTAGAACCTTACCTATTTTTCTCATTCTTGATATTCAAGAACATTCAATCAAACTTTAAATTGAGCAAATGCGCTCTGTCCCAAGAATATTTTGAAAGTTTTTTTTTTTTTCCGTTTGCTGCGGTAATTATGGGATTTTCATCCCAAACTATAGATTTATGATTGATACTTGTTGTGATACCGATTTTATTCTTGATAATTCATGAACATTCAATCTTCTGCATGAAAAAGAGAAACTTTAATTGAAGAATATGGTCTGTCCCGTGAAAATTCAATCTTCTGCTTATCGGAAATTTCATTCCTACATATTTGCCCCATTTGGTTTATAATCAATACATATTGGGAACAATGATGGGTTGTTGATTTCTTCATTTATGAGTATTCAAGAATTTTCAATCTTCTGCTTTGGAAAAAAATGAACATTCAGTTTTTGTACGAGAATGTCTTTGTAGCCCAAAAATCATGGGATTTTCATCCCAAACTATAGATTTACGATTGATACTTGTTGTGATACCGATTTTATTTTTGATAATTCATGAACATTCAATCTTCTGCATGGAAAAGAGAAACTTTAATTGAGGAATATGTTCTGTCCCATGAAAATTCAATCTTCTGCTTATTGGAAATTTCATCCGTACATATTTGCCCCATTTGGTTTATAATCAATATATATTGGGAACAATGATGGGTTGTTGATTTCTTCATTTATGAGTATTCAAGAATTTTCAATCTTCTGCTTTGGAAAAAATGAACATTCAATTTTTGTACGAGAATGTCTTTGTTGCCCAAAAATCATGGGTTTTCATCCCAAACTATAGATTTACGATTGATACTTGTTGTGATACCGATTTTATTCTTGATAATTCATGAACATTCAATCTTCTGCATGGAAAAGAGAAACTTTAAATTGAGGAATATGTTCTGTCCCATGAAAATTCAATCTTCTGCTTATTGGAAATTTCATTCGTACATATTTGCCCCATTTGGTTTATAATCAATATATATTGGAACAATGATGGGTTGTTGATTTCTTCATTTATGAGTATTCAAGAATTTTCAATCTTCTGCTTTGGAAAAAAATGAACATTCAATTTTTGTACGAGAATGTCTTGTTGCTCAAAAACAATGGGATTTTCATTCCAAACTATCGATTTACGATTGATACTTGTTGCGATACCAATTTTATTCTTGATAATTCATGAATATTCAATCTTCTACTTGAAAAAGAGAAACTTTAATTGAGGAATCATGTTCTGTCCCATGAAAATTCAATCTTCTGCTTATTGAAAATTTCATTCCTACATATTTGCCCCATTTGGTTTATAATCAATACATATTGTGAACAATGATGGGTTGTTGATTTCTTCATTTATGAGTATTCAAGAATTTTCAATCTTCTGCTTTGGAAAAAAATGAACATTCAATTTTTGTACGAGAATGTCTTGTTGCCCAAAAATCATGGGATTTTCATCCCAAACTATAGATTTACGATTGATACTTGTTGTGATATTGATTTTTTTCTTTATATTTCATGAACATTCAATCTTCTGCATGAAAAAGAGAAACTTTAATTGAGGTATATGTTCTGTCCCATGAAAATTCAATCTTCTGCTTATTGGAAATTTCATTCCAAACTATCGATTTACGATTGATACTTGTTGTGATACAAATTTTATTCTTGATAATTCATGAACATTCAACCTTCTGCTTGAAAGAGATACTTTAATTGAGGAATCATGTTCTCTCCAATGAAAATTCAATCTTCTGTTTATTGGAAATTTCATTCCTACATATTTGCCTCATTTGGTTTATAATCATTACCTATTGGGAACAATGATGGGTTGTTGATTTTTTCATTTTTTAGTATTCAAGATTTTTCAATCTTCTGCTTTGGAAATAAATGAACATTCAATTTTTGTATGAGAATGTCTTGTTGCCCAAAAATCATGGGGTTTTCATTCCAAACTACCGATTTACGATTGATACTTGTTAGGGGTGTCAATATTATCCGTTTGTCCATTATCCATTCAATCCATTGAAAAATTTATCCATCCAATCCATCCATTAGTAAAAAAGTTGGTTAATGGATTGGATTTGATCCATTTAATTAAATGGATGGATCCAATCCATCCATCTTAATTTTAAAATCCAATGGATAATTGATCATTACTAATTTTAAATCCAATGGATTGTCTCTTTTTAAAAAATAATAAAACTCTTCAAAAAATAAATAATAATAATAATAATAACGACACTAAAATAAATAAAAAACAAACAATCGGTCAAACACCCAAAAAACCCAAAAATCGGCCGAAAATCCAAAAATTGGCCAAAACACAAAAAATCGGCCGAAAAATTGAAAATTGACTGAAAACCCAAAAATCGGCCGAAAACTCAAAAAAATCGGCCGAAAACAAAAAAATCGGCCGAAAACACAAAAATCACCCGAAAAACCGAAAATCGGTCTAAAACTCAAAATCGGCCGAAAACTCAAAAATCGGCCGAAAACACAAAAATCGGACGAAAAACCGAAAATCGGCCGAAAACCCAAAAATTGGCCGATAACACAAAAAATCGTCCGAAAAACCGAAAACTAAAAAATCGGCCGAAAACTCAAAAAATCGGCCGAAAAACCGAAAATCGGCATAAAACCCAAAATACACCCGAAAAACTAAAAATCGGCCGAAAAACCTAAAATCAGTTTTTCGGCCGATTTTTTGTGTTTTCGGTTTTTCGGCCGATTTTTTGTGTTTTCGGCCAATTTTTGGGTATCCGGCCGTTTTTTTTTTTCGGCCATTTTTTTGTGTTTTCAGCCGTTTTTGGGTTTTTCGGCCGATTTTTTGCGTTTTCGGTTTTCGGCGGTTTTTTTTTTGTTTTCGGCTGTTTTTTGGGTTTTCGGCCGATTTTTTGTGTTTTCGGTTTTTCGGCCGATTTTTTGTGTTTTCGGCCGTTTTTTCAGTTTTTCGGCCGATTTTTTGCGTTTTCGGCCGATTTTAGGTTTTTCGGCCAATTTTTTGAGTTTTCGGTCGATTTTATGATTTTCTGGTGTTTATTTTGGGTTTTCGGTCGATTTTTAAATAATATTTTATCTACATAATATTTAAATTGAAAAATAATATTATTTGGATATTTTAATTTTATTGAATTAATAATTGAATTAATTTTGTTGGATGGATTGGATATCCATCCATTAAAATGATGATAATGGATGGATTGGATGGATTTTATCTCTAAATGGATGGATTGGATTGGATTTTTTTGATCCCATTTTAATGGATTGTTAATGGACAAATGGATTACTTTGATCCATCCGTTAACAATCCAATCCAAATCCATCCAATCCATCCATTTTGACACTCCTAATACTTGTTGTGATACCGATTTTATTCTTGATAATTCATGAACATTCAATCTTCTGCTTGAAAAAGAGAAACTTTAATTGAGGAATCATGTTCTGTCCCATGAAAATTCAATCTTTTGCTTATTGGAAATTTCATTCCTACATATTTGTCCCATTTGGTTTATAATCAAACTTATTGGGAACAATGATGGGTTGTTGATTTTTTCATTTATGAATATTCAAGAATTTTTAATCTTCTGCTTTGGAAAAAAAAATGAACATTTTTGTACGAGAATGTCTTGTTGCCCAAAAATTTGGATGAACTTAATGACCCTAGTCACTGAATGTGAAAGCTAGTGGTTGCATTAATTGTTGTTATCGCAATTGTCTCTATCGGTGTCCTCTTTTCTATTAAAAAAATTATGAATTTTTATTCATAATAATGCATGAATGGATTTATATTCTGCTTTGATGACCCTTTTGTCCCTAAACTCAATTTTGCAACTGCAACTAGAAGTGATTTTACATTATTAACTTAATGACCCTAGTTCATAATGTTTCATAAGTTTTGTAAGAGATGGATGCCTCAATGATTTGAGTAAAATGAATTACGAACTCTTTACTCAAAGGAAAAGTTGGATGGTGGCCTTTAAAGAAACTTGTCTCATCATGACCCTAATTGTGGAACTATCACTAAGCTCACTAACTCCAAATTAAATAATAAGATGGTTATACTTTTTTCCATGATTTTTGTAAGGAATTGTCATGATAATCCAAAAATGTTGGATACTGCCTTAATGTGAAAGCTAGTTGCCTTAAATACAATTTTAATATAAAATTTTATTCATAAGGCACAAATATTAGCAATTTTGCAACTACAACATGAAGTGATTTTGCAAATGCAAAATGGTGAGTGCATGCTTGTGTTGGATTAGCCTATTGATAAGGCTTTCAAAGAAATTCTCTAAGGAAAAAACAAATCAACTAAAGCAAAGTACAAACAAATTAACTTTTTGGTGTCTGAACTATTTCTCACAGTATTTATCTGGTATATGACATTATGCAGACCACCTAAGTCATATAAGGATGCTTACATTACAATCAATGGAGGAAATCTCTCTGGTATGCAGCCTACAAACTTGCTGTGGTGACTGATGACGGTTCTTTCAAACAATATTATTATGTAACAGGTATCCAATCTTCATATTAATAAAAACAAAAGAAACTTAATAATTGAGCAAATGTGTTTTGTTGCAAGTCCCTATTTGGTACTGATATTTTGAAAGATGAAATTTACTCTATGATAGAAATGGTGAGGTGTACGTTAGGAGGGACAGGGAGGTGCAGTAAGGGAACATTATCACCAGTGTAGTAACTAATTTGATGAGGTGGCAGAGGTGTTGTTTGTTGTGAGGGGAGAGAATATAGAGCTGATAGTATATGTAGTAGAAGCATGTGTTAGTAGTTCTCAGACTGGAATTTGGTTGCTATTCTTGGGAGAGCTTAGGCCTCTCTAAGTGCCTATTATCTTTACATTTGTTCATTTTATCTTTTTGGGATATTCACCATTTGGGCTTGGGTAAAAATAAGAGATTTGACCCAATTCAAAATTAACAACACATGGGTTCAGAAAAAGGGGAATTCACATATCCCAGTTCAAAGTGTCACTTTATTTGAGACGATACTCATCTTGCTGAAACCACTCGTGCCTATGTTGTGGCAAATGGAAATACCTCCAGATGGTAACAAGGATAGGGAAGTGCTTGCAATTGTTAATACCTTTTTCATGTGTGTTAATTGGGCTTTTGTGTTTGATATTTTCAATGAAAGGCAAATATGGAACTTGAAAGCTTGGCTCTCTGTAAGTCTCAATTTGAAGGCACGAGTGGAGGGAATTGATGTGTAGCCATGGATGAAATTTGAAGATGTGTTGCCAAAATCATCAATTTGGAATCCATGAACTTTACACAATATGTCTTCCAAAATGTGAAAAACATGCATTCTTATGTTTTTACTTGTGATTTTCGAATTGAGTTAATTTGTGTTGCTCACTGGACGATGTTTCCACACCCATTACATTGGAGATACATTGCTGCAAAGAATGGTGAAACTTTTTCAATTGGTGAATATAGCAATGGGATGTCAATGTTCATCATCAGTTTTTCTCTCATCATTAAACAGCCATCTATGTCTTCAATAGGTTTTACTTGCTCAAAATCACTTCCTTATGAAAGACAATATGGTCAAGCTGCAACACTCATGCTTTTGTGCTTTTCAATTGAATATAGATAAGGATTCTAAACTCTGTGGGTATGCAACAAAGGGAAACTTTAACTTGGTCAATACTATTGTTGATCCACTTTCACAAAATTTTGAGATAGAAAAGGATTATGTCATCTTTGAAACTCTGGCTCTTGCAAATTTTCTGGTGTGGTATGAATTGTTGGAAACAAGTATAGAACATGCCAATGATGAAAACATATTTCAGTTGAGAATTTCCAGTTTGGGTGATAAGTTTCTAGCAACATTCTTAATGTTTGCTTGGATTCTCAGTGCCTGTTGCTTAGAGGGGTTGTTTCATTTAGCCAATGTGAAAATAGTGGTATTAGATTCCTCAGTAAAGATAATACCATGGGACCCATGGAAACACTATGCTGTTATGGCTAAAGTGGGTTGTGATTTCTGTTGAGATATTGAATGTTCCCCTGCTGCACATCCCTGTCACTCCTAACGTACACCTCACCATTTCTATCACTTTTTTTGTTTGCTTAGGTAATTTTGGAACTTTGATTTCAATATATTTGCATTGGTACATGTTGAGATTCCCATTTTTTTCATTTTAGATTTAGTCTAGAATATTCAATCTTCTGCTTGAAAAAACGTAGAGACTTACCTATTTTTCTCATTCTTGATTATTCAAGGACATTCGATCTTCTGCTTGAGAAAAAAAGTGAGCCTTCAATTTTGTAAATCAAAATTTAAAAGGGTATAAAAACCCTATGAGACTATGAATCATTGTGTGACAAAATCTTTTTTCATTATTTGAAAAAGGGGTGGAGTATATTGTCCTAGTAACCTCAAATTTGACCGTTGGAAACGATGAATATACATTGTTTTATAAATTTTGTAACGGATGCCTCAATGACCATAAAGTAAAATGTTGGATGAACTTAATAACTCTAGTCCCTAAATGTGAAAGCTAGTTGTTGCTTTAATTGCCACTCAAGCAATTGTCTCTATGGTGTCCTCTTTCCAGTCAAAAAATATATATGAATTTTTATTCATAATGCATGAATGAATATCTATTGTGCTTTGATGGCCGTCCCTAAATTAAATTTTGCAACTGCAATTAAAAGTGATTTTGCTTTATTATCTTAATGACTCTATTCCCTAATGTTTCAAAAGTTTTAAGGAATGGATTACCTCAATGAGAAAATGACCGTAATCGTGAAACTGTCACTGAGATGAATTTTTTCCATTATATATAAAAGCATCGTGTGGTAAACATGAGCCCACTAATACAAAATTCAACAATAAGGTCAATTTGTTAATCGGGCAAGCTTTTTATGTTGGAAGTAAATGTGGGAACAAGTTTTCTTAATATGTATGGTAAAGAATCAAATATAGTTGTAAATGCGCTTCCAGAATGAAGGAAAAACAAGTGATTTAATCATTTTATATGTTTCTCACTTGGTATAATGACTATACTGATGTGTTTTTCTTTATGAAATTAACACTTGCTGTCAATTACCTATGCGTCATGCAATTTATGATGTTGCTATATAACTACTACTCTGTAATTAGCTTAACAAGAGGATCTTTTTTACTATGTTATGTATTTGGGAGATTTGGTGCTGAATGTAGTTGATTTTCGTTTTTGAGAACTTATTCAGCCTATAGATATGCTGCTTTTTCACAATTTGTGCTGGAGTCTTGTTTTTATTCTTATTAACTAAATAATATTGACATTATAACATTGGATTCTTTTGAATATATACTTGCTGTTTTTACACAGTTCCGTATCATGGCCAACATGAGAATTTCAATGATCACATATTATCGAGATATCAAGATTACATTATGACGGTTGTTGTATGACAGGAGTTCTGTTATAATATACTTTGTTTAAAAGTTGATCAATTACATGAAAATAAGTAGTAGAGAAAGTGGTACTTTATGGCATGTATGGTTGATTTCGGATTTTGGAAGAGGGTTATAAGGATAAGCGACTCTGACTTTAATAGGTTTATGCTCTCATAAGTCTAAAAATGAGTCATTTCAAAGATGATAATGCTTTATGTCATCATATAAGTATATGGATAATTAGCTGCCTTGAAATTGTGTGATAATACTACCTAAAAATAGACCAAGAGCTATTAAATATCAAACTTAAATCTGATTGAGATTAAGTTAGTTTGTTGGTATAACATCTTTAAATATTGACCAAAAGTTGTATAGAAATCATATGGTCAAATTGTAAGTATAGTTTCCAAGTACAGATTTTTCTACAAATGGATATCATATATTGCTTGATTCTCGTATAACCTAAACTGTATGATCTCATCTCAACAATTATAAATTTTGAGTTATGTGTACAATGTGAAAGCTATTGCTGTTATTGGTTGAAAATGATATTCTTCTTTTGAGCCTACAAATGGTAACACTGGATATGATTGACATCCATAGCAGCCAACATTGAGGGCTAAATATTTGATAATTAGTGAATATGAAGTAGTTGATGGAGTTCTTCAAAAGAAGGATACCAAAATGCCATATAGTTGTAAGCTCCAACAATTTCAAATTCTTGTAATTTGGAGGTATTCTCAATATTTATGTTTTCTAGATTGGCTTTTGTGTTTAAACAAACTGAAATTTATTAATTTGGCATCCTTTTAGATTCATTATGAGAGACTTGGCTGGGATATTGATGTTATGGCTGCAGGATATCAATTCAGATATTGTGTTCTAGAGTGCACTGTTGGACTGACCCAAGTGTAACATCCCAGACTGTTTCATGAATTGCTTACCCATTTAAAGAGTGTTTCAAATCAAACACGTTTAACTAAGAAATTCTTAATAGTTGGTTTAAGAATGGTATTAGACCAGACTTCTCCCAATAGGATGTGGTTCGGGGATGAACGAGGCAGAAGTTGGTGGGTAGGGTTGAGAATAGGCTAGGCTGAGCTACACTTTGCTAAGTCTGGCCTGCCAAAAAATTGAAAGCCCAAGTCTGGTCTGTGGCCTATCATAAACTTATTTTTTAGGCATGGGCTTGACCTTTTAAAAGCCTGACATGGCCTATTAGCCTGCTTAAAAACCTATTTCACATGAATATATTTAAATAAATATTATATTTATTTTTAAATATACTAATGAACTAACAAATCAATGATATTAAACTTCCTTTTGATATTTAACATGATATTTTAGAGAATTTGACTATATATGACATCGTATTTCAATTTTAGTTTATAATAATATATTTATATGTGTCAAAAGTTAATGTAGATTAATAAACTTAAACTACTGAAAAATTTAATAGATTTATAATTTAATCAAAGTACAAATTTTAATATATAAAAATAATAAATGTAAAAATATTATTCATATTTACTTAAATAGGCCGGCCCGGTAGGCCTAAAAGACTTTTTTCAAGGCCTGAAGTCTGACATTTTTAGCTAAATAGGCTTATAGCAAAACTTTTGCCTGCTCTATTTAAATAAATAGGCCGGTTTGGCCTGAGCCTATGTAGGTTAGGCCATAGACCCTTGTAGGCCGGCCTAACCTATTCCTGACCCTATTGGTGGGCATGTGTCGCCGACAACCGACAATGGTGGGGAGTGATTGTGGGTACAAACAAAAAAGGGCATATGAACAAACGAAATTCACATCAGAATAAGAGGGAAAGATGAGATTAAAGTTATGGATTAAAGTTCAATCTAACGGTTCGAGAAACACTTGGGAAACAACACCAAACTCAATACTAGGCGCGTGAGTTAGGGTCGAAATGAACCGAACCAATTCGAAAAAAGTTTGAGACTCGATTCGACAATTGATTCGTTGAACTTGGTTCATGAACCAAATGAGCTGAAAATTAAGTTTGTTAATTAAACGAGCTGAACTTGAACTATATATAGTCCGACTCTTTTGGTTCACGAGTTGACTCGATTATATATATAACATTTCAAAAAAAAAATTAAAATTTATATATTTGTTTTTTATACATTCATATTTATTAAAAAAAATTTAAGATAAACACTTAACAATAATAGTCCTACACAAAGTTGTAATTTTTACAGATTTGAAAAATAAACAATTTCACATCCGAGTGAACAACATATGACGGTGATTGCATCCTACTATTAATTGTTATGTTCAATATAGTTCTCCAATTTCTCGTTAAAAATTGGTATAAGTTTCAATTTAATTATGGATCTAAAATTTAATTTAATTTCTTTTTTTGTTTTGAGTTAACGAGTAGAATCAAGTTGTTTGTGAACACAAATGGAGTCAAGTTTGAATTAGAAAAAACATAAAGGCTAAACTACACATTTGGTCTCTTATGTTTATTTTAAGTTTCAATTTGGTCTCTTACGTTTAAAAAGTTTCAATTTGGTCCCTTACGTAAGTTACGTTTATTTTAGGTTTCAATTTGGTCCCTAAAATAAGCGTAAGGGACAAAATATGTAGTTTAGCCAAATAAAAATCATGTCGAAATTTTGAGTTGAGTTTCAAGTTGAAAATGAACTGAACTTAACGAGTCAAATCGAACTGTTTGTGAACTTTAAACTAGCCGAACTCGAGCTGAAAAAAAAATTCGTATCGAACTCGAGCCAAGTTTCGAGCCGAACCATTTCTTATCGAGTCGAGTCCAGATAGGTTCGACTCGACTCATTTTCAGCCCTACGCGTGACAATACACCTACTAGCAGGTCGGACATGTGGCATTAACTGTTTAAATAAGCGTCTCTTCATTTCTGCCAAAGGTATACGCCAATAAGCACTAACCATTGAATAACGGATAAATCGAACCTTCAAACGTCATCCTCATAACAGATAAATATTTTATTTCCGTCATAATAGAAATTCTTTATATTTCACAAACTTATTTTGCGGGAAATGATATTCCATATTTCCGCCATCAAATCCATCATAGCGAAACCGTTCAAAGAGAAACAAACAATCGTTTACATCCGTTATGAAATTATTCTCTTATAAATGTGTTAAGGTACGTTCTGCAGGAATTAACAATAACGGGCCAATGTCCTCAAAATCATATAAATTACTCAAATTCTTACTACATTCATAGCGAAATTTTCTCTTCCCACCCCCCATGATTCTTTTTCCCCCCCGGATTTCCATTTTTGCCTCTAGTTTTAAACTTCGAAACGCGTTTTCCGAAGTTTTTTTTAACTTGAAAATGAAGTTCGGAATGTATTTTCCGAAATTTTGATAAATTTGAACTAGAAAAACTTCGGAAAACACGTTCCAAAGTTTTTTTTACAGGGGTAAAATTGGAATATTGGGGGGTTAAAAAGGGTTATGGGGGGTGGGATGAGAAAATTTCATTCATAGCAAGGGCTTGCAAAGCAACTGTTCCGGGATGGCTGAAGCCCAAATACAATAAAAGTGCAATTGTATGTGAAAGTGCATTGCTCTAATATATGCTACCGAACATTGAATAAATGACATTCACATAAGATATTTGTGATTCATAGCAAGGGCTTGGAAAGCAACTGTTCCGGGATGGCTGAAGCCCAAATACAATAAAAGTGCAATTGTATGTGAAAGTGCATTGCTCTAATATATGCTACCGAACATTGAATAAATGACATTCACATGAGATATTTGTGATTCATTCCTTACACATGGAGGACTCCACCATTACGGTTATTTCCCAATCCCACTATATATGTATGCACTCACTCTCAATGAACATACATTCTTACCCAATTTAGCATGGGTCATACATTCTTACCCAATTTAGCGCTTCTCTTAGTTGAGATATACTAGATCAAAAGATAGTTTTTTTTTAATCAACTAGAAGATAGATTAAACAATTTTGCGTTGATTCAATTGAAAATAATTTTTTTTTATAAATTTTAATTTAATTATGAATTAATTTTTAATAATTCTTTTTCTTTTTTTTTTGATAAAAAAAAATTAGGGTGAGGGGATGATGTCCCAGTCCAAGGCAGGGAAGACCTTAGGGCTCAAAGAGCACTTACAAAGGTAATTACATTTACCTCCCTTCAAAAGCACTTTCAAGACCTGTCTTTTTATCACTAGACCAAACCTTTGAAGTTAACTTTTAATAATTCTATATACAAAAAATGCAAGGAGTGTGATATTTAAATAATTTTAAAGGTTTTTTTAAATAAAATACAGAAATTATTCTCTTGATTTGTTCAGAACATTCAAATTTAAAGAACCAAGCATCAGGTACGGAGCCAGGAATACAACTCAGGGGGATCAAATTTAATAGTATAATTTAATAAAGAAAATATATATTTTAAAATGTAAACAATATACCAATTTTTTTTATAAAAAGGGATGATTTCTACCAAACAAAAAGTTACTTGTTTAGATGATAAAAAAAAAAAAAGGTAAATGGGTTAATACCCCCTCAATGTGGACGAGTTTTAGCTTTCCCCCCTAAATTTTTTTTTATGTGACTCACCCCTTCCAATATTATTTTTTTTTTCCTAGTTCATTTTACCTTCTAGGGGGGGGTAAAATGAACTAGAAAAAAAATTAACATTGCAAGGGGCGAATAACATAAAAAAAATTATAAGGGTGAAAACCAAAACTCGTCCACATTGCAGGAGCGTATTAACCTATTTACCAAAAAAAAAAACTAGACTTGATGGATAAATCATACAATGAACATAACATGCATAAGGACATTCCTTAAGAATCAAAGTTTGTAAACCATCAAACTTTACCCGTGTATTACTAGATCCATCATATCCTTGACCTCGAAAGTTTTGAATGTTAAAATTATAATGAGAGACAATCATATAAAAGGTAAGCTTGAACAAAAAAAAAAAAAACAAGCGCATAAAAAGTGAAAACAATTTGGTGTAAGTTATGAAACTCAAGACCAAATAGTTGAGCAAATATATATCTTATTTTTGTCACACTATGTTTGTGAATTTTGATTTATTTATCGATTTATTATAGTTTTATATGACAAAGTTTAAATTTATAATTTATAGCCTATAAATGCACACTGAAAAAAAAAATGTTTAATAACATTTTTTTTCACGAATTTATAGTTTATTTATATATTATCTTATATATAGTTTATCTTGAAAATATTTTGAAAAAGATTACCTCACTTGAAGAAAAAAAATAAATAATTAAATAAGGAGAAGTTGTAGAAATTAGGATGTAAATGCAAATAATAAGAAAGTGCTGTATGACTTTGATGACTCAATAGCTTCAATTGTGGGTAATGTCGGTAATGAGCACACCTACCCCTTTTATTAGGGTAGAAAACAAGCCGTGGAAAGGGATGAACCCTACAATGCGGTTAAAATATGATAATTAATTAGCATCAATTTATGGGTCAATTCTATGCTACAACCAAACATGTGCTACAACCAAACATGTAAGGACAACAACGATCGTTATTTGGTTCAATGGTGATTGGCGCTTAACTTTGTAAGAAGGATCGCGGTTCGATCACCACAATTGCGATCAAGAGGGTGCTGAAACCACTTGATGCCAGAATTGACCCCCAAACCAGATTAAATTGGTGGTGAAAAAAAAAAAAAAAAAAAAAAAAAAACAAACAAACATGTAAGGACAATGTTTGATACGCTTCCGACTGTCTAAAACGTATTCCTAGTCCTCATCTCTCTCATTTTCGGGCTTATATATTTATTTTGGTGTAAATTTTTCCTTTCGGCTTATTATTATTTCATATCATTCAATCGATAATTTTTATTCTGTAATATTAATTTTTAAAATATTATATGTTATATTTTATATAAATTTTATTATAAACAAATTGAAAATTAAACTACGCTAAATTGAACTAGATAAAAAAAAACTTTCAAAATCAAACCAAATTGTAAAGAATTTTATCTTTAAATCAAATAAATTTTACTTCAAAAACTGATCCACACATAAACACTTCAAATTTAAACATCATCAGGATTAACACGTCTTATTTTATGTTTGATATCCTATCTTATTTGTCGATTGTTTTTATATAGGAGACTAAATATTTCAATTCCAATATCATTGTCACGAGTAATAGTAATAATAATCTAAACAATCAATCAAAAGGCTAAAATTTTACGTATTTATTTTTGACAGGAGGCAGCTATAACTAATTTTATATTTAAATTTTTGAGCAGTTAGATATTTAGAATACTATGATCAGTGATTTGGCTATAATATGTTTTGCACTGAAAACCATGTGGTATAACTAGTAGAATGCCATCTGAAAGCGATGTACCACATGTGAAGTGATAGAACCTTCACGAAATAGAATATGCAATAAAGAATTCCTAAAATTCCTTTTTCACTTTAGAGAAAATAGTAAATATTTATAATTTTGTATTATATCAATATAGTTTTTTAAAGATTGAATTTTGCAATACAAAAAAGGTTTAGCGACGTAGTTTGTTATCCATCTTTCTTTTATTCATTTGTAATTATCTTATATATAATAATATAAATATATGTTTTAAATTTTGTGTTAGATTTAATTTTGTAAAATTGTCTTGAAAGATAAAAATATCCCTATTTATTAATATTGAAGGTGTATTTACAAGAGTCCTCTATTAGAGTAACTTCGCCATTAACTATACTTTGCTCCAAACTATTTTGCATCTCTAAGCTACACTAAAATTAACCAAAGTAAAATTAAGTAAAAATGAGGTTGAGTATGATAGAAATTGAGAGTAAATTTTTATGATGCCATGAACTCAAGTTTAAATTTGAATCCTACATACGCAATGACTTAAATTGGGTGCAAGTGCAACCATCGCCTCATAACAGTATGCCGTTAATAAGATCAAGATTATCAAAATTAAACAATTTAAATTTAAAATTAGAATTTTTATATTAAAAAATTATAACTACATTTAAATTTAAACCATTTATTTTAATTACATTGCATTTTAACCTACTACATTCAATCCATGGCTGCAATACATCTTGAATAGGACAAAAAAGTAATCAAAAGGAGATGAATTATGATACCAATTCATATGAAACTTTTCATGTGCAGAGCATAGAAGTTTCTTTTGGAAGCAAATTCTGACCATATAAATTATGCAAATAGAATGTGGAGGTAATTATTATTCGTCAGAAATAAGAAAGAATATGGGGTTATTTCTTATTTAACCCAAGATTAAAACCACATGTGCCAAAATTCAACCACCAAAAGAAGCCAAGATTAAGGTTAATTATTGATATTGAGGTGTGATGGCAAATGGATTTATTCGCATGGTGGACCCCACAGTTGACACCACCCACATGCTATTGGAGTTTATATATTCCAATAGAGATAGACCTCACCAATTAAAGGACAATTAGAACAAGTGTCACACACTCCAATTTCCCTAAACCATAATTAAATATTTCTAAACCCAAAAGGTCCTTTTACCTATAATACATACTTTACATTTTCCATATGTACCTAACCACATAACAAATCCTTTACTATCCTCACTTTCTTCTAATCCCTACAATTCTTACATCAAACCTTAACCAAACAATTGAAACCATCATTAATTCACATCACATCCATATATGGATCCTCAAAGTAAAATACAATTAAGGATCCTTAATTGGATCTTATTACTTGTTTGTGTTACTCTTCCAATTGAAGCTATGGAATCAAGGAAGCTAGTTGAGAAGTGTACACCATGTGGTGACAATCCAATTTCATCACCACCTCCAATCATATACAACTCACCACCACCACCAATGATATATCCATCACCACCACCTCCATCGCCGTCACCGCCACCAATAGTATACTATTCACCACCACCACCTTCACCAAAGAAAACACCCTCGTCGAATTGTCCTCCACCACCATATTCGCAATCGTCACCATACATATACATGACCGGACCGCCAGCTGGTAACTTGTATCCAGTTGACGTGAATTTCAGTGGATCAGGAGCAACCCCTAGCGGCCACAGAAATTTATCCGGATTCTTGCCACTTTTGGTTTGTTTATTGAGCCTTCTAGCCTATTGGTGATTAGTTTGGGATTAAATTTCTCAACAAATGAGTAGAAGAGAATACATATGTACTAAGGTATGAGGCAAGAGAACTTAGTGCTCAAATTTTTAGTGTTTAACATGTTCTATATGCTTTGGTTAATATGTGATCCCAATTTGTTGATCATATATACTTAATTTCCTTTCTACTTTTGCTTTTGTGTAGTTTGTTTAATACAATAAAATTTCTGTACCATAGAGAAAGTACAGTAATAAATTTGTATTAGTCTTTATAATTAAGATTATCTTGCAGCCAAAATTCGGTTAAACTAAATCTCAACTGTTGGATTGGTGACTTATGTGCATCTGTTTCAATTAAATCCGTTGGATCAAGATTTTTTATTGCATTTGGTTGGACTTAATACGTATGCAAAGAAATTGTGATTTTATAATGTCAATTTTTTACACGCTACAACTATTAGATATGTAAAAAATATTAACACCGATAATATATTGACTCGGATTGGGTCCCGTGACTGCACATGCATGTAGTCAGTCAGATCAAACTCGTTCGATTAAGATTGGACGGATTATATTTAAAAATTAGTATTTTTTATATTTTAACTGTATTTAGATATAAACCGTTAAATTTTAATTAGACATTGTAATGCACTTCATAGTGACTGGACTTAATCCATGTCCGTAATATATTAATTAAATTCTTAATTAGTTGAAACTGAAGAATATTTAAATTCGATTCTTGAAAAAATAATATCAATCAAATTTTACTTATTTTCAATTGAACTTTAAATTATCATTATTTGTTTTTAAGAGTTGTAAGTATTACTCAAAGTCACAAAACTGTTAGTGTAAATGAATTTTCATGAATGAATTATGAATGTGGATCACCAACCCAAGTAAAGTCGGTGTGACTTTTTAATGGGATCCGCAGTTTGCTCACAAATCACATTGGAGTTATGGGAGTATTCCTATGTTGATTGTAGAGTTTTATATTGTTTTTTTTGTACAGGCTAGAGTTTTATATTGTTAATTATGATTAAGATAAAAGGATAATGGAGATTAACACCTGGAAGGACCAGATGGGTGTATATAATATTTAGCAATCATAGAGTACTTAAACCAATCTTTAGAGGATCTAAAGTAGATTTAAACATGCTGTCATATTATATATCACAATAGCTACTTTTTACACCTCTTATGGTTATAAGAAAATAAAGGAACTAATACTAGTAAAAAAATAAATTTTAGAATAGTAGTATTTTTATTTCTGAAACTCTCGTTTTCAAATTCATGTATCTTCCGACAACCTTATCACATATTTTCAACTAAGAAAAATTCAAGTTGTGCACGGCTCTTAGGTGCCTGAATGTCATAATCAATGGAATATTACTTGACCTATGAGGGGTCGTAATAAGTAATTTGTAGTACTGTACAAAATTTTGTGGAAACTTAGATGTGGAAACATAAATAACTGTAGTTTGGTGGTATCATGAATCAAAATCTGTGGATTTACATAATTCAGAACTATTAAAATCAAAACTATTTTAAAGTGGACTTATTTGTTTTGACTCTTAAAAGTGAACTTATACTTAAATTAACAATTATATGTTCACTTCTATTCATTAAAAAAATAATAGTGATTTTAATTTATGAACTTATTTAAGGTGAATATATCTATATTTCATATTATAAATCACATAATTATATCGACTAAAATCAATCTCAATTGGTTTCTGTGAGCATAATTCAGTTGATACTTAATAGAAAAATCATATTTCATATATATATATATATATATATATATATATATATATATATATATATATATATATATATATATATATATATATATATATATATATATATATATTAACTGTGGTTTGGATTCTGAATTTCTCAGGTACTCCGCCTTAAAAACTAGACTAAATTAACTTGAGACGAAAGTTTGTTGACCCAAATTCTGTTCTTTTACCAATTCCTATGACAAAAATTTCATTACTTCTGTATTGAATCTAGGATAGCATCTGGCCAATTAAAAATAAAGTTGTCATTAATATGCTAATGAACAATATCAATACAAATATATATACAATAAAAAGTCTTCCATTTTCCACTCAAATTCATCTTTCAAAATAATTTATTTCAAAAGTATTCTCAGCTTGATCATTTTTGAAGTATTCTTTGTTTTTTCACACTTGTGGATCTCCGACATTTTTATATTGAAAAGGTGTCTCACTAAGTTGGAAAAAGGGGTGTTCATAAAATCTATCAATAAAGAGATATTCAATACTCTCGATTTTTATTTTTAAAAAAGAGTGACTTCTTTGGTGTATCAAAATCGTAGCTCTCCAGTCAAAGTTAATCGGTATGCCAATTGTCATCTTTTAGTCATTGTTTCAACCTGAAAATTCCATCATTTTCAAAAGCATTGTGCATGTTGACATTCATAGTTATGGACCTTCACAATTTTGACTTTAAAAAACGTCTCAGTAAATTGAAAAAAAAAAGGGGACAGTTTATAATCCATCATTGATCTCAATTTAAAAGTAGCGAGACTTTTTTAGTGTACATATAAACAAATAGCGTTGAAAAACCATTTTGAAATATCTAATCGAACCAAACCTAGCCTAGTGTTATATAGCAACACCTCCGTTTTTAATTATAAATCCCATTTTAATAATTGTCTATAAATATAAGCTCCTATAGTTAGAAAAATGAAAAGTTAAAGTTATACCAAGAATTTTACAAAAATTTACAAATAAAGTGGACAAATTTAATTTACTACCCACTAAGAAGAGGGATATATAACTCCACTCATTGATACTTGCAAAAGAAACTGCATTTAACTCACTCGAACGAAACTAGCAGCGATTACAACTCACGACATGTCGGATACAAGTCCTGTTAGACCCCTTTGGATTAGAATGATGGTACAATTGTTCATAGAGAAGCAGATCAAGTTCATACAGAGTAGCTTACAACTTTCCTTGCTATAAGGGCAAAACAAATGCAGGGAAAGGCAATACACTAAAAACAGGATGATACAATACAATGTCTAGAAAGCATCACTAAGCTTAAGGTAAGAAAACAAATGAAAGAGAGGACAGTAGAGGATGCTACAAAATTATTCATCTATAATTTATCCCATAGTAATTCCTAACGGCTCGATGAAAATCCCTAGGATCATACCACCATGTTGGGGTATTCAAAATGGCCTTTTCCAAATAGTTAGGATGGATCCTTTTCTTCCTTTTCAAACTCCTGTAAAGCCTTCCCAAATTTTCCATGACACGCCGGATTCGAAAACTCTTAGTTCCACCAAATAGATACCTTATAAAGTCTGGAATTAACCTTTCAAGGTCCTGACGCATGATGAGATAGATATACTGGAAAAATAGTGTAGAGGTTGAGCATTAAGAATTCAGGAATGACCTATGTTCTATCAACTTTGTTAATCATGTTAGTCAAGGATAATTCCTATCCCATCATAAGTTTGCATGTGAACAAATTCCATGCTCAAAAGCCTCATAGTATATCAGACATATTAAGGCACCGGTTGCAAAAATCACTTCGCGAGTGTCGTAGTTATCATCATCAGATCGATCGGGAATCCCACCGCCGCCACCACCACCTCCTCCTCCTCCTCCTCCTCCTGGTGGCTTTACTCCACTTCCACCACTATCAAAATATTCACCTTTTTGAATTTGCTTCTGTAACACTTCCTCTATTGATTGTCCCTTAAATTTTTCCATCGCATTTGTAAGAGATTTCCATGGGGAATTCTGATAATTACATTTATAACGTTAGCAACATTTAAGAATATTTCCAAACCCAAAAAGAGTAGTTCTCCTTTACTTTGCAGAGATTCATGTTGCATGCCAATGTTTTAAAAACCAAATTAGACTATTCAACCAGTTGAATCTTGAACCCTCTTAACAACAGTTCTGTTATTTTGGTGGTTCAATCACAATTTTGTCTCAACTCAAGAAATTCAAAACAATCTCGACAAATGGCAGCCAAAGCACCGCCATGGTGGAACATAGTGGCAGATCTTTTGACAGCCGCCATAGGCAATTTGTGAAGGGATGCCCACCATTGGCCTCAATGGCACCATCGACAAAACTAAAAGCAATATAACCATAGCTCAGAGGTCTAACCAGTTCACTTCTAGTTCGATTTTCAAAACATTGTTGGTTACCCTAGGTTGTCTATTTATTATAGCAATAACAATTTGTCCCCTTCAATATTTGCACTAAATAATTTTAATTTCCTATTAAGGGTCGCTTCTAACTTAACCAAGGTCCTGAGTTCGATCACTGACTTAGGCACTCTTGGAGAGAGTTTGCCACTCATTTGAGTCCCACAAGGTTCAAGGGATTGTAACCAAGAGCATCAACATTATTTTCCGTCACAACAACAATAACAAACTAAAATTATAACTGAAAACAAGTAGCAAAACAATACCTCATCGTCATTTCCTTTTCCACCGGCACAGATAGGTTTCAAAGATTTGAACCTAATGTGTTGTTTATCTCTTTTGCCAATGCACTGAATCTGAGGTAAAAAATTGATAATTCCCTTTGGCAAAACATGTGATTGATAATTTTGCACACAAATTCCAGGTTGAAATGCTATAACTTGAGCAGAATTCATTTCTGTGAATCTACAAAATTCATACAATCAAGCTTCAACTCAGATAGCTATGTTATCAATTATGCCTCGTAAACACCGCCTTTTGCAGTGGCGGTTATGGTGGCCACAAATGGCGCTGGAATCGCATCCTCGAGCGCGGTACAGGATAGGGTGAAGAAAAATTGGAAAAATAAATGAAAATGAAATGTAAAAGAAGAACCTGGAGGACTTTGTTACTGTTTCTGGCGCCGATGACCGACTCCGGGAGCGTTTTCCGGTGAGTTGAGTTCAGTGAGACTGTAAGTTGTTTGCAGTGGCAGAGCTAGACGAAAATGTTGCGGGGGCCCGCGATCGGAGCTAGACGAATATTATGAGAGTTAAGAATATATGAATCGTATAAAATTTTAAAAAAATAACTAAATTTATAGATGATCATATAAAATTTAAGGAAAACTAAAATAATTTAATATGTTATTGAGATTCATTAAAATTAACGATTTTTAATAAAAATGTAAAAATAATAATTTTACTACTACTACTACTCTTTTTGTAAGAAAAAGTTTAATAAATAAGGAAAACTAAAATTATTTAATATATTATTGAGATTCATTAAAATTAACGATTTTTAATAAAAATATAAAAACTAATAATTTTACTACTACTACTCTTTTTGTAAGAAAAAGTTCAATAAAAAGTAAAAATTGCAGCAAGGAGGACTTGAACACAAGACCTCTTAGTATCAGGGCGCATTTCCTTACCACTTGGCCGAACAGAATTATATGATTTTGTGTAGCGCGTATAGTATATATAACATGATATGTATAGAAAATGAAAAAATAAAATAAAAAGCTGGGGCGGGCCATGGCCCTGTTCAGCCCATTAAGGGCTCCGCCCCTGTTTGTTTGTGATACGAGGCGAAAGCGGCAGCGACTGCATTTTTTTTTTTGTTTGTTTTATGAAGTGATGAGTTGAGATTGGGCTTCTTCAAAAGGATAAACATAATTTTGTGTATAAGTTTATTTTATTCATTTAATCTACTTACAATATATTAAAAGAAATTACTACTAAAATACCAATTTTGTCCAATCAAGTTTAATAATATTTCAGAGTTTATGCCCTTAAATGTAATTTTAACTCTAAACTTAAAAAAAATACAAAACAAAAATAGGAAGAATAAAAAATGATAAGCATAAAAGAAAAATATCCACTTAAAAATAGCATCTGAATCTACCTCTAAAAAAATATGTTAATCCAATATATTTAACAAAAAAAATACACATAAAAATAGGAACAAAAATATATATAAAAGATACGCCTAAAAAATAGCACTAACTTTTTTTAATGAAAAAATAGTAACTTAAAAATAAAAGAACATTAAAATAGAAACAAAAACATAGTGTAATTGAAAACTTATGAATTAACATGCATAAAGAAAAAACTTAAGTTAAGACCAAAAAAAAATTAAAACTTACGAATTAACACGAGACAATTGCTTTAATAAAAATATTAAATCATACACGGGACAATTGCTTTAATAAAAAAAAGGAATTGAATAATAAATATTTATTAATATTAATTATAATTTATTACACAAAAATCATGCATGGGACAATTGCTTTAATCAAAAAATATTAATTCAATAAATTTTACAAGAAAGAACACAATGACGTCACTTATATTTAAAAAATATTTTTTTCTGTCAAAAAAAATTTAAAAAAAATTTTTCTAACATATTTCTAAATATTTTATTCTAAATAAATTTGATAATTTAGTATAATATATTAATATCAATCTTAAATATAAAAAAAATAAAAATCAATGGACATGAGCTTTTACAAATAGTTTTATTTAAACAATAGAAGAATAAATTCTCATCAATAATAAATATAAAAAAAATACAAGACAAAATATTTATCACTAATACATAAAAGGAATTGAATAAATAATTCATACACGGGACAATTGTTTTAATAAATAAAATATTAATCATATACGGAACAATTACTTTAATCAAAAAAATTATTAATTTAATAAGTTTTACAAAAAAATACACAATGACGTCACTTATATTTGAAAAATATTTTATAAATAAAAGTCAATAGACCCGTGCGAATGCACGGGTCTCAAAACTAGTTATCAATTATCAATATTTTGTTTTTTTAGATATATATGAAATGATAAGTTACTTCAAAGTCATACGTGGAGATCAGTTTTAGCTATTATACTATAGTACTTGACTAAAAAAAATATAGAGAATTAACGGGTCTGAAACCTATGATATTTTAGATCTAACAATTTTGATATTGTATAATTTTTGGATATTTAATTATTAGTATTATTATGATTATGATATTAATTTCTATGAACCAAGAAAATGTTTTTTCACACATTAAAATGTATCTAGCTAAATCACAAAGTCACTTTTTTAAATTAGTTTTTAAGATATTTCTAAAAATATTTATATGTCATGATTTGATTTAACATATGTTTTTACAACCATTTATGCATATAAATTTTTTATTATTATTATTATTATGTTTGTTGTTTTTGTTAACAAAAAGGCAATGTTTTGGAATGATTGTTCGATCTAATCTATTTTTTGGTGTTAATAATCTATTATAATCTATGTGCAAAAGGATTTGATCCCGAGATCTGGATGATAGATTATGGTGGTTGTACTTTGTTGTGAAGGAGGTGAAAGATATTAAGATTTAGATAAAATATATCTGACTTAGCTCAAAAAACATATTTGTATATGAAAAGAATTAGAGTATTACTTAGGAGGACCTATAATCTTCTTCTAGACACATGTTTATAGGTGTTAGCTGTTGGTTAGGCTCACATGTCTCATCAAGTAAAAATTGCGTCCATTGTTTGATCTGCCCATCTAAGTGTGATTCGAACAACCTGATTTAGCTTGCAGACTAGAACATGACTTCATCTAACTTCGGTTTCTTCTTTTTATTTTTTTGACAACCCAAAATGGGAGTTCATATTACCTCCTCCTAAAAATCTCTGCTAGCTAAACATCGATGGTTTTCATATTACCTCAAATAAATTCTCTGTTTGTGACGATCTTATAAAAAAAAATATTTGTGTTTTTAACAAAAATTTCTACTATTAAATAAGTATCTCTACGACATTTTTTTATGAACTTTGGAGTCTTTTTTACCGTTTAAAATTGGTTTATGACTTGGTGCGCTCTCGCTAAACTGGTGCATCAATCAAATGTCCTCATTTTTATAATGGACAAATATAAAGTCTCATTCAATTAGTGGATGTCTTCTTTTAGTTGTTCTCAAACTTGAGGAGTAAGGTGAATCAAGTGATTTTGTAGGTATTGTGAGTTTTGTTATGTTTTTGTAGTTGTTTGTATCTCCTTTTTTTTTTTCTTTTTTTTTTGAATCAAGTCTCATTCAATTAGATAGTATCAATAAATTCCTAATTATTGGAGAAAAATCACGTCTCATTCAAAATTGAAAGGGGGGAAAATATGAATAAAAGGTACAAGGCCTTGAAATTTTGCTTGAGTGAGATAAATTTTTCTCTTCCCACCCTCTGTTTCTTTCTCATCACCTCCCGAGTTTCCATTTTTGCCCTTGAATAAATATTTCGGAACGCGTTTTTCCAATTTTTTTACCTTGGAAAAAGCTTTGGAATATGTATTCTGAATTTTTTCAGAATTTAAACTAGAAAAACTTCAGAAAACTCGTTCCGAAGTTTTAATACAAGGGCAAAAATGGAAAAATGGGGGGTAGAAAAGAAACATGGGGTGGGAAGAGAAACATTCGAGTGAGACTTTGTCTCCAAAGCCCAATTTATGGTGGATCACACAGCCATTGAAATACATTTAAAACCAGGAAATGTTATTCCGACCTCCTTTTTACAATATTCACACCACTCTTTTCTTTTCAAATAATTTAACACCTAATTGGTAAAAAAGAACTTCAATAAATAAAAAAATTGGTAAAAAAGAACTTTAAATTTTAATTTGATTTAATGTAAATTTATAAGATATTGATAATTTATTTATTTTTAAATTACAAAAAAAAACTATATTGAAAAAAAACTAACTAAGGCCCATGTCAGAGAAGTACAAGTGGATTAGAAATGGTGAAATTTAATATCCACACCCCCTTTAGAATTAGTAAGCACAAACTTAGCAACAAAAAAAATAGGCTAACAATATCTTACCATTATTAGAAGAAGAAAAAAAAGTCCCACATTGCATAAAAATAAGACATGAAATTGAGAATATAAAAATTGACATTTCTTATCGTAAAAGTCGATTTTTTTAAGAATGGATATAAACAATATAGTACAGTATTATATTAATGTCACTCCTATTTTAAGTTTAGTTCTATATTGTTGGTCCGATTCTATATTCATTTGGTAAAACTCTAGTTTTAGTATAACTTAAGAATTGAAATGACTAATCGTATAGTAAGGTAAAGTTTAATTGGGATTAAAGTTTGCAAATAAAAAAACAACAACTACTACTACTCTTCCATTTCCTTTCATTTAAAATTGAGATACATAATTAAATGCTAAAATTGAATATGCAAATGTGATCTCTTTGGTGAAAAACTGAAAGAAAAAAAAAACAAGAGGAAAACATAAGTGAGGGTCTACATAGAATAGAAAAGAGAAATAATCCAAACATGTACATATAGTCTAGGATTTGATAAACACTAACAACCAAAAGGTAACATGTTGTGGTCGGATACATTCTAAATAAATTATTGTATAAATGATGTATGAATAGAGAAAACATGCGCACGTACAAACAAAGGATGATGAAGTGTCTAAATTAATTCTGAAATTGGGGACCGAAATGGAACGTGCACGTTGACAGTTACTTGCTACCATTTTTGTGAGACATGTTAACAGGTATTTGGGTGCGAACATTATTTTCATGATAAGCTTACTTCTGTACCATATAGTAATAGACCCACCATTGTCTTGGATTCAACTGCGAATCGTTAATCTTTTGATTAACTTTAAATGAGTTGAATATTGAATATAAAAAGGATGACTTGTATATTTAATGTTTTGGATGGAGATGCAGGTTCAATTTCTTGGTGGTCAAGGATCATTGGATTATATTG
Source organism: Trifolium repens (assembly GCA_030408175.1). Lineage (NCBI taxonomy): Eukaryota > Viridiplantae > Streptophyta > Magnoliopsida > Fabales > Fabaceae > Trifolium > Trifolium repens. Next base: position 8,752,368 of record CP125836.1, read on the forward strand.
TGGCTTCTGTTACTCTTTGGACTTTCCGGTAAATGGTATCATTGAATTAGTCTTAGAAATTGATATTGGACCTAACTCCTAACCGATATAAGACTTCTTAACACACACCCTCACGCCCAGCACTATTGGGCTTGGTGCGTGATACCATCTTAGAAATTGATATTGGGTTTAACTCATCCTTACAAAACCGGCTTGTAAGGTGAGGATTGCATCTAGTTTATAAACACATATTCAGACCTTCTTCTAACCGATGTGGGACTTCTTAACAATTAGTGTTTTGATTCGTGTTGATGAGATTTAAGTATAAGTAGTTAGTATCACGGAATGATGTCATTTTTGTGAGAGGAACTTTTTCTGTGAATCTTTGATGGATAAGGTGAAACTTTCAACGTGGAAGTGGTATTTGGCGCTAAAAACTCTGATAACCTATGTTCCTTCTATTAGTGGAAGGTGCAACCAATTTTGTGTTGGAGCCGATAGCGCGGTAAGTGATTGACCAAAAAATTATGGTGCCATGTGTATTTTTCTGCAACACATATAAATTTTAATCAATAAAATAGTGCGTTAAGATGTGTATGTTAAAGAATGTATTCCTAGTATTATTCTTGATATCAAAATGGTTTTGAATGATTAGTATATTGTTAGCCTCTGTTGTTTCACTTTCCAACATTTTCATTCACAAGTTAGGTAACTATAACACTGGGCCGATCAAAGGATCAAGCGGCTCAAGTAAAGATTTAGGCCTCAAAATTTTGGAGTCAAAAGATGCTTAAAAAAATGGTCCACTTGGTAATATGACAATTAATTAAATTTTAAGTATATCTCTAATTGAGTTGGTAAAATTGAAGGCCCCATATCCTCCTACATTTGTTCAACCCTTGGTGCTAACAACAATATTTAGATTTTTTATTCATTTTTCATAAAATTTGATATAATTTTTTTAATGTTACAATACCTTACAATAAAAGCCACTTTAGACCTCTAAATGTGTTGGGCTAGTATAACAATATTTCTAGTTAACAATAACATTCCTAATAATATAACTTAAGAGATAATGAAGCACACATATTTGACTTATATATAAGACATACTCATTTTTAAGCAAATGATTAGATGTTCAAATTTTGACTTTATATATGTAAGAAAACATTAGGTTAAAAAGAGATATTATTAACATATTGATATTGATGTGATTTGATTTTGCAGAAATAAAAAGAGGTCGGCATCTCTTTTGGTGATCTTCAATATTTTTTTTGTTGGCAACTATTATGCAGAATTTTTTTTCTCAGCTATGCATGAATTTGAGACTTTTATTGACACTTCACTTATCCACATTTAAAGTGGAATTTCAAGCCACTAAGCTACCTAAAAAAAAAGAACACGTATTATCTCTCATCATTTAATATGAGAGAGAAACACATAACATATTAGATGTAATGAATTTTAATGATTAAAGATTTCACTTGAGAGAATCCATTCCTATAAAGCCTCTCAAAATAATTATAAATTGGGAAAATTATGGATGGAAAAAATCATGGTTTATATTATCTTCATCCATTATATGGCATCTTTTAAATTTTATGAATATTAATAAAAATTATTGTAGCAACAATATGTACAATATTACCTTACCTAATTATCTTTACAATTATTGTTGATTGTTGATATAATAGGAGAGAAAATCCAAATTTGCATTTGATAATGTAAATTTAATTAATAGGGCTGCTTTTATAAAGAAATCATTGATACATATGAAAATTTAGAAAGAGTCTCATATTAAGGTACAAGATATATAGAAAGTGGTCTTATAATCAAGGGAAAGAGGTAGTACTATATAATAACTTTGTATAAAAGGAACTTTCTTCCCTTTAATTATTTTTCATTGTCATTGTCATTGTCAAACTCAACCCACCACCACCCTTAATGGTCCCAGCCACCAATGGTCCACACCCCTCTTGGCTAATGTTTGTGGTTCACCCTACAAAGATCATGACCTCTCTCTCTCTCTCTCTCTCTCTCTCTCTCTCTCTCTCTCTCCCTCTCCTTTTCTCTTTGCTTTAATTTGGATTTTGTTTGCAAGCATTTACTCTCATCTAAACCACGGCCTTCAATATTTTTTGGTCCAAATTCCCACTTGTCATCAAAATTTAATATCCTCTCGATTATATCTTATCCATAAATATATGATGTTGAAAAATAAGCACATTTTATTTTCACCTGAATAAATTCCAATAACTCAATTTTGTAAGAAATGGACTTGTACGTACATGGATATCTTAGAATTCAGATTGCTCAAAATTTGATCCACGGATTCACTCCGTCAATACATCGGTGAGATAAGACAGGTCAATTTTAAATTGGATTTTATATTTTTTAAAAATAACATAAAAACCTATACTAAAAATTAGACGTGCAATCTCAACTCTATAATCGTTGTTGTAGACATGTAGTGATTGTGTCAATATATGTGTGGGATCTATAACCCGCATAAAATCCGAACTCAATATCACATTGGTGTTAGTGATGGAAATTCTTTAAAAATTTATAAAGAATTTGTTTCGAACTAGGCCAAAGTTCATTTTTATACCAGATCAAATCACCTCAGTCACTATGTGATAAGATGGAACACAATGTAGACAAACCCTAGAAGCTCATTGAAGCGGAACCATAGGAGTCACAACCGTTAGATCCAAAACATAGATCTAAGCCTCATAACCTAAGCTAAGATATGCATTATTCTAACCCTAAAACCTCACATTCACGGCATTTTCTTACTTAATCATCGAAGTATTTACAAGTAAATATCTTCCACTTTAAGTTTTTATTCAACTGTCCACACCATCGACCCTCATATATACCATTTTCAGGCCCAAGATCGGATTTTGATTGAAACCATAGATGAACTTACTTTAGAAGAATGGTCCCAATGTATGCTCTAATGTAATGCCACGCACACGTGGGTAGCACCATATATATATGCATTTTCTTGACCATAATAAAAAGTTAGCGCATAGGTGCAATGTATTATATTAAAACATCAAAATCATTTGTATATGATAGTGTGGTCTTGACCATTAATTTGACAAATATGTTCATTCTTAATGCATACATTAAAGAGTTATATTTGATTGTTATATTTAACCAACTACCCACATGAAAGCTAGCAATTAGAAATGGACAATCGACAATTAGAATATTTTCTATTAAATATTAAATATACTAAAAAGGATTTTAACAAATGGACAATATATGTGATCATAAGTCTACTTCAAATTGACATGAAGAAATATATGTTTTCAATTGGAATTTTCTATTCAGATGTAACTAAAGGTGCTTTGAATGCTGTCTATGACTAATTAGGAAAAAATTAAGAGAACAAAAACAAAGGAAAAGAAACATAGTTGCAAAACTCCAAGGGGTTGTAGACACATTATGAATTGAAGCTTCAATTGATATTATCAAAGAAATTGCTAGAAAAAGAATTATAGATATCACCATGCTAAATGATTTGTGTGCTGATCAATTACTTGCACTTTCAATCAATGCATAGATCACATAGCAACCTGCAGTACAACGGACTAGGGCTGAGTGCATTTGGGCTAATAGTGACTGCAGACCTGCACTGCAGTCAGCCCAATAATCACCATCAGATTAAGATCATACGGTCTAAAAATTAAACTTGATTTTTTGGATCTGGATTCTTTGCAGTCAAATGGTGACTGCAGGTGAATCTCAACCATCTATTTTATTTGTGTCTTTTATTTACTTTGTGAGCTTTAAATCTGGACCATCAGAATAGGCGACTGCATGACTGCACAACCAAAGTGAATGCACCCAATCCATATCCAAATAATCAAAATAAAATTATAAAGTATAAATTTTTTGTGGTTTGACTGAACTTAATCCAAGTCCTAGTACAACAATCAGTACAACACACAGTACAATTTCTAGATCAGGTTACCCTGTTGTCAGCAAAAACCTGAGGTCATGCTGTAGGATATCAGAGAACGTCCGATCTTGATCAAACCTTTCAGATTTAAACTTAATACTTAAATTATAAAATCAATATTAAATTTGATTTTTTTAAAACCGATTACAGTACTATTTGGACTAACTTTTGTAGGTCTTAGAAGCTATCTAAAAGCTAAAAGTGAAAATAAGAGTTTTTAGAAAACAAAAAAAACTAAAGTTGTTTGGTAATTGTTATTTTTTTAGCTTCAAAAGTCTTTTATCTATGTATTTTACTCATAAAAATTAAACAACTTTTTTAGTCAAATATTTCTTGAAAATCTATTTGGTCTAACTTCTCCTTTTATTTAGTAAAAACGTTTGAAATAAGCTAAATCAAACGATACCTAAGATGGGACAATCCATATCATGACCACTTAATTTGAATGTGGGAATGTGTGTTTCATATACAAATGCAGAAATTTTTTTTCACAATTTCATCGGTCTTGTGAATTTGGATTAGATGCAGTTAGATGGAGTCAGTCAACTTGCAGATAGTATTTTAGAACCATCATAATTTGTTGTTCAATATCGATAATATTATATCAACCATATTTACTTAAGTTTGAACTCATAATCTCGTAATTATGAATTGCACGCAAGTTTTAGAAGGTGTATTTTCATGGATTATGATTCACTAAAGTAAGTAAAACATAAATTTAATTCAATTTCAATCTTGATCATTAATTATTGTTCAAACGATTCAGATTAATAAATTATAAAATCGCTCAAAACAATCACATATATATCAAATCGAATGGTCTTAAACTAAAAATGTGGAAAATTTTACTGCAGAAAATCTGATTTGGTATTTTTATTTAGTTTATAGACCCGGAGTAGTAGGACCTTAATAATGCCTATCATATAGTGATGGATGATGTCAAAATTGGGGTCCATTCTATTCGTTTTTTACTCATAAGGGAGAAAATGTCTATAAGAGTAACTTCAAAATCTACAACATAATTTTGCTCAACTTCATTCTCCATAGTCCCTACCTCTTAGTTGGAAATCTAATCTTCTCTAACCTTCTTTCTTTCCTTTTTTGCCCTTTCTTTCCCTTTCTCTTCGTTTGCATGCAATAATATAAACTACTCCATCACTTAACACTTACAAGTTACAATGCCACATCAACACTCACATGGACATAGTATGGGCTTCCACATGAGCATGGACCCCATGCTATCACTTTTGCCACGTGTACACTGTAGCTATATTGTGATTATTAACACTTTATTACTACTATTTGTGTCAAAGCTATTAATTATTGCCAACCTAGATTTGGTCCTGGACTTTATGTGATTGTATGTATTTATTTACCAATGATATATATGCTCGATATATTGTGACATATATATACAACCATATAAACAATCATGACTACAATAATTGTTGAGATTAGTAGTAGTTTCTTCTTGAAACACGGCACATATTTTTATATATATAAAATATAAGTATATTAAAAGGGTGAACACTTGATGATTCATAAATTTAACGATTTAAGATTTTGGGTTAAAGTGTGGTGTTCAACTTACTTTATAGTCGTTCTTAAGTTCAACGTGGATTATCTCTGATTGCCTCTCATGGTGAACCACAACTTATTGTATTGAATGTCTCTCTGATAAAAGTGGCCAGCATAATAAAAGTGGAGGTTGAACATTTTATAAGTGAGAGTTCTATCAAATAACCGATCATCCCAAAAGCTTAAGCTTTTAGGATATGACACATTAATGATTTTATATTCACTACAAGAAAATTGTCACTTTGCGACACTTCAATTGTGACATCTAGAAAAAAACCGTCGCAATGTGATTTTTCTAATGACACTGTGACGGTTTGTGCGACAGTTTTGAGAACCGTCGCAGTGTATGTTCTTAAATCTTAACACCGGGAGATTTTTTTCATTTTAGGGCCTTTTGTTAAAATGGAATCACTTTTTTAAAATTAAACCCTAATTTCCCTTTCCCATCGTCATCATCGCATCTCCCACAACAAAGCAAATACACTCATCACCGCATCGTCACCGTATGAACCAATCGCACCCCTTCGTCCCTGTCGTTCACCTCGTCACTCTCGTTTCCAGCTCTGAACCCTGAACTTTTGTTCCCAGCTCCCTCGTCACTCTCAGTTCTCAGCTCCGAACCCTGGTTCCCGTCATCACTGTCGATGAAAAAACATAACTCTCTCTTCATGATACATAAAACCCCTAAATTGCTCTCTCTTGCAAGGTCTTCTTCTATTTCTCACTCACATTTTGATTTTTCCAGTTTCTTCCCATTTTTAGTTTATTTATGGTTTAATTTTTGGAATAGAAAAATTTATTATGTTTTGATTTTTTTTGTTATTTAGTTCTAGCATGTACCATCTTATTCTTTGTTAGTTTCTTTTTACTGAAGTAGTTGAAGATCTAATACTATAAATTTATTTATATTCATGGTTAAAAAGACAGTTAAATGGTGAGTATTAAAATGGGAACCAATATAAATATTTGTTTGGGGACTTTATGAATTTGTTTGGCTTCCTCCTCTGTTGTTATAGGAACCTTATTTCTTTCACGTTAGCTTGAGATCTCCTTTCGCCATCTCGATTGTCGTCCTCCTTCGCCGTCTCGATTGTCACCTCAATCACGTCCCTTTGAAACTTCAGGTAACTGAGTCACAAAACCCTCTTTTTATAAGCACTTGTTAGTTTAGGGTTTTGATTTCTTTGATTTTGGGGTTTTTTGATAACTTTAGCATTACCATAACCAATTCGACATTGATGAGTTTTAGAAAATAAGTATAAATATGTTTGGATACCATATAATGTGAAATTATCTTGCTTTGTTAGATGTGTGCAACTACTAAGAGTTATATTTTTAGTTTAGTGTTAAAATTGTTAGTTAGTTAGTTAGTTAGTATATAGGCGAGTCCTTGAACTAGAATGCTGCACTTTTTTGTTTAATGTTAAAATTGTTGGTTAGTGCTACGATGTGTGTAAAATAGAATGATGTAACAAAGATTAAGGACTAATAAACTATTAATATAAAGCAAATAACTTAAATTTTGTTTCTTTTGAGATTTAGTGTGTTCATATGGCTAAATTACAAGTAACTTCAATTCTATTTCTTTTGATATTTAGTGTGTTCATAGGGCTAATTTAAATTGCTGCATAATGATGTAACTAAGGTTTCATTACAGCTTCATAATCTACTCAAATTGCCTTAGAGACTAGTATTAACTATTGAGCGCTAGAAAGTAGGAATGCGGTTTAGAATTCATACCTTGCATGCTTGTAGGAAGCATATTCTAAAATATAATTCTTAATATACCATTGATATGATTGAATAGTTCAGGATGGCAACACTTGCACACTTTTTTAAGTTAATTTGTAGCTTGAAATGGATGATGTTCTTCTATTGGTCCTGTTATTTATGGTCCAGATGTAGACAAACACACCTGTGGACAATATCAGGTGCTTCTTTCCTGAAAATTTGAATGATCAAGTTGAGACTCCATTGTTTCTGCTGAATGCAGCTTTTGGTGCATGTCAGGTAATATTTTTAAGTGCTCATTTTCTTGTAGTTTTTTGTTATATGCTTACTAACTTGTGGTAAAATGTGCATGATTATATGCTTACTAACTTGTGGTAAAATGTGTTCTCAAAGTGCTATATGGTTTTCTAACATTCTACTGTGTTGTTAGACAGTGGGGGAAATACATTACACATTCGTCCTGCTCATTCTGGTATAGGTAAGGTACTGCAACTAGTCCCTTAAGCTTTGTTGCCATTACCTATATAGTTCTTGAATTTTGATTTTTCATTTATCACTACTATTTTCTCATGGATGCTTCCAGAAGTTTAATCCACTTAAAGGTTGTAACTTGCTATGTTTTTGCTCCTAGGAAGATCTCACCTTATTGGACAAAATTAGTGGCTATGGATTTCAAAAATTGAGGAACTGCTAAGGTGGGGTAGAAGAAGACAATGTGTAGGAAATATACTGATTTTCAAGTTTTGGAATGTCTGCTCTTTCAAGTTTTCTCTACTCCACTCATCTATTTAAGTTACTATATACTTAAGTTATGCAGGTATGAGCTGAAGTTATTAATCTAGCCTTGTTCTAGTAACACTGCACATGTCATTGAGCTTGTATTTTTTTATAACTTCTTTCTTGTCAGCCTATTAGACCATTCACTTGGCAAGGTCATTGAACTTGTAGTTTTTCTGTGCTTGTGTTATTATTAAAAATGATTACTCATTTCCATGTTGATATTTGAAGGTAGGGAATCCTCTTATGGAGTTAAATATGATCTCAATTCAAGAGCATAGTTCTTATGGTTACATTTATAGACAGATTTCAAATTCCGCTTTCAAGTCTTAAGGTGTACATTACTTTGTAAACTTTCGTGTTTATCAAACTTTATTGTGAGAATCCTTTATTTACAAATGGTGAGATATTAAATTAAACTGAAATATTAAATTAAACTTTCAAAACACAACCAATTTAAATAAAAGCAAGATTTGTGCTCTGGTGTTTGTGGTTTAGCAATTGGTTTTTTTTAGGTGTTTTTATGCTTTGCTTTTGGTGTAGGTTTTTTGAGCGGTGTTTCTTGTTTTATTGTCTTGTATGCTCGACTGCTTTAGTTGATTTATATGCTAAATGAAGATAATGTATAAGTGGATTGTTATTGTATTGCTGCCCGATTTTTAGGCTTGGTATTGCTGTCTTATTTTTCTGTTATGAGCATTGCTATTGTAATGCTGCTCAGTTTTAATGTTGATGTCTTGTTTTTCTGTTATGAGACACTATTTGTGCTTACAAAACAGTTTTGCTCTTTGAAAATAGGTCCGGGAGTTAATTGATTGCAACTTGTCTCTATCTATTATGAGTTCGTTCATTTGATGTGTTTAGAAAAGGATGCCATTATGTTATGTTTGAAGGAACCATTATCTTGTGGAATTAAGCCATGGGACTAAGTCAATGTTCACAATTCCGTTTGTTTTTTTAACTATCCTAATATATACTTATCATTTTTCAGGTAACTGAATAAGAAGAGTCAAGAGATGGTAGGCGGCGTTCCAATTCTAGCTAGCACTAATTAAGGATCAAGAAGCAACATCACATACTAATGTTTATGTTTTAATTTTTGAATGTTTGAACTATTTTTTTTTATTTTTTTGGAGTTTCAAGTACTTTAATTAAACTTTTTATGTATAGATGTTTCAAGTACTTTAATCAAATTTTTGGAGTTTAAGTTTTTTATATTTATATACTTGTGTATTTTAATGTTCTTGCTCTTGTATGAATATTGAAACACTTATTTAATAAGCCATCAAAATAAATAAAAAGTATTTTAAATTAATATTTTTTTTAAAAAAAATAATAGTTTGCGACGGTTTTGTAACCGTTGCAACCCCTGCAGTAAAATTCAGTATTACGTGGGAAAATATATAGGAACGGTTTGAAACAGTTGTAACGACGGTTTTAAGAACCGTCGCAAAGTGCTGTTGCGACATAGAAATCATCAACGGTTTCATAACCGTCGCAGATGTATAATTGCGACGGTTTCAACCGTCGCAAACTGCAATTTTGACTGTCGCAAAATGCTAATTTTCTTGTAGTGATTATTTCTAACACGCTCCCTCACGCAAGAGTCCACTTGAGCGTGAAGTGTGGATAACGCATAGGTTCACCTACCATATGCTTAAATTTCACTTTTTAATTAGAAAGTGAGGGGAGCGGGGATCAAACTCTAAATCACTTAGTCATAGAGGTTCTGATATCATGTCAAATAACTGATCATCTCAAAAGCTTAAGCTTTTAGAATAGGACACATCAATGATTTTATATTATTTCTAACAAATTCAATGTCAATGACCTAACCGCTCCATGATGACCCCCCAACACACTCATGTACTCTTAGAGTGCCAAAAAAATGTTATTCTAATATGTAGAGCACATGTTAAAGTCTCTAAATTAAAAAAAAAATTGCATTAAATAATTTTAAAGAGTTGATTACACATACAAGTTTTACGAGATTATATTTATATTTAATTCATTAATGTATGCCCTTAAAATGCATGTTAGCATTTTCATAAAAAAGGAAATTCAAATATTCAATTTTCAGAGGATTTTCCCATCAAAAAATTATCAATTATTTCTCTAAAGGTTGATTTGATGGCTAGATTTTTTTATGTATATTTGATGGTTAAGATTATAACAATAAAAAAGTTGGATAAACATAAAGTATGATATAGACAGGATCCTAAGTTTTCGATAAAAAATAATAAAGATGAAGATCAATAAAGTAGTTTGGAAAATAAGAACTACTGTTTACCTCGTGCTATTTTTATTTTTTTATAGGAATACTACCTTTGTTCTTTCCAGCTCTTCTGGTCTCTTATATAAATGGTGTACTGCATTTTTTAAAACACATTTTATTTGAATATGTATAAATAGATCTATATCTATTAAAGTGAATAAAGTATCTTGACAAACTTATAATAATACATAAAAACATATTTATTTACATAAACTGTTTTGCATAAGCTCAAAAGTAATCTACTCTAAACGAGTCTTAAAAGTAAGTTTCTAAACCATCAAGTCTTACGGAATTTGAGGACATCCACGTCATTCTTTAACAAATTACTGTAATAAAATGTTCACGTCATTAAAATAAAAAAATGTTAACTAGTACCTCATAGACACTAGTTAATGAGCTAAATAAAGTATGAATGTGTTGAAATTTGTATAATCTACTTTTTATAAATATAAAGATTAATGTTTTCAATATAAAAATTACTCTTTTTGTATCTTTAACTAGTACTCTAAGAGCACTAGTTAGCATGACCATTAAAATAAAATCCTTAATCAATATTGCTAATCAACAATGGTCAAAACCGTTATGAATATTTCAAAACCAAGGTCACTTTCACAATAATACTATAAAGCAGAGACATAAATTGAAGAAATTTCTATAGGACGAATTGAGATCCATGTGTGGGGTTGGTTGGTCCAACCAAGGCCAAAATTTAAGGGAAACCATGGCTTTAAGTTTCATCAAGTTTTCTCTTATTTTATATTTTTGGTACAAATTAAGTTTTCTCTTTCTCTATTGAATAATCGAGTGAATTAATAATTTATTCAGAAAAAATGTAGTACTATTTGTTAATTCGGTTTTCAAAATTAATAAAATTTTAATATTGTCTTTGATTTTAAAAATTCTCAATCACATTAATCGCAATTCATCTCAGTCATTCATTAATATTTAAGTTTTGTTTTCCTTTTCAAAATTGTTTTTTTCAATTTATTTATTTATTTTCTTTAAGAGAGTACTAAATTAACATACACACACTCATAAATTTTAATAATTTCGTAATATTTTTAAAATATTAGTAAATTCATTGATTGTACCTAGTAATTTTCGACAATAATTAACTAAAATTATATATTCACTTTTAAAAATAGGCTTCAATTAATACACTTTTTGTTCCTTTACTTTAACTAAAGCATGATATTATTAGTATAGACTTGGGCATCAGATCATCTCTATTTAAAAAAAATATTTTAATTACCAAAATTTTAAATTTGGTGGAATTTCAATCTATGTAGAGGTTGAATTTCGAACTCCAAACATTCACTTATTCATCTTCAAATCTGGAATTTGAGTAGTAAGATTTCTATCCATTGTTTCTGATGTCACATAATCAAATATAATTATACATGACTCCATTATTAAAAAAAGAGTTATGTTATATGAACATCTTTCTATAGACAAAAATACCACACTTGTATTCTATTTCTCTCTAAAAAATATTTAAAAAATAAAAAAGTGGCACAGATACATAAATTGTCGTATTTTTATTTGAAAGTTGATATTCAAAAAATATTTTTTCCTAAAAAATGACACATCATAAAAAATAAACACCAAACTAAATTTGCATAAAAGTCATGAAACTTGTATGAGTGATGGACCAGAATTCCAAATTAAAAAATGGAGGACTAAAATCTTAATTCAGTCAAAATACACACATTAAAAGTACTGTCTTCAGTTTTAAATATAAGTAAAGTGAAAACATATATACTTTGAATTTGAATCAAATACAGTACATTTTAACATTTGTTTATGTTTAAGATCATAATACTACATTTAAATTTTAAACTATGAAAATTAAATGGGTGATAAAAAGTAGTGCTCCTTCCAATCATAATTATAATTACTAGCCGCCAAACGGGCACGTTCCGTGCCTGTTTGTGTAATCGATATTTTTTCTTTTTTTTGTGTGTGATCGATATTCTGTATTGTGCAAATATAAATAACTACTTAATCTCCTTTTTTATTGGACTTTGTTAATTGATAACTACGTAACCTCCTTTTAATATTTTTTTTTACTATAAAAAAACTGAAAACCTACTTTTATGTGGAAGTTGTGCTTAGTTATTAAGAAGAAAAAAAAATTATTTACTAAAAAAAACTGAAAATCTATTTTTATGTGGAAGTTATTTTTTAAGGGTAAAATTGGAATAATAAAAGAGTCATCCCAAAAATTTGTATTCCCTTTATATATTAGTATAGATAAATAAAAATTAATTTTTTTAGTTTCACTGTATAATTGATATATTTGGTCTATAACATATATTAGATAAATCCATTAAAAATGGACTTTTGCTTATAATTTAAATTTAAACATTATTTTTGTCTTTGTATGTTCATAATTTTTTATTTTAGTCCATGTATCTTTTTTTGTTGCAAATTAGTCCTTGCATGTTCAAATCATTTTGATTTTAATGCATAAAACTAAAATCCACAGGAAAACCTGCAGAAAAACTAGCTGGTTTTCTGCAGATTTTAGTTTTAATGGACTAAAATCAAAATATTTGAACATACAAGGACTAATTTGCAATAAAAAAAATACATGGAATAAAACCAGAAAAACGTAAACTTACACGAACGAAAATGATATTTAAACCTATAATTTATAGTGTAGAAACTAGCACACACGTGGGGGTGAAACTAGAGTGGTCATATAGTTGTTGTTTGTTTCCATCAAAACACAAAACCATGTGATGGTGTATGCATCAACACATTGCAAGCCACAACGTACGTCTTGGGGTATGTCGTAAAGCACGATTGTGAATCGCTTTCACGGTTAAGCATGTTGGTCTTTGCGTAATTTAGTCGCTATGTGTGTTAACCCATACATACGCTACTTTCTATGTGTGTTAAAGACAAACTACAAGTACCCAAAACTCCTTAATGGAGCACACTTGTTCTATTTGTATTTAGTCCTTGGTTGCATACAAATAAATATTGTTAACTCATTCCAAAGGCCAAAATGGGGAATGGAGTATTCTAGCTTCGATCAATTTATGGAGATGATAAAGAGATAACTTCAAATTAAAGCTTGCTTGTTGTTTGTGTGTTTCATGGAAATAACTATAGGAAATATGAGGTGGAAGTGGAATAGATGTTGTGATTGATTTATTTGACCATTGGAGAGTTTTTCATGATCAAAGATTGATGAAGAATATTGGTGATTTCAATAGTGTGAAAACGAGGGTGTAAAATTTAGGGTTTTAATGGAGAATTCAAGAATATTAGAATGGAAAGCAAGATTGAATTTGTCTCCAAACAATGCACAAAAATTAATTTTTGTTTATTCACGCTCGCAAAGTCATTTTACATTGAATTTTGAGACACGAAAACTTGGCGCACGTGTGATAAAAACACATAAACAACATGTACGCTAGGTAATACATCAAAATTGCGCGATTGTGTTAGGAAATGGAATTTCTTCAAGATTAAGGCACCATAAGACTAACTAATCCACTAATCACCGGTCAATTCTAAGACTTTTAAAGATAATACTACAAGTTTGGGGTTTACACATCCTTCACTAAAATTCTAATATTTCTCAAATGGGTTTTGAGGTTGGATTGATATAGGTCGATATGATAAAGAACAAATGTCTATACCTTAAGAATTTTGACGTATGATAGACTGGTATGAGGACCATACCAGATGAACCCTGTTACTCTTTGACCACCTTCAACATACCTAGCTCAACCTGATTATTCAGATCATACTGAGATTCATCTTCAGTATGCCTAACTCAGCCTAATCATTCAGATCACACTGAGCTCCATTGTTAGTAAGCCTAACTTAGCTTGATCATTCAATCACGCCTAACCTAGCTCATCTTGATCATCTAGATTACACCAAGCTTCACCTTTAGCATTCACAGCTCGGTTTGATCGTATATGTCACACCAAGCTCCACCTTCAGCATGCATAGCTCAACTTAATCATTTAGTCACTTTGAACTGCTTTTTGATCAACTACACTAAGCTCTCATTTGGTTCAACTGTGCAAGCTCGCCTTGTGGTCCTTCGAAAAAGTGATTCATGGTCTACCACATGTCCCACACAGACAACTAATGTGAGTTGTGCGTGCTTTGACTTCATGTGTCCTGTACATTATGTGTATTCTATCTTAGTCATTTTTATAGTGATATTCAAATTTCTCTCGAGATATTTCAGAGATCAGTTTACCTATTGTAACTATATACTCTCTTTAGTCCTTAATATAAGAAAAAGATTACTTTTTAGATACATTCAAATATTGATGTATCTAATTCATGATATAGTCTAAATGCATATTAATATTTGAATGTATCTAAAAATGAACTTTTTTCTTATATTAAAGACCAGAGGGAGTATAATATTTACATATGTAAATGGAAATGTAGGCACCATAATAACTCATTGGATAATAACGTGACTTTTTGTTTACCACATCATCCAATTTAAAGGTACAACAAAGATGATGTCAAATTCTAAAATAATGAGAGTATCAAATAACAAAGACATAATTTAAAAAATAATTTTAGAAATACGAAAATTTATAAGTGTCGTGATTCAAAGTTAAAAGCTCAATTACCTGATTTGGTGAGAAAGTTAAAATGACACTAAAAAAACATGTCTTTGTCATAAGTCCTACTCCTATGTATACAGAGAAATCCACTGTTGTTGTCCATAGTGATCAACTACTATGTTTGTTTTTAACTTTTGACTGTTTTCCCTAAAAAAACAAAACAAAAAAATCTTTTGACCGTTTGTTTCAAAACTTTTATTATTATCTTCTAGCCAATTCTTTTATTTACAAATGGGATAAGTCTTGTGTCACGTGTAAGTGGATTTTTATTATTGAATTAATAAACTCTACTATTGGATTAAATGTGATATAGGAGTATATATATAGGATTTGTTGATTGTGATATAAGAGTAACTCTTTTTAGTTTGGACCAATTCATAGTACTTTTCTTTAAGAACTCGATTATTTTTGAGAGAATTTGATAATATTGAATCAAACTTTATATATATTTTGGTCGAACTAAATATAATAAAGTTAGGATTTTACTAACTAATGCTCTCGAGAATCTTGCTAACATATATTTTATTCAATGAATCTAGAATTTTTTTTTTTTTTATTTATGTTTAAAATCGGAATAGTAAATGTAAAAAAAAAATGTAACTCAATTGATTCTTTTTTATTTTGTATACCAAAATCTTAATGAGCAAAAGTTTTGGACAAATGGTAGTAATAATAATAAACAAATAGATGGGGATGGTGGATAACTAAGGTGCTAAAAAACCTTAACATTTCAATTTATAGTTAAAATACTTTGTCAACTTCAAAAGGTATATACCAAAGCAATATATCCTTAACCATTCAATCTAAAATAATCATTTGAATATTATTATATCTAACAGCAATGCAAATTATGGTGGACCAAATTGTACACTGTCATCATTTAATGATTACCTTTGCAAATTTGTCAAAAGAATAAACCTAAATGAACAACTTAACCAGAGATAGATGACAAATGCAAATAATTCATGGTTCCATGAAGAATAAATGACTGGAAAAAACTGCCAACAAAAAAACTACCAACAAGGATCAATTAAGTTGGAGGTATCAGGTATGACACAGCCCCGGTATTAATATTTTTTTAGAGTTTTTTTATCATGTGCAAACTTGCACATGTTAAGAAGTTTAAAAAAGTAAGTTTGTATGAGAATTTATGCATTTTTTATTAAATGTGTAACTTTTGAATAAATAATTGGTGTTTTTCAATAAATAGTTACTATTTTTGGTTACCTTAACATGTGCAATTTTGCACATATTAGACAAACCCATTTTTAGATACCGTGAATTTCATTTTCTTTCATCCACTTGTCCCATAAATGTATTAATTTTACATGTCGCGTGTCCCTACAAAATGTCACATCAAACTTTTTATAAAGTTAATGACCATTTTTAACGTCAGGGACCAAAGTGACTAACGGATTGCATAATCAATGACTATTTTGTATTTTTTCGTGAGTCATAGATCATAATGACAACGAATTGCACATTCAGGGATCAAAATGGTTGTTTCTCCCTTTCTAATTTTGTCATCTCAGTGTGCTATTATTCTTTGATTTCTCATTTTAGTGCGGTACTTATTTGATTTATCATCTTATAGCGGTGTTCGTTTGGTTCAGATTGATAGCTCAAATTCGATCAACTATTCATTCATCAAATAACTTGGTTGTCAATGATGAAAATCCAAAGGCATTAATATTTCGATTATTTTAACTTTGTCACATTATTTATAAAATTGAGTACATTGTTTTATGCTATATTAACTTGAATATTATGACTTTATTTGCATTTTTTTTTACAAAGAAACTGAAGATCGAACACAGGACTTCCAACATATTATTTTATATTTTTAGCGATATTAAATTCATATATGATATATTCTACCAATTTAAAAGAATAAATATCTTTATTTTAGTAAAAAAAATGAACAATCAATAAGAAAACACAAATAATACTATAATAATAACAATCAATTAGGTAAGAAGGCTTCATTGTCATTTCCAAATTTTTTTCCTCTACACAATTACTACTAGACAAACTTTTGAACATTACTACCCAAACTGATTTTTCTTAAAAAGTATACAAATGGTTGATAGAAAGGGAACCATTTCTAGATATAATTTGACTTAGCTTATTCTAGTTTTCCCCTGTTTTCCTATTTTATGTCTCCCATACAATGTTACATATTCTCTCTTTTGAGGTCCTTGAATTGAAAGTTACATCATCATCTTTGAATTTCTAATAGGAGACATTATAATTAATAGGAGACATTTCAATGTATCAAATTTTCTCAAATTCCCAAATATGTGGAAACTTGGAATGACAATATTTGTTGGTGAAATAACTAGTTAGTAATGATACTTGATCCCTCTCCAATCTAAAAAAATCCTCCTCATTGTGATTTCCATGCATGTTTAATATCTTCCAAAGTATTAGAATATGTATTTTACAAACCAAGGAGAATGTAGTAGAGAAGAGTAATTGGAAGGGCTATCAACATCCCAAAAATAACCCTGCAATTGATTTATTATAAAAAATATGAGTCAATATCATTTGTATATTATACTAGTACCCCTTCCGTCCTAAAATATAAACAAAAATGTATTAGCAAAATTTAATGTATTTGGTCTAAATTTTACACCAAATAAACTTTTATTGCTCAGCTTTTGTTTATATTTTGAAAAGAAGGAAGTATATCGATTAATGAAGATGCGATTGAGAAATAAATAAGGTTTGTTTGCTTACGCTGTACTAAGAATGGCTGGATGGACATTGTACTCTTTTGCAAACACAAATGGAACAATCCCTTGTGGAAGTGCAGCCTATTTTCAACCACAATATTAATTAATTACCCAAAGTTAGGAATCTCATAATTTTGCTTCAAGAGAAAAGCCAAAAAAAAAAAAAAAAACTGAAATACCAAACAAGCTAGAAAAGTGAATTAGAATAAGTTGATTCAAGAGAAATGCTTAAGAGTTAAGACACATTTTTGTCAAAGAAAACAAATTTTTTTTATTAGTTAAAATTCACATGTGTCACATTAAATTTACGTGGGATTCGTATAATTTAGTAGGATACATTTGAATTTAAACTAATAAAATCAAGCGTGTTGAAAAGAACATGCGAAGAATGTGTCGATAACATTTTTTCATTTTTTGAATTTTCATAAATTCATTTTAATAAAAGTAAAACAATATTTGAAGCATCACGATCACACACTAAATTTAGTCATTTCTTCCGATTAGAATTCAAATGTATTAATTTTATGTGGACACTAAATAGAGTCTAATCCATTCTACAAACTCAAACTTCATTTGGACACTAAATAGAGTCAAAAATATATTTATTTTTGACAAGATAAATATGCACGATGAGAATAGTAAAAAGGGTCATGCTAAACAGTGCCCCTGGGGCAATGGTTAAGCATACCAAAAAAGGAAATAAAAGAAAAATTAAATAGTGAGAAAACAACATTTTACATTTTCAATGTATTGAATGCACACATTTCAAGATAAATTTTCTATTTTAATATGTTTAATCATTGCCCCATGGGCATCATTTAAAAATAGCAAATTAACCTGAACAATGGCAACATGTAGGAGGGTGCCACGGAGGCCAACAGCGATAGAAGCTGCTGCCATAACAGCTGGACCAGTAAGGAATCTAATGGCCATTGCAAATGAAGCTATAGAATTCCCACATGCAATTATCTTGGGTTGAAGAGCCATAAACAAACCTAAAATAAAATAAACAAATATGATCAATTCCAACTACCAAATCAAATTCAAGCTATATAACTAAACCATATAATACTATTATTGTTTTATTTGTTGTAAGTAAAGTTCACTGGATAGTTATAGAGTCAGAAAAGTTATAGAATCTAGACAAAATTTCAATTTTAAATAAAAATTTTAGTTTTAAACAAAAAAATTAATTTTGTCCTAAATAACCTCTAAAAATATTAGTTTTATTCTAAACTAACCTCTAAAAATATCAAAAAAAATTATCAGAGCCTGGACAACTGCTCAGGCTTACTTACTGGGCCTTGGCTCCGCCATATGTTGGGGCGTCCAACTCGCAATTATGATTAAATATGATTAAATTATTTCTCTTTCTATTTTTTTTTATTTATGTGAATTTTGAAATATCTTTGATTTGAATTTGTGCCCATATATGAGTTCATTCTCACAATACATAGGACTTTGGTGATATTCCATTATTTCAACCACTATGGTTAATTAGGGTGGCAGTGACCAGCAATATCGTTGTCCATTATGTCTGGAGAAGAAGGTAACGTTGTTTAAAATAGGGTCCCATATGTCGGGGACATTATGCTCAACAAGTGAACAATATCATTCATTATATTTAGTACTTTATTTACTTTTTAGTAGTAACAAACAAACATCACGATAATATTAATGGATGGCTATGAGTTGTTTACATGCTTTGCCCCAAATCCATACTTTTTCACATATTTCATACCTACCCACCCATATTCAATCATGTGATGTTAGATTGCACAATTCATTTCACTTTTGTACTAGTACTTTTTTTTTTTCATAATTATTATCGACGCACTCTATGTTTAATAACACAATGAATATATCAGAATCACGGTGACTAGTTATGATTTTATGGAAGCTATAAAGTGTAGCTTTTGAAAAATCACGATGAATCACTGTAATTCTGACATATTCATTGTGATACCAAACAAATATGGAGTAGTTTTAGAAAAAGAGATGACATAAAAAGTACTTATTTTTAATCTAAGCTTATACATACAATAAGGAATTATTATATTTTAGTAGAATTTGGATTTTGCAACAACTCACCTAAGCTGAACATAGCCATTCCAAGACCAGCATCAGACAGTATGGAAATTGATTTCTCTATTATTTTAGGCATATGAACATCCCACCTGCATGTAAATGACCAATTAATAATAGTTACATAACTGATTTATTTTTATAATAACAAAAAAAATAATGAAGAAAAAAAACAGCTATTGCCAATTTAACAATTAAATTATAAGAATCCAAACTTTTTTTTTTATTAATTGTTGACTTTTATAATACCAACCTAAAGGAAACAAGGGACCAAATGAGACCGATGAGACTTGAATAAGTGTTGGGATTACGGATAAGTTTCCTCCAAACCATAATGAGTATGAGTCGGGTCATGACGCTCGCCGGAGGCATAAGTTTTCCGACACTGGAGTCAGCAACTCCAGTGGCTTTCGGGTGGATCTCTGCTGTTGAATTTGAGCCCAATTTATTAGGCCCATTGGGCCCTTCTCCGAGTTGTTCTCCTCCCTTAACTCCGTTGAATTTGAAGTCCTCTTCCCCACCAAGTTCACCTTCTTGACCACCTTCAATTTTACCCAGATTACAAAAAAATAATTCAGAACTTAAATAACCATATTAATATCTTTAACAAAAATTATAATTAAATTCCACATGCCTTTTTTTATTCTTTATTAAAATCTAATGTTTAATCAAAGACTAATCAGTGTCACAAGTCATGTCCTCAAAGTATACTAGGATTAGTCATAGAATCAATTGATCAAAAGACTTTATTATTAAATTGACTAATCTATGTTAGAATTAACTTTTCTTTTTTTTTTGACAAAATGTTAGAATTAACTTATTTAATCTAATAACTAAGAGTATTATATCTTTGTTGTTAGATTAATTCAACAACAGAGATGTAATAAAAGAAATTGCACTAATTAAACAGTTGTAACTTGTAACTATAATTCGTCATAATTAAGGTTATAACTGTTTAAGTGCAATTTAGAATTGCTAGTACCTTTGTTATTGGTTTCACCATTTTGATTATGTTCATCAGGAACAACCATCCTGATCTCTTTAGCACCCTCCTCAGATTGTTCCGAATTTCGGAACGCATTGAGACCAGCACTTTCCGAAACCGGCGAAGCACTTGAACTCCACACAAACATATGCAATTCCTTAGCATCCTGAGAGCCCTTTGTCTGCAATGAAACCTGCTGTTGTGGCTGCACCAAATTTTGGCTCTGACTCTTAACAGTTTTAGTAGTAGAGGAGAATTCTGGATTAGGCACCGGATACGAAACAGGGGCAGTTTGTGCCGGATAAAACCCAAATCTTGGAGAACTTCCACCTTGTTCTTCGAAATTTGACGGTCTAGGAGTCGGTCCTCGAGAAGAAGACTGAACCGAATACAAATCATTAGTACCAAAATTGGAATGCCTTGGTTGATAGCCCATCATGGAGTAAAACTCCTGATGGTTAAAATTTGACCCTCTTGGCGTGGAGCTGAGACTGTAAATCTCAGCTCCAGTCAAATTTGAGGGTCGCGGAGTATTCATCATGAATGACCTCCGCGACGCGTTAGATTTCCTAACAGTAACATGTAACTTTCCATCATCACCAACAGATGCATCAGTCTCAAGAAAATCCCTTCCATCAAGCGACATAACATCGGAATCAACTTTAAATGAAACAATCGAAGCTGCAGTTTCCGGAAACTGTTCCATGATTAAAAGCTTAGCACCTCGATACTCGAAAAGAAAGAGTAAAAGTGTGTACCAAATGATACACTGAAGAACCACAACTTGAACCATTAAACTTCCAGAGTAATCACCATACATAGCAATTAACAAAGGAATTCCCATAACCAAAGTATTTGGAAGTGTTGATAATGAGAAAATTGTTATCATCCATTCTAAATTACCATTTTTAGTGAACATTGTCCATAGCGAAAGCGCGATTAACATGATGATTTTTTGAAGTGTGTCTGCTGCTATGAATCTGAAGTTCATTTGGTATGGATTATTGGTTGAGATGAAGTGAAAAGAAAGAAGAGGAACGGCGAAAACCGCGACAAAACGGTTTATGCCGGAACATTGATCCGGGGAAAAAATCTTCCACCAACGGACGGAACCGTAGGCTAAGATCATAGCAACATATAATGGAACAACTGCTGTTAAGACAGTGTATAGATCTTTTAGTGTTATCATTTTTGGTAATTGTTTGTGGTTTTTTTTAGTGAAGGTTGAATGGCATGTGAAAGAAGGAAAAATTAGTTGAAAATGGGAAAGAAAACGGTTGGTTAGTTAGTTAAGTTGAAGTAGGAAGTGATTTTGTGTGACTCATTCTCTGCAAAATTTTAGTGACTATAGTCTGTAGTAGTACTTGTACTGGTTTGAGTTTGAGAGATTAAGATGAAGGTATAGAAAGAGAAGGTGTGTCAGAGAAAGTAGGGGATAGTGAGAGTGAGTGAGTATGAGTGAATTTGTGATTGTAGAGTACACAAAGGTGTGACTTGCATAGTATATTTAGGGTATATATATAAGCATAAAATGAACATTTCATGTATTTTAAGTTTTAACATTCACAAAATTGATTTTATTTTTTCCATGTTTGTTATTCTCACCATCCCACAATGAGGAATATGTTTAGGCATATTCACAAAATTAATTTTACTTTTTGTCTATGTTTGTTAGTTTTTTTGTTTTACAATGACTTATTCAGTTTGACTATATTTATTATTTTCATACATATTGTTTTGACTATATTTTTCTATTAATAAATAAAAACAAATGTTAATATATAAGATATTTACCAAATACATAATGTTTAGGTGCATTCACAAAATTGATTTTATTTTTTGTCCATTTTTTGTTATTTTCTTCATCCCACACCTAATTTGACCATATGAATTATTCATATATATGCGTACCTTAGATGTTTAGCATGTATGTGTATATTTATAGGTCAAACATTGCATAAGCATGTATAGAGAGTGACAATTCGACTCACTATCTCAGGGGAGTGAAGAATAGTACTATTTTTGTACTATGCAGGATTCCTATTAGTTGGGGTCATATGTCATATAAGATGTGTATCTTTTGTCTTTGAAGAATGATCTCATGTTTTGTAACTTGCATTAGATTTATACATCTCGTTGCTCTTCATGGGCTTTTAACATTATTAAACTTGAGTCCAGTCCGAAATGTTAATGGTTAAAATTAAACATTAACATGTATAAAATCGTGGAGCGGACTGCGGAGGGAGTGTACAATCTGTGGGTGTCTAAACACTGTGTTTTTAGTTTTGGACCCTGCAAGACAGTTCCTCCACTCAATAGTATATCAATGAGATGATTCAAATATCCTATAACTTAACTACAAGTCTTAGTTTGAATATAACTTTAATTTGAAAATCAAACAACATTAAGACTTTTAACTGAGAGTTTTGTAGTTCGTTGTAATCCTAACTAATTGATTTGACAAAATTTCATAAAGCAAATTTTATTTTTAAGGAATTAACATTTTTTACTATAGTTTTTGATTCGTACATGTTAGATATCAAACATCTAAAGAACCAAATTATTTATCAATTGTGTCAATTCATGTTTGTACTTATTCTACTAATATTAGAGGAAAAGATGGGCATATATGTATCCATTTGTTTGCTTTTTGCTATTGTATAATATTAGTATGTCTTATTATATAATAGTTGTTTGATTTAATTATACCTTTAGTCTCTTCTATTTTAAAAGTTAATGAAATATGGTCATATCATCAATTATGTTTCACATAGATGATATAATTTCTTGTTTTTTGTTGATATATTTGGGAGTCAATGATATATTGGATATAGAAATTAAAATTACAATTTTAAAACAAAAATAAATTTAAATTGAGGTTATGATTTCAAGAGAAAAAAATATAGTTTTTTTTTCTTCAGTTAAATGTCATATTTAATTGGTCCATTGGGTGTTAATTTAGTGGTATGAGTTTAAATTTGTAACAAGATTGTCAGAATCGATTTTTTACGTGAACTCGTTTTATTTTGGTAGAATCAAATTGTAAACTCATAGAGTTTATCACATATATAATTTTAACTTATCATAAAGTAAAAATACACAAAAAAAACGGACCATAACTTATAATCTGAATGTTCATCATCAACGTCGATCTTAAAATTTTACAGAATTTTGTAAAATTTGATATTAGAGTTTCAAATGTATAAATTTTAAGACTTTTTATTTTTAGTTAATATTCATGTCACTTTATAATAATATCTGTCTTCCCCCACCCAAATGAAATACGTTAATTTTAAGTGAAGTAAGCAAATTATTTCATTTATATATGTTTTGTGATTAAAAAAATTTTATTAAAATTGATTTTTTTTAACAGATTATTAATTAGAAATTGAAGGATTTTAAACAAATAAAAATGCTTAAAGGGATTTATAATTTAATTTATAAACTTTTTTTATAGGAAGGCATTAAAAAGAAATTAGAGACTATAATCACTCAAAAATATATTAAAGGATCAAATTTACACAAACCAGATGAACCAATAATGTAATTGAGTTTATTTGTTTTTATTAGTTTGTTTATTTTAATTTTAAAATTTTTATATAATTTAATGTTGCATGTTTTTTCGAAAAAATTGTGTTGGTAAAGAGAAACTTTGAGGTGTTATACGTTTTCAGCTTAAAAATAAGTGAAATTTAAGTCAAAAAAACTTATGTCTTTAAAATTGTAGTATAATTAAGTGCAATTTATAGCTTAGTTTGGTGAAGAGGGACAGGAGGGGACCAGGGAAAATTGAGCCCATAAGGTCGGACCCAGGGTAGGGTACCCGTGTGAATTGGGTTAGGAAGTGACCGCATGATATGGTTTTGTTAACCTACATAGGTTAAGATACATACATTGAAAAGGTTGCTAGTGTAGTGTGGGGGAATTGGGATTTTAACACATTTTTCAGTCCAAACACTCTAATGGATAAATAAGTTTTTATCTTTAAAAAAATTATTAAATCTTGTTTTTCGTATGTTCTGTAAAAAAATGAGACATGTTTTTGTTCTTTTCAAAAACAACCGTTGTTTTAATCTTCTACTTACAATATATTAAAAGAAACTACTACTAAAATATTAAATTTGTCCAATCAAGTTTAATAATATTTCAGAGTTTATGCCTTTAAATGTAATTTTAACTCTAAACTAAAAAAAAATACAAAAAAAAAAAGAAAAAAAAAAGAAAAGCATAAATAAATTTTCCATAAAAATAGCATCGGAAACCACCTCTAAAATAAGATATTAATCAAATATATATTTTTTAAATCTACTTACAATATATTAAAAGGAACTACTACTAAAATACCAAATTTGTCCAATCAAGTTTAATAATATTTCAGAGTTTATGCCCTTAAATGTAATTTTAACTCTAAACTAAAAAACAAATACAAAACAAAAGTAGGAAGAAAAAAAAGATAAGCATAAATAAATTTCCCAGAAAAATAGTACCGGAAACCACCTCTAAAAATCTACTTACAATATATTAAAAGGAACTACTACTAAAATACCAAATTTGTCCAATCAAGTTTAATAATATTTCAGAGTTTATGCCCTTAAATGTAATTTTAACTCTAAACTAAAAAACAAATACAAAACAAAAGTAGGAAGAAAAAAAAGATAAGCATAAATAAATTTCCCAGAAAAATAGTACCGGAAACCACCTCTAAAAAAAGATATTAATCAAATATATTTTTTTAAAAATTAATTAAATAAAATTTACGCATAAAAATAGGAACAAAAATCAATATAAAAGATACAAATAAAAAATAGTGCAAACTTTTTTTTTTAATGAAAAAATAGTAATTTTTTTTGAATGATGAATGATAACACAATCTAACATATAACAACTTATATATAAAAAATAAAAATAGAAGAAATTAATAAAAGAAGATACTTATTTATGCCCACCAAAAAAATAAAATAAAAGAAGATACTTATTTATGAGCTTAAAAGTAAAGAACATAAAAATGGAAATAAAAACCCAATGAACCCATTTGGATTGACTTATTATAAGTTTTATAAGGTAGTTTATGAAAAAAGTTTATAAAGATAAAAGTTTTGTTAGTGAAAACTTATGAATTAACATGCGTAAAAAAAACTTACGAATTTATACCGGACAATTCCTTTAATAATTTTTTTTAATCATACACGGGACAATTTTTTGGTAAGGTATACACGGGACAATTGATTTAATAAAAAAAGGAATTGAATAATAAATATTTATTGATTTTAATTTATTACACAAAATGAACCCATTTGGATTGACTTAGGGTCTGTTTGGCAACACCACCAAACTGAATTATAGCTTATGTCTTATAGCTTATAAGCTAAAAGACATGTTTGGTAACAATCTTTTCAACACTGACTTATAGCTTATTTTACTGACTTATAGCTTATTTTCCATAAGCTATTTCAATTAGCTTATAGCTTATCATCTTTTCTTCCATTTTTACCCTTATCATTTTACCTAAAATCCATTTTTAACCTTTTTAATTTATTATCATATAAAATAAAAACGTCATTCCTTTACTTTCAATGTTTTATTTTTTTGACATTTTGCTTCCAATGCTTATGAAATGAAATAAATACTCTTTTTATTTTTCAATTTGTATAGTTTACGCTATGTTCGACGACGTCGTCAGTTTTTAATATACTAGAGTAGATGGAAGAAAATGCATTACATAACATTCACTAATAAAAATATAAATTTATTTATTATATTAGTTTATTTATATATAATGAAAATAAATATCCTACATAAAAATAATGAAGATAAATGTTGATTTAATCCGAAATAAATTAAAATATATAAATGTTTAGAATGTTGTTGTACATAAAGGCCGAAAAAAAAGTGTTTTACGTAACAATATTTTATGGCGCATTTGTACATAACTATATTATCACCCCTTCATTTTAGTACTTTTGATTTATTCATCATGTATTTATTACTAAAAAAGATGTTGTACGTATATTGTCACCGTTTTTTTAGTACATTTGATTTATCTTTTATGTATTTGTTATAAAATCCTAAAAAATGTAATTTTAATATTTTATATAAAGTGTAATAAAGAAATAAATTTAAAATAAAATTCAAAGAATAAAATTTAATTCTATATAAAAAAATTAATAATATATAAAGATATATTAAATTAATAAATCTGAATAACTAAATTTGAAGTATCTTAAATATCAATTAGATATAGGTTTAATAATAATTTTTTATAAGAGATTTTATATGTCCTTTTTTGTCATTTTACACTTACCAGTCAGTTGAACCGCTAATTTTACCAAACACTTCAATCAGCTTATCAGCCATCAGTCATCAGCCATAAGCTATCAGCCATCAGCCATAAGTTAGCTTATCAGCCATAAGGTATTTTTGCCAAACAGAGCCTTATTATAAGTTCTATAAGTTAGTTTATGAAAAAAGTTTATAATGATATAATTTTTGTTAGTGAAAATTTATGAATTAACATGCGCCAAAAAAGCTTACGAATTAGTACGGGACAATTGCTTTAATAATTTTTTTTAATCATACACGGGACAATTGATTTAATAAAAAAGATGAATTGAATAATAAATATTTACTAATTTTAATTTATTACACAAAAATCATACACGGGACAATTGCTTTAATCAAAAAATATTAATTTAATAAATTTTACAAGAATAAGCACAATGACATAACTTATATTTTAATAATATTTTATAACATTTTTCTTAATATTTTATTCTAAATTAACTTTATACTTTAGTATAATATCAATCTTAAATATCAAAATATAAAATAAATCAATGGACATGAACTTTCACAAATAGTTTTTTTTAAAATAACATAAAAATGAATTCTCATCAATAACAAATATAAAAGAAAACACAAAACAAAATATTTATCACTAATACATAAAAGGAATTGAATCAAAAATTCATACACGAGACAATTACTTTAATCAAAAAAAATTTATCATACACGGGACAAATAAAAAAAGGAATTGAATAATAAATATTTATTTATTATTAATTATAATTTATTACACAAAAATCATACACGGGACAATTACTTTAATACAAAAATTATTAATTTAGTAAATTTTACAAAAAAGAACACAATGACTTAACTTATATTTTAATAATATTTTATTAATAAAAGTCAATAGACCCGTGCGATGCACGGGTCTCAAAACTAGTTTCTTTTTTTAAAATTTTTTTAAAAAATATTGTTGTTTAAAATATTATAAAAAGTTGTTTAAAATAATTTTGAACTTTTTAAAATGAGAAGAACTTAATAATTTTTTAAAATTTCAAAAGATAAAGATAAAAGTAACGACAAACAATAAATTGGTTCAAGTGATAAGAGTTTTGGTCTACTTAAGCAATAGTTAGAAGTTTGTTTTATGACTAATACATACGGAGAAAATTCGGTTAGGATGGGAGAACCCACATCTTGTGTGTATCACAAGTTTTCCGACTGAGATTAGTCATAAACAATTTTCATATCAATATCATGGTAACAAAAAAAAAAAGTAACGAAGATCTTGACTTAGAAATGAAATATTGAGTTCATTTTTTAAAAAAACAATTTATAATGTTCTTAACATATCTGTAAAATAATTATTAAAAAATACACATTAATTTAACGACAGAAACTAAAACTCCGTGCATAAACAATTTGTAGGTACGGAACATGCGGCTTTTTTATGGAGACAAAAATCAAGATTTAGTAATTTTTTAGAGACACTAAAAACTTATTTAATCTCTTTTTGCTCGAGTAGGATTTCAAGCTTGTGACTTTACCCTTCAAGTCTCAACTAGCCATTTTCTATAAGCTAAGAAACCGGTGGAACAATTGCTTGCTTTTATTGAGTAATATATATTTTGTATTCTCTAATATATAGGGAATGGAATCATATGTTGCAGATAAGCTAGCTAGTTTAGGCCTTGACATTAATGATAACATATGGTTTGATAGTTGCCCTATTGTTTTTAGATGTTAGTAATAGGTTTGATCTGCTTAATTTTCGTTTTCTTTAACATTAGGGAAGGTTTGTTTGTTTCCCCCTCTATGTATCTCTCTCCATTTTTCTCCTTGGTTTAAAAAAAATTATCTAGTCAGAATAATAGTTAAAATTGAAACCTACTATAAGCCTTTGCTTGGTTGTAAAGAGAAATTGACAAGAGAGAAAAAGGTGAAAGAGAATATGAGAAGAGAGAAAAAAGTGAGAAATAGAGTAGATTTATGGTATTGTTTGGTATAAGAGAAAGAGAAGAGAAATAGAAGAGAGAGAAGTGTTGGTTAATTTTGAAAGTACAATAATACCCCTATTTATTTTTCATTAAACTACCCATTTGCTAAAAACCCTTTAATTAAAATTTAAAATTAATTCAATCACCACTACCAACAAGTCTTGCACGGCTTCCAATGAAAGGGCAGAAGTGGAAAAACAAAATGAAGTGGAACTTCTATTAGATTTCTTCGCACATTAGAGGAGAAATAGAAAAGGCATGTGACCCACATATATTTGGTCTCTCTATCCTATTTCTCTGCACTTCCAAGCAAGAGAAATATGGTTTCTCTATCCAATTTCTCTCGTCTAAATCTCTCTCTTATGTGTTTCTCTTGAAACAAGCGGAGTGTAAGGGTGTGCTTGGTTGAGGTGAAATAGAGAAGAGAGAGAGATGAGGGAGAGAAATAGAAGAGAAGTTCAGGACTTCTCCTGCTTGGTTGAAAAGATAAAGAGTGAAGAGAGATATAAATAAATGGGTCTCATAGCTTATTTTAGTCTCTCCAAAGTTGAGGAGAAAGAGAGAAGAAAACCACTCTTTTCTTATTATTCCACTAATGCCCTTGCCTTATAAAATTGTTGCAATATATATTTGTTGTTAAAACAAGGATAATCTAGTCATTTTAAAAATTAAACATGCTTCTTTCTCTTCTATTTCTCTCATTTTTCTCTCATTCCAAGCAACCTTTATATTTCTCTTCTCTTTCTCATTTTTTTCTCTCTTCTCTTACTCTTTCTTACTTCTTTCGCTCTTCTCAATTTCTTCTTATAACCAAGCATACCATAAGGGTGCTTGTGGTACGGAGAAATTTGAATTTATTTTGAGGCAAAAACTACTTAATCCAAAATAAAAGTCTCATGTGGTTCGTTTTGGATGTCACTTTTAAAAAAATCTGATTCAATTAAATGCAGTTTTATTTATATGAAGTATTTGTTTTTTATACATATATATAGTGGTAATCATGGAAATTTATTTTGAGGCAAAAAACTATTTAATCCAAAAACATGAAAGATAAAATTATATTATCATTACACATATCAAATACATGATGTACACTAGTACAAAAATACCTTTATAGAAAAGTTCTTAAGTCAGTTAATGCTTCAACCTGACTTAAGAAAATTCGTGGTGGCAGTTTCGTAAATAAATTTAACTTTTTTAAGACAGTTCCGCTGTCAACCGACTTAATAACGATTAATATAAAATTTAAAACCTTGTTGTTAAGTCATGTGTAGCTCACTTGGCTTAAGAAACTCTTTTTATTAAGTCAGGTGCTTCTTGACTAACTTAAGAAACCTTTTTTCTTAAGTCGGTGTCTCTCACCTGACCTTAGAAGTATAATTTAATTTTACAAAATAAATTATAATATGTAGCATACGGGAATCGAACCCAGTCCCTTACTATGAAAAACAAATCCTATTTTTTTTTAAAGAAAAATCAAACTCTTTGATAAAAGAAAAATCAAATCTTTGATAAAAAAAAATCAAATATTTTAAACTAAATCCAAATCTTATTATAAAAAGTAGTAAAATACGGATTTGTTTTTTAATAATTTAAGGGGAAGATAAGTATAATCCCCCTTTTTTTATATGATCCATTCTTTATTTAAAAAAAAAAACATAAAGTCCTGCCTCCGAACTTGATCGTCGCGACCGAACAATTTTCTTCTTCACCGTCAAGAACCTTCTTCTTCTTCACTACATATATATTCCTTTGAACTGTCTTCACTGTCGTAGCTTCTTTTTCGCCGAAAACCCTAGCTTTCGAACCCTTCAATCCTTTCATCACCTTGGAACAATTTGTAAACTGAAAACCCTAACTTTCGAATTGATTCTTTGAAAACCATAAATCGAGCTTTCACCGCTAGACGAACTTTCCTGTTTGATTGCAAATCTTATAGACCCATGCGAAAGAGTTTTTGGTGTTTTCAATCTTAGAAATCGAACTCTCAATCCTGAGTAGGTATGTAATCTGCAAACCTAAGTTTTTATTTTCATAATTTTGGTGTTATAATTTCATTTAGATTATAATTTCAGAATGTTATAACCTTTACTGAATGCTATAAGAGTTCCTGCATAATGGATTATAGCTGTAATTAGATTATAACAGATTATGGTGTTCCTGCATAATGTTATAAGCTTTATAACCTTTATTTCATAATGTTAAAGCATTGTTCAATAAGCTTTTTACACAATTTGAGCCACTTGTTTTTATGCATCGTAAGGCAAACAACAAAATTAGAATACATACATAACTTCACATTAGACAAGTAGAATATACACATGAAAAAAATTATGAATAAGAATAACTGAAATATAAATTAATATCAGATTTTATATATCTTAAACAGATCAGTCACACAAACTCTTGGAAAAAATTTAGGTGTGATGGGGATGAGTGTTGGTTCAAATTTAAAATCAATGCAACTTCGAATGGTGAAAATTCAGGCTTAAATCTGTGTTAAAACTTAGAAGTTATATACTTGGAAGTTATATATCTTA